>CM033740.1:25641134-26204415 GCA_019671005.1 Hibiscus mutabilis | reverse complement strand
ACCAATGAAAGGATAGAAGATATCCGACTTCCACCACCATTCCCACAAAGGTTGAAGCGACAAAAGCAAGAATACCAATTCAAGAAGTTTCTTGATATCCTAAAGCAAGTACACATCAACTTGCCATTGGTGGAAGCAATTGAACAAATGCCAAACTATGCCAAGTTTCTTAAAGACATTGTGTCCAAGAGAACAAGGCTAGGAGAGTTTGAAACAGATTGCCGCGACAGAGGGATGCATGGCAATGCTGCACAATCGCATGCCGCCCAAGTTGAAGGATCCCGAAGTTTCACAATACCTGTTCTATTGGAAATCACTATGTCGGGAAAGCACTATGCGACCTAGGGGCTAGCATAAACTTGATGCCTAAATCGGTTTTCCGAAACTAGAATCGGGAAGGCAAGACCTACAACAGTTATGCTACACTAGCCAAGCCAGATCCTATGTGCATCCGGAGGGAAAAATCGAGGACATACTGGTAAAAGTTGATAAATTCATTTTTCCCGCTGACTTTATTGTTTTGGATTGTGAAGCAGATGAGCATGCACCTATCATTCTCGGGAGACCATTCCTAGCGACAGGGAGAACTTTGATTGATGTTGAAAAGGGAGAACTCACAATGAGGGTGAATGACCAACAGGTCAAACTAAATGTATTCCAAACACTAAGGCATGCCGATGATCCGTAAGAATGCCAACTACTTCATGCCACGGCAGAGTTTAACTGATGAGGAATTTAGTTGCCTCAAAGAAACTACATTGCCGACCACGAGGAACATGAGGAGTATGAAGAACCGGTCAATGAGGAACAACCAGAAGAGGCAAATTGGCTAGTCAATCGACCAGGTACATACTTTGAACCACTGGACTACTCAGGTAAGGAAGGTAAGATCGAAAAACCCTCTATCGAAAATCCACCAATTCTTGAGTTGAAACAATTGCCGAGCAATCAAATATGTATACTTAGGGATCGATAATACATTACCTATAATTATTTCCTCTAAGTTACAGCCTCTGAGCAGAAAAAGAAGCTGATCAACATGTTAAAGCTACATAAAAAGGCAATAGGGTGGACAATTGCCGACTTGAAGGGAATTAGCCCATGGTGTGCATGCACAAGATCTTGTTGGAAGATGATCACAAACCTTCAATTGAGGCCCAGAGGAGACCAATCATGCCATGGAAGGGGTTGTCATGAAAGAAATAATCAAGTGGCTTGACGCCGACATTATATACCCTATCTCCGATAGTACGCATGGGGTAAGTCCGGTACAATGTGTACCGAAAAAGGGAGGTATAACAAAGGGTAAGCAATGAAAATAATGAACTTATCCCAACCAGATCGTGACCGGTTGGAGGGTTTGTATGGACTATCGAAAGCTAAACAAAGCCACTAGGAAAGATCACTTCCCATTACCCTTTATTGATCAAATGCTTGACCGTCTTGCGGGTAAACCTTTTTTTTGTTTTCTTGATGGTTATTCAGGTTACAATCAGATTGCCATAGCACCAGAAGATCAAGAAAAGACAACCTTCACATGCCCCTACGGTACTTATGCCTTCCGAAGGATGCCGTTCGGATTATGTAACGCCCCGGCAACCTTCCAAAGATGCATGATGGCACTCTTTTCAGACATGGTCGAAGACTTCCTTGAGATCTTCATGGATGATTTTTCGGTTTTTGGTAATGACTTCGACGGCTGTCTCGGCAATTTAGAGAGGGTGTTGGCAAGATGTGAAGAAACGGATTTAGTCCTCAATTGGGAAAAATGCCACTTTATGGTAGATGAAGGAATAGTGCTCGGCCACAAGATTTCATCCAAGGGAATTGAAGTAGACAAAGCCAAGGTGGACGTGATCGAGAGATTACCCCCACCAAATTCGGTTAAAGAAATTGAAGTTTTCTCGGACATGCGAGTTTTTTTACAGAGGTTCATTCATAATTTTTCTAAAATCACTAAACCTTTGTGTAATCTGCTTGAACAGGATAAAGTCTTCGATTTTGATGATTCTTGCACTCAAGCATTTGAAACCCTAAAGAAAAAGCTTGCCTCGGCACCCATTGTTGTTGCACCCAGTTGACGCTACCTTTTGAGCTCATGTGTGATGCAAGTGATTTCAGCGGTAGGAGCAGTCCTAGGCCAACGCAGGTAAGACTTTCCATGTGATATACTACGCTAGTAAAACTCTTAACGATGCTCAAGTGAATTACACAACAACGAAGAAAGAGTTACTAGTCAGTAGTTTTCGCATTTGACAAGTTCCGATCCTATT
This sequence comes from Hibiscus mutabilis, assembly GCA_019671005.1. Lineage (NCBI taxonomy): Eukaryota > Viridiplantae > Streptophyta > Magnoliopsida > Malvales > Malvaceae > Hibiscus > Hibiscus mutabilis. Next base: position 26,202,142 of record CM033740.1, on the reverse strand, counting down.
TAATTGGTACAAAGGTAATTGTTCATACGGACCATTCGGCAATCAAATACTTATTTGCTAAAAAGGATGCTAAACCTCGTTTGATTCGTTGGATATTACTTTTACAAGAATTTGATATTGAAATTAAGGACGAGGAAAGGAAATGAAAATCAAGTGGCGATCACTTATCACGTTTGGAACGCAATAGGGAGGAGGGACGCGGATCTAGAGATATGTGATGCATTCCCGGATGAACAAATTCTAATCGCCTCGGCAACCCTTGACGCTTGGCAGCCCATGACGCCTCGGCAACCATGGATTCACACGCCTCGTCAATTTTGGGAGCGACACTACGGCAAAGACATGCCTCGGCAATACCGTACGCAGATTTAGTTAACTTCCTTGTTTGTGGTATTTTCCCGTATGGCATTACTCACCAAGGGAAGAAGCGGTTCCGCCATGATGCTAAGCATTACTTTTGGGACGAGCCTCTTTTGTTTAAACAATGTGCGAGATCGGGTTATACGCCGATGTGTCCTCAAGAAGAGCAACAGAATGTACTCCGGCAATGCCATTCTTCACCCTATGGAGGACATTTTGGAGGAACTCGTACATGACCAAAGTCTTGCAATCCGGTTTGTATTGGCCAACATTGTACAAAGATGCCCAAGACTTTTACAAGCAATGTGATCGTTGCGGAGGGGCGGGCAATATCTCTAGGCGACATGAGATGCCACTCGAACATCATCGAGGTGGAACTGCTCGATATATGGGGATCGATTTTATGGGACCATTCCCATCTTCATTCGAAACCTCTACATCCTACTGCCGTCGACTATGTGTCTAAATGGGTAGAGGCAGCTGCAGTTCCCAACGACGATTCCAAGACCGTAACGATTCCTGCGAAAAAACATATTTACACGGTTTGGGATGCCGAGAGCAATTATCAGCGACGAGGGCAAGCATTTTGACAACAGACTAATTGCCAAGATGTTGCAACACTTGGCATATCACACAAGATCGCCACGGCATATCACCCACAAACCAACGGGCAAGCGAAATTTCAACCGGGAGTTGAAGGGAATACTCGAAAGTTGTAAATCCCTCAAGGAAGGATTGGTCATTAAGACTAGATGACGCACTTTGGGCATATCGCACTGCATTCAAAACACCATTAGGTATGTCCCCCTTCCGGCTTGTCTATGGTAAAACATGTCATCTACCGGTGGAAATCGAGCACAAGGCGTACTGGGCAATCAAGACCGTGAATATGGATTGGGAAAGTGCCGGACAAAAGCGCTTGATGGATCTCAATGAGATAGAAGAATTTCGTGCACTCGCCTATAACAATGCACGAATCTACAAGGAGAAAACAAAGCGATGGCACGACAAGAAACTATTGCCACGGCAATTCACGCCAGAGCAACTAGTTCTCCTATTCAATTCTCGGCTAAAACTTTTCCCGGGAAAGCTGAAATCAAGATGGTCGGGACCATTTGAAGTCGTCAAACCATTCTCCCATGGCGCCGTGATAATCAAGTCCATCTCTGACGACCATGAATTCAAAGTTAATGGACAAAGATTAAAGCACTACAACGGTGCCCATGTGGAACGTAACAAGGAAGTGGTCAATTTAGGAGATGCATGAGCATGCTCTCCCTTTGATATTTTTATTTTTATTTTTATTTTTATTTTTTTATTTTTGTTTTTGTCGATTAGTTAATTATTTATTTTTTTTTTTTTTTTTTTTTTTTTTTTTTTTTTATTTATTTTATTTTGCCGATGATTAGTAGTTTTAGGATATATTTTTTTATTCAAGTCTAAGAATCCTATTACACATCTTTATTTATTTTCTTTATTAGTTTATCTTTAATTTTAATCCTTATTTGATTTGTTTTTGAATTGTAGGAAAGGAAGTTCAAGATAAAGAAGGAATTCTAAACCAAGTAGGAAAACATCTTCAACAAGGAAACTAATGGGTTGAATCTAAGGCTTATATAAAGCCTCCAATTCATCCTAACCAAAACCCTTGTCGACAACTCCTACAAAACCCTAAACCCTTTTCGTTTTCCCCCTAATCCCACCCAACTATTCTTTTCTATAAAACCCATCACCCTTAACCTATTCCTACTTTCTATCTTGCAACTTTTTAGTTTCTTTTCTTTTCTTTGTTTTTACTCACAACCAAGATCATACATGGCATCCAAGATTAAACTTTTAGTTCATCCAAGTTCCTCCAAAGAACCAAGATACAAGAAGTTTGCTACACCGTGGTTCAAGAAAGATTTCAATCCAAGTTTGAAAGCCGGAAGATTCATGAAGAACAAGGCTTTGAATACTCCAGATCTCAAGATTTCGGCCTTAAACCATTCATCTTCAAAAGGATTGCACATCAAAAGTGGCAAATCTTTTGCCATCAACCGAACCGGTAACATCTCATGGGTAAGAGAATTCTATGCTCACTCACCTAACCCGGATAATCCTTATGTTTTTGTTCGTGACAAGGCCATACTTATAAGTCCCGAAAGCATCAACACCTTTTACGGACTTTACATTGAGAAGGACGGGCATCAAGCCTTCGTTAACCAAATCAATCCCAAGCAACTTGACAAAGTGCTTCAAGAACTCACTCAACCGGGAACTCATTGGAACGACGGTAAATACAAGGGCACGGTAAATCGCCTTCGGCTTAAACCCGAGGCAAAACTATGGAATAAGTTTGTTAAAACTTCTTTAATGCCCTCCACACACAATACTACCGTTGATATACCACATCTTTTGCTCATACATTCTATTTTGCATAATCGCATCATTAACATTGGAAAAATTATTTGCGATGAGATTTTTGTATGCAGCTCAAAAGATAAGGGTTATCTTTTCTTCCCTTGCTTAATTTCAAATCTTTGCAAGGAGATGCATGTCCCGAGTGAGTCCACCGATGAAAAGGCCCTACCCAAGTCTGGTTGGAATCAAGCACTAATCCGAAAGCTAATGGGAGAGGCACCGGGAGATTCCTCAAGGCCCCCAATTGTCACGGCAACTCCTGCCGCCGCGACAATCCCTAATGCCCAAGCACCTAACGCCAGGCAACAACTTGGCCATTAATCCCGGACACTTTGAAGCACTTTTGCACCCATTGGAAAGCCGCCTAAGGCAAATTGAAGATCGGCAACTAATGTTCATGAGGTACATGAAGGAGCACAACAATGCCATCACCCAAGTCATCCTAGAAAAGTACCCGGACAATCGTGTGCTGTTCCCAAACTTTCCCGCCGAGATTCTTGCCCCGGCAACCAATGAAGCGATCACCACGGCAACCAAGGAAGCGAGCGCCACGGCAACCAACCCCGACGATGCCCGGCAACCACTGCAAAAGCCAAAGGTAAAGCACCTATACCCGAATCAACTCCTACGGAATCATTTTCTGATTTTTCAGATTCGGACGAGTCCTCCATTGAACCAATAAAGACCGCACCAATTGAATCCTCCAAACGAAAAGCCATTGACATTGATGAAGAGGATGATGAGGACAACCCCGTACGAGGATCGATTCCACCACCGGCAACAAGAAAACAACCATCACGTTCAAGCAAGAAAATCAAGACGCCAACTAGAAGGAAACTAATCATCTACGATGACGAACTCTCGGAGTAAGTCCTCGTATGCATTTTTTTTTTTTTAATTTTTATTTTTCGTTATTTTTATGCATGCATTGAGGACAATGCCTCAATCGAGTTTGGGGGGGATTGTTACTAGTAATTACCATGTTTAGTTACATTAATCTTAAGCATTACATTTAGGATACATAAATTGCTTGCCATGCCTTTAATTGGAACAAGAATTGCTTAGATTTGATGAATATTCAATGATGACTTTACCAATGCACTTAATTGATAGAATTTTTATTCTAGGATAACCATGGAAAAACTTAGAATTTTACTATGATGCTAAATTTGATGAAACACTGTTGTGGTTTGATTGATTTAAGGAGTTCTAGTAAACTTAGGTGGATAATTAACTAATTGGGGGATTAGAATAAAAATTGGATGAATGCTAGAGGTGCCCGAAATTGGCTCTAGCATATGCTATGCTAAAAAAAATTTGATCACTAGAGGTGCCCAAACTGGCTCTAGGAGGCGTTAAAATTTTTTTTTTTTTACTAGAGGTGCCCAAAACCGGCTCTAGTCGATTAAATTAACTTAAGAAAACTAAAAATAAAACACTAGAGGTGCCCAAAATTGGCTCTAGTTAAAACATGTTAAAAAGAACCCAATGAAGTAATTTGAAAACCTATTGTTTGCATAGAATCCGAAAAATCAACTTGCACACAACTCCGCACACACTCACAAGCATTATAGTTTGATTCCGAGTAACTCCTCGTTTTTGAAAAATAAAAAGCCAATCATACTTTGTGCCCCGTTCGAGAATTGAAATCAAGTTCAAAGCTAAGTTTGTGAAAATTTGAAGTCTTGGCGGTAATTATGAGTTTGCATTGCTTAAGGACAAGCAATAGTTCGAGTTTGGGGTGTGATAAGTGTTCAAAAGTACTATTTTTCTTACCCTTTTTACTCATATTATTGTTAGACTTAGGCTCATATTAGTTGCATAGTTAGCCATTCATGCATTAATCCATGTTTCCTTCAATCGTTGAGCTTGATTACATAACTTGGTGATTTTTGTGGAAATAGATGCTGCTTTGGTGTGTTTTTGTGTGTGTATGTGCAGGATCACTTGCCAAAGCAATGCCGAGCTAGTTGCCGTGGCAATGCATGAAGGAGACGCAAGAGCCAGTTGCCATGGCATTTGTCGACAAAGACAAAATACAATAGGGATGTCGAAATTCATGATTTTACAAGCCCAAGATGACATGGAGCAAGGCCCAAGCCCAAAGGAATTTGATTGCCATGCAGAGATTAAAGAAGAATTAAATTCCAAGAGGATAGGAGAAGTTCTAATAGGAATAAAATTATAATAAAGAATTATATTCTTTAAAGATAATTTAATTCCAACTCAAACTCCTCCTCAAAGAAGGACTTTGGCCTAGCCCTATAAATACCAAGGAGATTTCGACAAGATAAAGGGGGAGAGCAAGAGGGGAATTTCGACAACTCCAAGAGAGGAAGCAAGGGAATTTTCGCAAGCATCTAGGGCAAGGAATTTTCGACAAGCTTCATCTTTTCTTCCTTGTTCGATTGGGTTCATGCTAGGGATTGTTTATCTTGTGTTTCTTTGGAACCTAGCCATGAACTAAATTTACTTGGCTATGGTTATTGTGTTTTGTGGTTGTGAGAAACTATTGGTTTTTGTTTAGGTAATAAGAGTTTGCACTTTTCTATTTCAAGGTTTATTCATTCTTGATTCTTATTATTGTTTGCGAGTGAATTGGGAGAGGATCTCGTGATTTCATCCATTTATCTAATATCGGGAGAGTTAGATTCAAGAAACGAATGAATATGATCTTTATGCAATCCAATGATGGTGAAGATTAATTCGGCTTAGGAATAAGTTAAGGATTTCAACGGCTAAGAGGAGCGCAAGATTGGTTGTTGTTCACCCTTGATTCACGCAGGGATCAATTAGTTGCTGCCCAGTCGCCCAAGTAGTTGCCCAACTAGTCGCCCAAGCAACCATCAATTAGTTGCCAAGGCAACCCCGTTGTGCAAGTCGCCACGGCAACTGAGTTGCCCATGCACTCTTTTACCAAGACAATCCAATCGGCTATCACACCTCAACTCACGATAACCTAGCCTATCTCTCTCAATTGAATTCATCTTTTCATTTACTTAATTGCTTTCTAGATTAGTTATTAGTTAAAACTTCTATAATCCTTTACTTGTGTTTTTACTTTTTACAGTGCAAGAGACTAGATTCTTGAAGTGGCACCAATCCCTGTGGAGACGATATCTTTTATACTATAACTTGCGACGTGTATACTTGCACATTTGCGTAGCACTTATTACGCGCAACAGTCAATATATGGTGAATTTTGAGAGCGACAGTTTGTACCAAACTTTCACCGAGTGCTTTGAAGACAGTGTGGAGTCATGTGTATGAGATAAGTAGCTGGCTTGCTATCAGTTGAGAGTTAAATATTAAGTTTCTTAGAGTTAATATGATGTTGTGGTATTCATCAGTGGAAATTAAATAGATGACCGTGGGTCTTGTGTAGGATTTGTGAGTGCACAGTTTCGTTGAGTAATGATATAGTCCTTGGTATGTACCGTTTGATAAGTTTTCAGCAAAGGTGTGAGCCACAAAAGTCTGCTTTGTTTGGTTACAAGTTGGGTTGTACAAAATAGTGGTGTGTTCATGCCACCTTTTAGCATGAGATTCGAGGTTGATAGAACCTTACTTTTGGTGGGTTTATTGCGATGACAGATTTGAGTGGTCGTATAGAGGATGTGCTCTCCAGATGTGTTATGGTTCGAATAATAAGACCCTTGTAAGAACCAAGTTGGTGAGAGCTATGTTAGTTATCGATATGGGTTACCATGCCGAGTTTAATGTGAAGGCTTGAGTCGAGTTAAGGTGTCGTTTGTTTTAAGAGGTTTGCGCCCGGCAAGCAATGTTTTAAGAAGAGAAAGTAGTTAGAGTTAGAGTCTCTATCAAGGAGTGCCACGAGAAGCATTGTTTTGTTTGGATGCAACGGATATGTAACATCATGTTCTTTTGATCGTGTGTTGTCGTAGAAGAATCCGTGTGCAACAATCTCTTGGGTTCTACAATGTAAGTTAAGTTTTTTTGATGAAGCATCTGTAGGACATTTTGTCAAGGCACCGTTAAGTTTTGGCCTGTCATCTGTAATGTACCGAGCAAGGATGGAATCCTCCTATGAAAAAGAATCAGTTGAGATATTGTTTGTACCATTAGAAGGCAAAGGTCGAGTTGATAAGTGTTGTGAGAGATCAGAGTAGCACGACGGGAATTCTTGAGGACGTCAAAGGGTTGTATTGGTTTGGTATCTTCGTTGTTATGTATGTAAATTTCGAGGATGAAATTCCTTCTAAGGAGGGGAGAATTGTGACAACCCAGATTTCAGGTTAGCGAATTGAGTCTTGGACCGGGTATTGGGCCTTAGGTTGAGGGCTCAATTAAGAATTTGATTTTGGGCTTTATGGTAAAATATGGTTGGGGTTTATTAATTATTTGATAGAAAATAAAAAGAAAGAAGAAAAAGAAAATAAAAAGGAAAAGTGTGAATAGTTTGAATTTTAAATAGGTGGGCGGGTGGTTGAAAAAAAGGGAGGAGTTGATGGAAGAGAGAGAAAAAGAAAAGATGAGAATGGTGGGAGAGAGAAAAAGAGAGAAAAGTTAGGGAGAAAATTTCAAACCTCGATCTACGAAGACCCAGCCATCCGATTGCGACACCACCACCTCTATTGTGTTCATCTTGCCGAGACGAGTCTACCGGTACCAGCATCACCGCCGTCAGAGCCGTCGCCGAAGGAGGTGAGAGAGAAGAAGTTTTGGGTTGCTGAGTTCAAGGGGTTAGAGGGCTCGAATCGAGAAACAGAGGCCACCATCGAGTTCACTGGCCTAAGAACAGTCGCCCGATGAAGTTTGGTCCCTAGAAGCCGCCAGAGCCATTGTCACGCGCCTCCACACGCCGCCGCTACGCATGGTCATGGTCCAGCTCTAGGAGACCGAGACATCCGAGTGGACTCAGCCCAAGCCAAGCCGCGCCAAGCTGAGTCGACCGTCGTCGTTGACCGCCGCTGCCGCCATTGACCGCTGCCATTGACCGTTGACCGATGTTCACTTTTTTGGGAACCTTACCCTGGGGTTTCTCGACGTTTTGGATCCAATTGAACTGTCAATTTCACCAAATTTGAACCCGGTAAGCTATTTTTACGTGTTTGACCTTTCACCCGGTATAAGAGATGTATGGAATTTAAGTGTTTTCGTTGATATGCGAGGATTATTTGGGTTGGATATTGGATCAAGTGGTTTGTTCGGGATGCTTGGACGAGGATTTTAGCGATATTGGCTTAAGGTTAGTACACCTCGAACTCCAAAATGCTTCATGATCATCATAAGTGTAATTACTTTGCATGTTAGTGGTTGTAAATTAGGAGATGAGTAATAAGCATGTGTTGATACGGATATTTTGAGTCTTGGTAATTATTGAGATGCTTGATGAGCTTGAGAATGGTTGAGATTGTTATGAGCTTTAGAGACTGAATATGATTGTCTGAATATCTATATGATTATCTGATTCATGATTGCTATGTGATGATGCCTTGTGTGCTAGTGGAATGAATTAATATGCTCGATTGAATATGGTTATGGGCAATGCTGATAAGTATTCGATTAAATGATTTAAAATCGGTAATTGATATTAAATGATTTAAATGTGCTAGCAACAAACTATAATGACTTTCATAAGCTTTAGGGGTAGAATAAGGCCCCGTAATTATTATTGATGCCGTCAGGCTTAATGGCTTATAATGTTAGTTAAAGATGAGGGCTGTAATAGTGGAATAATACCGAAAAATACTCAATAAACTACTTATGAAACCGGCAATCAATACTAACTGGTTTAAAGGCCAGTTAAGATAGAAATTGACGAATATGATCAACGAAGTGGTTATCGCCAAGATCAATGAAATAATGTAGATTGTTGGAGATAATTGACTGAAATGAATTGTAATACTCCTCCATATAATGTAATAACTCGGTAATGCTTGATTTGGTTATAATAGCAACAATAGGGACCCGTGGTGGGTCGTATGATGTTGTGTGCCAAGTAGGGCACTTGTATGGATCCGTGCTGGATCATGTTTGGCTAGGTGCCATGTAGAGCACTCGTAGGGACCCTTGGTGGATCATGTATGGTTGTGTCCCTTGTGGGGGTACCTGATTGGTTATGAGCCTTTGTTTGGTGGGATCCAGATACTCAGTGTGTGAGTGTTGCAACACATGAAGACTACTCGATGTGAGATTTCGAGTGATGAAATAAAGGTCATCCGATGTGAGATTTCAGGTGATGATATTTGCTCGATGCGAGATTCTGAGCCCCGCTCGATGTGAGATTTTGAGCGAATACTCGATGCAAAATTTTGAGTGTATTAGCTCGATGCGAGATTTTGAGCAGCTCGATGTGAGATTCTGAGCATGGGTGGGTTTTCTCATGTCGGGTGACATTGGCCCCACTCTTGGTTTGTTTATTGATGTGCGTATGTTGTTTGAGATGTGGATTGTGCATAACATGTGTTTAGGCGATTATGGTAGCGTCACTTGTTTATTTATCTCTTTTTTATTGCCCGTACTAGCTTGCATGCTCATATTTATGATTAGCTTAAAGTATAGTAGAGCAGATGTGTACCACTGATCTCAGAATTGTTGTTTTCGTGTGTAGATTGACCGTTGGATCGTAGGATCGTGGAGCACTATCAGATCAGGATTCTGGCACATGATGATCTTTAGAGTATGGTATTTGAGTCTAGTGGGCTATGTGTTCATAGGAACTTATATGTGGGAGTCTGTATTTATTATTTGACATTATATTATTAATTTGTACCTTCAAATGTTTTAAATTTAAATTGGAGCTACTTTGTAACATTATATATATATATATATTAACAATTGGTTTTAAATGTTTTTGCGACTTAATTGTTGGGTTGATCCTGTTTGAAAAGAAATTTTATGGTTTTGGGTTTGGGCTTGAGGCCCAAATGTTACATCCGGGTCAAGGGTGTTACATAGGAAATGTGTGGATCGCTTTGATCGTCATTACAGAGGAAAAATGTCACACCCCTAATGAAAATAATTAAAGTTAAAAAGGAAGGAAATGAAAAAAATGGAAAAGTGTTGTCGTAGGGCGTTAAACTCGTGCCCCTTAGTTTGGTATGCCCAAGCCTTAACCATATAAGCTAAGGCCAACCTTGGTTATAGTTTATTCTCGATTAATTTTAAAGTATGTTTTTTTGCTTATACCAAAAATAAATAAAGTTTGAACAACCCCACCTACCAGCCTTTAATGCCCATTCAAGTTTGAGAAAATATCTGAGTTATTTGGAAATTCCAAAAGTTTCCCCATCCCTATCTCATTTTTCCGTTCAAGCTCTGACGAGCCTTCTTCAGCCATTCATGGCGTTCACCACCCCCACCATTATCACCGTCATTCCATCGCCACCAAAACTTAACCACCCAACCTCCAGTTTTGTCTGTGGTTCGCATAAAAATGGTGGAAGATCGTTCGACTTCACCAACCCTGATCTACATCACCGTTGGCCCGTGGCAGACACTGCCACCACCAGTTCGAGCACGATCGTGTCCCGACCATGCTCTGTTAGCCACTCACCTGGAATCATCAGAGTTCACCATGGAAAACGCTGTGAAGATTCAGCGAGAAAGAGCATAAATTATCGGTGTTATTTTTAGTGGTTTTCGGTCGTTTTTAGTTGTTTTTCGCCATGATAAGCTTTGATAAATTGTCCCCTTTTTCTTGTTGCACCGTTTGCGGTTTTTCTAGTTAGTTTTTCGGCCATAAGGGCGGGGCGATTTTTGACCACCATGGTCAGTTTGCCATGAACTGAGCTGGTCCAACTCTAAATCGGCCTAGCTAAACCCGGCCTGGCTCTTCGAACCAGCATGTTTGGCCTAAAACCAAACTAGTCTGCTTAAGGCTCAACAACCTTTAGCCCAATCATGGATAACCCGAGTCGACTCTCCTAACCCGAATTCGTTTGGCCCGATCTGAACCCATCTGACCCGAGTCTGAACTGTCTGGCCTAACCCGTTGACTGAGTTAACTTGCCTGAGTTAACCCAGTTAACCGTTGATATCAGCATTGATTGATGATGTCAGCATTGACTGATGATGTAAGCGTTGATCAATGATGTAAGAGTTGACTGATGATGTCAGTGTTAAATGTTGACTTTGACCAAAAAGTTAAAATTTCCAAAAACCCTATTTTACATTTTTCAACATACTGAGTCTAATTTTGAAGTTCTTTTCGTGAAATTCTAGCTCAGAAGTCTTTGAATGTGACCTTGAACCTGAATTTGCTTATGTAATTAATTATTTAGTTAAGAGCAATATGAATAAGGACTGATCTTGGATTATGTTTAATTGAAGGTATTCACATATCTTTGTTTTCGAGATGTTAAGGATGTCGAATTCGGGTTTGAGAGTGTTTGAATGTCGTTTCAAGGGTCGACCGATATAGCAAGGATTCAAGATAATACATTACTATGTCTTGTATGCTTTATGAACATGTTGGTATTTGATTAATGCATGCATAGTTATGATTAAGCGTACTGTTAACTCTACTTAGTCAAAGCAGATACGAAAAATAAGTATGATAATCTAGATAAAATTAAAATACTCAAATGAGAAGGTTAATGAATCAGAAGGATATGAAGTTCAATAAATAATTAATAAGGAAGTTAATATCTAAACACAATTAATAGTGTTAAAGGATTCAACAACAAAAATATTTGGATATGAAATTACAAAAATGCCCTTGAGGTATAAGAATAACCAAAATACCCTTGGACCTTGACAATGAAAGCAGTCTAGAAATCTACACTAGATTTGGTAAAACAACAGACCCATCTGAAAACCTTGAATTACTTGGAAAGTTATGGTAACAAGACTTAAAGCTTCGAGATTGTAAAGTACTTGAATTTTCTTGAATTCTGAATAAATCTCCGAAGATAAATTTACGAAGAACTATTAGTATGTCTGAATTAATCAAAGTGGTGTAAAATGCTAAATTGATTGAAATGACTAAAAGGATTGGAAATACTGATAAGGCTGGATTGATTTGAATGATCGTATTGACAAAAAAAATTTGAAGTATCCTCGGGCACCAAGATTTTCAAATTAACTGAGTGATGAATAAACCCTTGAGTTTGAAATAAATGAATTGTTTGGAGGTACCAAAAGTACCTGAATGATTGAAATACCACATAGTACTTAAATAATTGAAATACCTACGTGACTTGAGATAAGTGGAAGCTTGAAAAATCTTGAAATTTCTAATAGATCATAAGTTACTATAATGCCCATATGGGTTTGAAGCCTGACTTATGTAAATCAGTTATTCTTAATGCTGTTACAATACTTGAAGAATACTGCACAAATACATGTTTGCTCTAGTTCATAAAATGTTGATTTGTGAAGATGATCTGTACCGTTATACAATGAATTATGTTCCAAAAAATGAATACCCGCGACGTGTCCTTGTTCGAATACTTGGCAAGTATCACATTATTAGGATCTATTTAGTTTGAATAGACTTGAAAGCCTGACTCATGTATGTCGGTTACTCCTGGTAACGCTATTACAACGCCCTGAATTTGGGCCTTGAAGTTAGCTAGATAGATTAGACAATTCGGGTGAACCAAATTAGGCAGTTTGAACTAGTTTACGAAATTAATTCCTAATAAATATTTTTAACGTGAAATAAATAAGGAAAATGGTAGAAAATATTTAATTATTATTTAAAGGGTTTTGGGAAACTCAATTTAATGAAATAAGTTCAAACTAAATGACATTTTGGTTTGGTGACTAAAATGTAAAGTTTACAAAACTATTTTTGTGACTAAATTGTAAAAGAGTCAAAAATTAGAATCTTTAGGGAGTTAATTTACTAATGTTTTTAATAAGACTTTTTCCTTAATTTAGGCTATTTTTAAATGGTTTTAAAATACTTATTAAATAAAGATAAAATAGCTTTTATTAAAAAGTTTTTTAAGGATGACTTACTTTTCTCACATAATCACTTTTGCTCTCAACTTTTCTCTCAATTTTCCCAATAGCCAAACTATCTCTCTTGCTCCAAAATGATCAGGAATTAACTCTTCTTGATCTCATTTTGATTTCTCATTTGATTTATTTGATTTCTATATCAAATTTTACTTGTTTTCATGGAGATTTCACTCAAATCATGCCAATTAAAGGAGAAGCCAACCATTAGAGGTTATTTTTGTTTCTCTCCTCTAATCAAATATTCTTTACTAAAATTCCCAAGTTCTTGATCCTTTAGAATTGATTTTTGATATGTGTTGATGAATACATTAAGATTAAAAGGTTTAAAGTTGGTTTTAATAAGGAATTGGTATATCTTTATTGTAGATCTGATTTATGGTAGTTTTAGTTGATGTAGATCACATCTAAGATATGTTTTAATGTTATGGGAAGAGATGTATAAAAGAAATCCCGAAACTAATTGAATTGCTAATTTTCTAGTTGTGAATAGTTAGATTTTGAGGTGTTATGATGTTGCTAGAGGTATAAGATGAAGTTGCAAGTGTTTTTAGATGTTAATTGATGTTGATTAGATGTTCAAATCATTATGTTATGGTTGTTTAGGTTGTTATCGAAGTTGTTTTTGGTTGTTTTCGAATGGTTTACATGGTTATTGGCGAGACGATGTTGAGAATTGATGTTTTGGGATTAAAGATGCAAAATGATGCATTAATCCTCTGTTTTTGTGTGGATAAAATAAGGGAGTTTGATCTGACAACAGTGGGGAAGTTTTGATAGCTTCGGACGTTTGATTTTGCATTGATAAGTTGAACTTTGTGTTGTCGGTGAGTTAAAATGTGATTTACAGCTTTGTAAAGGTTTGAAAGTGAATTTGAGAGTTTAGATTAAGCCTGAAATCCTTGTCTAAGCTTGAAAATAAGTATTAGACAATTTCGCTCTCAATTTCAGTTTGGCAAAGTTGATATTCTCATGCCTATGTTTAAGTTTTGATACCTACTGTTATATGCATGTTTTGGAAATGGATTATAATACAAATGATCTTATGTTGATGATATTTGAGCATGGTAAATGCTTTATGAAAGTATTTCGATGTTATGAAATGCATGGTTTGTTGCATTGGAAATTGGTTTAAACGATGCATATGAAAAACAATGAGGTATCATGTTTAATATGGAATATATTAGCAAGTGACAATGATTCAATGTTATCGGATATAGTTGGCATGCCATAGGCTTTAATGTGCACTACAATAAGTTGCCTCATGTCTGTTGAGGGGTTGTGATTATACTATTTTCTCTACCATGGGAACCGCAGTGGTCGAGAGGGTTAAATGTGTTGTATTCTCCCGCTGGTGGATTACGTATTGCAATGGTCGAGGGGTTAAATGTGTCGTATGCTCCCGTTGTAGATATTATACATTATAACCATCGAGGGGTTAATCATGTCGTATGCTCCGGTTATGGGTGTATGTTCAGTGGTCTAAGGAACCACTACTGAAATCCGTGTATCCGATGTGTTTTGAATAAAGAAAAGGTTTTGCTTTAGGATTTCTTTAATGCCAGTATATGAACTAGTGTATCATGATAGATGAATTATGTTTTGTATAATGTGATTATACATGTTTTGCTCTTTAAGCTTTGCTATTGGATGAATAAGCATGTGAAGGCTTAAATCGAGGTTTTTGTATATGGGATTATGCATGAGATCTATGGTGCATGTTTTGCATATGTTTTAATATGTATGTTTTACAAAGGTAAAAAGGGCATGAGATGTTTAAGCATGATGTTGACAAAATGGTTTGATTCAAATGGTTTAAATGTATTGATGAGTTTTTTAGAGCATCCCTCACTAGGCATTATATGCTTATGCTCTCCCTTCTCATCAATGCAGAAACGTAAGATTTTAGGGTAACAAGCAAGTAAGGATGAATCCAAGAATCGGAATACTTCAAGTATGATTTATTAAACGAACTTGTAGCAATGAAAGGGGCAATGTGACCAAGTTGTAACTGGGAGGGTTGTTTGCTTACTCCCTGTTTTGAACATGTTTCATTTGGTATTTTGGACTTGGATGAGGATATATGGTTTGACTTGAGGGGTTGGGAAGAGACTTGCATGCTTGGGTAGAGACCATGTCTATAGGATTTTTAGTTGATTTGCTATGGATTGTATGTTCCTCTCGCATGCTTGATTGGTTGTGGAAATGATGTTAGACATGTTAAATGAAGCTTGTATGATGTTTGAAGCAAGTTAGATTGAGCCTAAGTGTCATATGTTCGACCAAGAGGTCATTACAAGCCCAATCGTACCGATATGGGTTCGCTAGGGATCGGTATACGGGGTATGATACGGCTTAATTTGGGGAAAATAACAGTGGGGTATCATTACAAGTAGCCACCATATCGGTACGCCTTGTGTAAATTTATACAGAGATCGGTACACGAGTTACCATATTGGTACGGGTTTTAGCTACTGAAATCCTTGGTTTTTGAAATAAAGTAATGAGTATCGATACTCAACCAAATGTACCGATACGAGTAAGTCACGTAGGCTCGTACTGATACAATGTAAGCTTGTATCGGTACGAAGTTAGTTATTTCTGGTAATATCATGTTGTGTTTTGGATTCTGTGCAAAATGGTCATTGTTTTTGTAATGCTCAATTATAATGATCTTGTGATCCAATTTTGATACAAATTCTCACAGATGCATGTAATGAATCTAATTAAAGGTTAGTAATGTCAATTCATAATTAGCCCTTTTAATTTATAAAATTTATGTTTTGGTCCTTAATGTATTAAATCTTGCGAATTGAATGTTTGTTCGTCTTCCGCTATGGTTTGTCACACCTTAGGGTTAATTAAGCATCTAGGCAAGATAAAAATAAAAAATGGACTAGTTTAGGTTGTTAGTTCGGGTTTGCTTCGACAAACCTAATATGACGTCCTTGATTTGGTCTTCGCGGCTAGATCGGGTCAAGAGGGTTACATTTGGTGGTATTAGAGCCAGGTTTAGCGAAAGTTGAGATTTTTGCAAAAGTTGGGAGGTAAGTCGTGTTTGTTTGTGATGTTGTTGGTGGTTGATGATTGTTGTATGATATGTATGGTGTTTGATTATATGATTTCATGACTGAAGTGTGAGATTTTGGGGTAAAACCTTGGGGACACATTGCCTTATTACTACAAGTGTAAAAGGATTTTGTTTTCGAAGAGTGAACATCTTGGATCCTTGCTTGAAGCTTGCCTAATTATGTTTTTGGTTATATTTTCATGCTATAGATACATATTTTTTAGTATTCCACCGAGATGATAGCTTAGGTCGAATGTGAATAATGATGTCAGTGGACAGGGAGTTGAGGGTGAGATAGTGTATCTTGATGAGTTGCCTCCTCCTCTACCTAATCCCTCAGCTAGAGTGGATGCTGGGAAAACAACGTCAGTTCCACCTGGTCCAGTCTTTGGGGATATGATGCCGTTGATCCAGGCTATGACTGGAGCTTTTTAGGCAGTTGTGGCTGGAGTGCATGTTCAGGCAGCAACACTTGTAGTAGCTGTTAATCTAGGACTTCCATTGGAGCATTTGCGTAGTTTGGAAGGTTTTGAGTTCAGAGGACTCCTAAGGCAGATGAGGAGTGGTTTACGAGTACTGAGAGGATTCTTGGTCAGATAGAGTGTATGGAAGTATGCAAGTTGGGCTACATCATATCCTTGCTTCAAGAAGATGCCTATAGTTGGTGGACTACCACTATAGCGGGAATGGCACCCGAAGATGTGACTTGGGAATTCTTCGGTGCTGCTCTTCAGAGGAAGTATTTGGGTACTCGATACCAAGATGAAAAAAAGCGTGAGTTCATGTCTTTGGTCCAAGGCAATATGATTGTTTCAGAGTATGAGGTTTATTTTTTCCGATTGAGCCAGTATGCACCTGAGTTGGTTCCTGATGATCAGTAATGATGTGATCATTTTCGATATAGTTTGGTCAAGGATGTTAAGACCTATATGTTGGCTTTAGACTATACTGATTTCGGTGTCTTGGTTAGCTGAGCCAAGGATATTGAGCAGAACTTGAGTTTGTCTTCTTGTTCTAGAGGCTCGAGTTTTGGCAAAAGAATTGCTGATTCAGATGTTGGTGGTGGTCAGTTCAAGAAGAATTGAGATAAGAGGTTTACCTAATCAGAGACGTGGTGAAGGAAATGTGGGGCATGGACAACAGGGTCAGAACATTTATGTTGGACTACCTGAGTGTAGGCGCTGTGGGAAATGCCATTCGGGAGAGTGTTGGGCTACACATGGTACATGTTGGAGTTGTGGTTCACAGGATCATTTGAGATGTGATTGCCTGTAGATGGCTAAGGATGGACAGGCTCCTACATTTGTTGTGTTTCTCAACCAACAAAACCCGATAACCTAAGCCAAATTAAACTAGTTCATGGCTGGTTAAAAGGAAAATAAAAAGAAATAAAACCCAAGAATGGTGGGATTATATGATACAAAATAAAAAGAATTAGAGAAGATGAACTTCTCCAATCTTGCCTTGAAGGCTGTGTGTGAATCCTCTCTTTTGATCCGATCTCTCCCAAAATCGACCCCCGGTGTTGTTGTTGTAGTTCTCTTTAAATAGATGAAGAAGAGGAGTTGGAATGTAATTAGAATGTGTGGGGAATTTATCTCCTTCCAACTGGAAATTGGATTTAAATTGTGGAGAATTATCCTATGTGATAAGGATAAAAATAAGAGATAATTCTTGGAAAAAGAAAGATAAATTCTATTTAATGATAAAATAGAATAATTATCCCCTTTTATCTCTCTTTATCTTCTGTCTTTATCTGCAGTAAATTCCCATTTAAATTCGAGTCTTTATCCATTGCATTTTTGAAGTAATTCCTGGAGATAATGTGATTTATCCCGACTTGCCAAGGCATGCTTCTGCAATTGTCTCGACAATTCATTCATGCACCAAATAAAGCAAAAATAGCAGTGATTTGTCCATAAAAATAGCAAAACACAAGTTCAAGCTCTCCAAACGGAAAAACTATGAAATGATGCATGAATGGCTACAAATGCAACTAAAATGGGCCTAAGTCTAACAATAGTATGAGTAAAAAGGGTATGAAAAATAGTACTTTTATACACTTATCAATATGCTTCAAGCATGTGTTATTGATTTCGAAGGATCTTGGGGAAAATCCTTACTCCTTATCAAATTTGCTTATAAAAAAGTTATCAAGCATCGATTAAAATGGCCCCTTTTGAAGCATTGTGTGGAAGAAAATGCAGAACACCACTATGTTGGTTGGAACTTGGTGAGGGTAAAGCATTGGTTCTAGATCTACTTCGAGAAACCAAAGAAAATGTTGCCATCATTCATGATAGACTGAAAGCAACCTTTGACAGGCAAAAGGCTTATGTTGACCTCCGAAGAAGGGATATACAGTATTCTATGGGAGAGAAAGCTTTACAAGAATGACAAACTAGTAAATAAAAACTAGTTGGAGGGCAAATTGGTTATTTGGCCCCAACAGAAATTTTGAAATATTTAAAAAGTTATAAGGGAAATTTTGGAAAGAGGAAATGAGAGAATTAATATTGGCCCTTGATTGATGATAAGATCAATCTCAACCATTGGATTAAAAGGGCATTTTAGTAATTTCACTACCTAAATGAATTTAAAATTTATTTATACAAGACAAGTGGCTAAATTGGATAAAAAACAAAAGATGAAGACCATTCTTCATCCTCAAATTTCTAAATATGAGGGGGATAAAGAAAGAAAAAATGGAGAAATTTTTTTCAAGTTCGATTTAAGCCCCGAAACTCGATTTTCAGGTAATCTTTCGAACTACAATGTTGTTCTACTCTTCAAGCTCTATCTTTTGATGTCAATAATTCATGGAATACATGCTTGACTGATGAGAATTTTGATGAGAAAGAAATTAGGGTTTATGGACTAAATTGGGGGTTTTGAGATTTTACGATTCTATGTTGAAATTTAACTTGAAATTAAGTTGTTATGATGATAAAATCATGTTTTTGAATTGGGATTTAAACCCTACATATTTTAGTTTGTATTAATATGATTAGGGTTGATGGACTCAAGTTTGATCTAGGGTTTGTGATGTTGGATAAATGATCTAGTAAGCTTGAAATTGTTATTGGGAAGCAAAACCCTAAATTGAAGGTATATGGACTATTTCGGCAATTCTGAAAGTTAAAGGACTAATCTAAATTTTTATGATTTTGAAGTGTATTTATGTTATTAATGATGTTGGAGATGTGAAATTGAAGTTATAATGCAAAACTGATGTTAAATCGAGATAGTGACCATTTTGACAATTTGTCAAAGTTAAGTGACCAATTCAGAAATGAGGTTTTAGAGAAGGACTAAATCTTATTTTAGTTGAAATAATAGAATTCAAGTAGTAATTTTGATTTGAGGACTAATTTGCAAAGTTAAGAAGCTTGAATTCTTATCTTTGCATTTTTAGTGACTATTTCGGAAAGAACGAAAAATTAGAGGGAATTATTTTTGAATAATTATTTGATGAAGAAAGTGATATATTAGTGGTTTAAATCAAGTAAGGGGACCAAATTGACAAATAGAAAAGTAAGAAGACTTTAGTATAAAGTTTGAAGTTATTTATGAAAGTTGTGTAGGTAAACTGGATTTGGCAGTAAGTTTGAAAATTCACCATAAATTCTAAAAAAATGGTTAGATGGTGAATTATATATCGATGAAAGGATTTATTCGTCTAGTTCCATTTGAAACAAACGATGATTGATTTCGATTCATATATCAAAATATATGAATTTTTAAGTGATCAAGGTCAGAAAACAGAATAACAGTCTATTCCGAAATTCAATATTGGAATTTGACTTTAAAAATTTGCAATAAATCGTACAAATTGAATATGGGTTATTAGTTTATGGTTGAAAAGCTTATCGAGTCTAGTTTCATTTTCAACAAACGGAAACTGATTTCGAGTTCTGATTTAAAAGATATTAATTTTTAATCGAATGAAGGTAAGAAAAATTACAAAACAATTTCTGTCAGGACAGCCCTATAAACGGGAGTTCGATGAATTCTCATAATTTTTGTAGATTTTATTAAATTATGTGGCTTATACCGTTGGAACCATTATCGAATCTAGTTTCTACGTTATAAAGGAGATTAAGAATCAATATGTATTCTGCCCCGTAGAAGTAAATCT
Organism: Hibiscus mutabilis; assembly: GCA_019671005.1. Lineage (NCBI taxonomy): Eukaryota > Viridiplantae > Streptophyta > Magnoliopsida > Malvales > Malvaceae > Hibiscus > Hibiscus mutabilis. Next base: position 26,182,241 of record CM033740.1, on the reverse strand, counting down.
TTATGGCAGTGTAAGTTGACCGAAAATGGAAATTGAGACAATTTGTGTCTAATGTTACTTAGGAAGCTTGGAGGAATTATTTGAAGATCAAAATGGTCATTAGGGACCAAAAATGAGTTTGTGAACAATATAAGGAAGGAAAGAAATTTATGGAAAATTTTTATGTTGAATGATTAAATAGCTTAATTGAAATATTGTTAGAAGTGAATCTAACAAATGTTTATTTTTATCCATGTGAGGCATATTAGTAAATGGCCAAGGTGAGTGCATTTCCATATGTTTGCATTATGTTGAAATTGGCATTGCATTTCTCTATAATACGTGATATGATACATTGCTCGACATGGCAAGATTGATGGAATACCAAGTACAAATGATTGTTTACATAAATGATGATGCATTATGCATACATGAAATATGGACAATGACAAGATTAAATGAAACAAGATACACCCTGGGGATCTAAGCCCATAGTGCAAAATGCACTAACGAGGTGTTTATATAAGGAGCAAAGAGCGTCCTCTCGAGTATGTACTCTACATGGCACTACGGTGCAGATAGGCTACTTGGTTTCCATGGGCCTCTAGCCAGACACGTTAATAATAATACAAGATGGTTATATGATAGATCATGAGTATGCAAATGACTGCATGGTGATACATGAAACATTGATATTGTGACATGATTGATGACAAAGATATTACATGATACATGATACATGATAGAGATGTTACATGATATATGATACATGAATCACATGATAGTGATGATATATAATATTGATGATACATGATTTATATGATACATGATACATGAAGCATATGATAGACGCTACATGAATTATATAAAATGATATTACATGGTATACATGATGATGATGATACTTGGTTTACATGCTATACAAATGATTACATGATATAAGCATGACCATGAGATGATACATGATATTAAGAAAGTATGATATATGATGAAAATTGTGAAAATGATATATGAAATTTATGGAATATGAGATACATGATAATCATGATCATTATGTTATGTTGTTATGGAAATGTTTTAGGATAAAAGCATGTCCATGACAGAGAATATGTTATACAATATTAACATGAATTATATAATAGTTATAATACATGACCCATGTACATTGAGATATACTTGCCTTGTTGTAGAGAAATATGAAATGTATTCTTATATGAAGTATTATAAACATCATTTCATGTGTAAATAAATAAGTTAAATTACCTCACTAAGTTCGTGCTTAGCGTCTATCTTATGTCACACGTAGGTTTCCTGGAAATCGTCGATTGAGGAGGAGCATAAACTTGGGGAAATATCAAGTTACTACAATAAGTTCAGTAAGTACGTCTTTGCAATAATTTGATAGACTAGTGGGCATGTAATATTTTAAAGTTGAACTGTCTACATCATAAGTTTACAACGTAATTATATGATTTTATGGATGAATAAGTTTAGAAATATGAATTGTTAACAATAGCAAAATCTTTGGCTTGGTTAAAATGTTGTTTAGCCCTAATCGCATAAAAAATTTAAAATCAAGAAAGGGTTAAACTACAAATTAAAATTTTGATATAAATTTTTTTTACAAGTCAAGATTTCTTCCAATGATTTCGTAACATCTTTAATGTATAATCAGTTTACGAGTATATGTTAAGGGTGTTACAGAATCATAATCCTTGAGCAACTCCATCCATCTCCTTTGTCTAAGGTTCAACTCTTTTTGAGCTAAAAGATACTTCAAGCTTTTGTTATCTGCGAATAGGTAACATTTCTTCCCAAACAAATAATGTCTCAAGATCTTTAGTGCAAAAACGACTGTAGCTAGCTCGAGGTCATGAGTCAGATAATTCAATTCGTGAGGTTTTAACTGTCAGGATGCATATGCTACTACTTTTTCATCTTGCATAAGAACACACTCCAAACCAAGATGAGATGCATCACTAAAGACTTTATACTCTTTTCCCGATTATGTTTGTGTCAAAACTGGGGCTTAAGTAAGGACTTGTTTCAATTGATCAAAACTCCTTTGCTGATTCTTCGACCAAACAAATGGTACATCTTTTCGCAGAAGCTTGGTTAAAGGGGTAGCTAATATGGAGAATCCTTTTACAAATCTTTAACAATAGCCTAAAAAACCAAGAAATTTCTAGATTCACCAACATTCTTTGGGGGTCTCCAATCCACTATAGCCTGTATCTTCTTTGGATTGACTTTAATACCTTCTGCGGATATTACATGTCCAAGGAAAGATACCTCGGACAACCAAAATTAACATTTAGAGAACTTGGCATAGAGTTGGTTATCTCGGAGGGTTTGTAAAAAAATTTGGAGATGTTCCAAATGTTCATCCTTATTCTTAGAGTAAATAAGGATATCGTCAATAAAGACTACTACAAATTTGTCCAAATATGGTTTAAAGACTCGATTCATAAGATCCTTTAATGCAGCAGGGGCATTTATTAAGCCAAAAGGCGTCACTAGGAATTCATAGTGGCCATATCGAGTCCTAAATACAGTTTTAGGAATATTAGACTCTTTAACTTTCATCTGATAGTATCCCGATCGAAGATCGATCTTGGAAGACACCTTAGCATTCTTGAGTTGATCGAACAAGTCTTCAATTCTTGGTAACGGGTACTTGTTCTTGATAGTAAGCTGGTTCAATTACCGATAATCTATGCAAAGCCTCATCGATCCATCTTTCTTCTTTACGAACAAAATTGGGGCTCCCCAAGGAGATAAACTTGGCTAATGAAACCTTTATCTTGCAAATCTTGCAACTGACTCTTAATTTCCTTAAGTTCAATCGGGGCCATCCGATAAGGTGTAATGGAAACTAGAGCTGATCCCGGTTGAACTTCGATGACAAAATCAACTTCCCTTGATGGTAGTAAACCCGTAAGTTCCTCAGGAAATTTAGAGATAGATAAAATGGAGTCAAGGGACAGTTTAATTTCATTTAGCTCAGATATACCAGCAAACATTAAAACATATTCGATTGTAGGAATTGCGCATTTAGAGCATCTTTTGATCATGTATGTATATATATGAGCTCTAGTAGTATTTGAAGTTTTGTAATGGGCCCTTCATATGTGGCTTTTGGCTGCTTGCTCCTTGAACCACTATAATGGTTATGATGTTGGTATGATAGATTGGATATATGTATACGTTTAAAGTAGATCGACCATCTTGCGTTGTGTGTTTTCGTATGTTCATATGTACATATCCCATAACATGTGTAACCCCCTCGACCCGGCCTAGACGCCTGACTGAACCGAGTGAGCTACATTAGGTTTGCTGAAGCAAACCAGAGAAAGGTTACGAAAAGTAGGTCCATTTTTTCCTTTTATCTTGTCTAGATGCTAATTATTATTCCTACATGTTCATACTCGCAGCAGGTGAGTTCTCGAAGGAAATGAATCACAAAATACAACCAATAACATCATTTTCAAAATTGAGGACTAAAACGTAAATGTAACACCTTTAACGTATACTCGTAGACTGAATATACATTAAAGATGTTACGAAATCATTGGAAGAAATCTTGACTTGAAATTTTTTATGCCAAAATTTAATTTGTAGTTTAACCCTTTATCAGTTTTAAATTTAAAACTATGTTGTCTAGGTACAGCTAGATTTGACCCTAAATTGGTTTACAAAATTTATAATTGAATTATTGAAATAAAAAAATATAATTCAGGGTGAAAAATACGTAAGCTACCTAGACCCTTTCATGATTTTAAAATCTTTACGCGATTAGGGCTAAACAACATTTTAACCATACCAAAGATTTTGCTTTTGTTAACAATTCATATTTCTAAACTTATCCGTCCATAAAAGCATATAATTATGTTGTAAACCTATGCTGTAGACAGTTCAACTTTAGAATACTTACATGCCCACTAGTCTATCAAATTATGACAAAGACGTACTTACTGAACTTATTATAGTAACTTGATTATTCCCAAGTTTATGCTTATCCTCAATAGACGATTTACAGGAAACCTACGTGTGACATAAGACACACGCTAAGTACGAACTTAGTGAGGCAATTAAACTTATTTATTTTAAAAACATGAAATAATGTAATACAATATGTCATATACAAAAGTGCATTTCGTTTTCTCTATAACATGGCAAGTATATCACAATGTACATATGTCATGTATCATAACTATCATATAAATCATGTTATTATTGCATAATATATTCTCTATCATGGACATGCTTTCATCATGTAACCATTTACATATCATGTACTCTATCATGGTCATGCTTTCATTATGCAATCATTTGGATAACATGTATTCTATCATGGTCATGTTTTCATTATGCCATCATTTGCATAACATGTATTCTATCATATATCATGTAACCTTTCTATCATATAACATATGTAACAAGTAACATGTAACATCTGAATCATGTATCATCTTGTTATTATTATCATTATGTCTGGCTAGAGGCCCATGGAAACCCCGTAGCCTATCTGCACCGTAGTGCCATGTAGAGTACGTACTCGAGAGGACGCTCTTTCATATAAAGACGCTCTTTGCTCCTTATATAAACACCTCGTTAGTGCATTTTGCACTATGGGCTTGGATCCCCAGGGTGTATCTTGTTTCATTTTAATCTTGTCATTTTCTTATGTGAAAATGATTCATCATTATTTATGCAAACAATAGCACGTACCTTGTACTCCGTCAAGCTTGCCATGTTGAATCATGCATCATATCACGTATTATGAAGAAATGCAATGTAAATTTTAAATTAGGGTCGACTTATAAATTTTAAATTAGGGTCGACTTATCTCAAGTCTTCCCTTTTTCAACATAATGCAAACATATAAAAATGCACTCACCTTGGCCATTTATTAATATGCCTCACTAAGCTCTATTGATCATTTCCTTTATAGTAGCTCGAACCTTCTTTTGATTCGAATCCAACTTCATTTATCACATGAATATAAATAAACATTTGTTAGATTCACTTCTAACAATATTTCAATTAAGCTATTTAATCATTCAACATAAAAATTTTCCATAAATTTCTTTCCTTCCTTGTACTGTTCACAAACTCATTTTTGGTCCCTAATAACCATTTTGATCTTCAAATAATTTCCTCCAAGCTTGTTAACTAACATTAGACACAAATTGTCTCAATTTCCATTTTCTGTCAACTTGCACTACCATCAAATATTTACTTCTACAGGGCAGAATACATACTGAATCGTAAACTCCTTTATACCGTAGAAACTAGATTCGACAACGTTTCTAATGGTGTAATCCACATAATTTAATAAAATCTACAAAAATTCTGAAAGTTCATCAAACTCCCGTCTACAAGGCTGTCCTGACAGAAACTGTTATGTAATTTCTCTGACCTTCATTCGATAAAAAATTAATATCTTTTAACTCGGAACTCGAAATAAGCTTCCGTTTTTTGGAAACGAAACTAGATTCGATAATCTTTTCAACCATATAAATTAATAACCCAGATTCAAATTGTATGATTTATGGAAAATTTTCAAAGTCAAATTCTAGTATTGAATTTCAGAACAGACTGCTATTTTGTTTTCTGACCTTTCATCACTTAAAATTTTATATCTTTTGATGTATGAATCGAAATCAATCGTCGTTTGTTTGAAACGAAACTAGACAAATAAATATTTACATCGATATAAAATTCACCATCTAACCATTTTTGTAGAATTTATGGTGAAATTTCAAACTTACAGCCAAATCCAGATTTCCTACACAACTTACATAAATAACTTCAAACTTTATACTAATTTATCCTTACTTTGCTATTTGTCAATTTGGTCCCCTTACTTGATTCAAACCACTAATGTATCACTTTCTTCATCAAATAATTATTCAAAAATAATTCCATCTAATCTTTTTTTTTTCGAAATAGTCACTAAAATGCAAAGATAAGGATTCAAGCTTCTTAACTTTGCAAATCAGTCCTCAGATCAGCATTACTAATTGAATTCTATTATTTCAACTAAAATCAGATTTAGTCATTCTCTAAAACCTCATTTCTGAATTGGTCACTTAACTTTGACAATTTGTCAAAATGGTTAGGAACTCGGTTTAACATCGGTTTTGCATTCTAACCTCAATTTCACATCTCCAACATCAATAATAACATAAATAAACTTTAAAATCATAGAAATAAGATTCGGTCCTCTAACTTTTAAGATTTTTGAAATGATCCCTATCTAATAAATTTAGGGTTTTGCTTTCAAATAACAATTCAAGCTTACTAAATCGTTAATCTAACATCACAAACCCCAAATTAAACTTGAATCCATAAACCCTAATTATCTTCATAATAATCAAAACATGTAGAGTTTAAATCCCAACTCAATAACATGATTTTAACATCACAAAAGCTTGATTTCAACTTGAATTTCAACATGGAATCATAAAATCTCAAAACCCCCAATTGATTCCATAAACCCTAATTTCTTCTCATACAAAATTCTCATAAATCAAGCATGTTTTCCACGAATTATTTACACCAAAAGATAGAGCTTGATGAGTAGAACAACTTTGTAGTTCGAAAGATTACCTAAAAATCGAGTTTCGAGGCTTGAATCGAACTTGGAAAAGTTCACTTTTCTTCCCCCTCATTTTCGAAAATACGAAGATGAAGGAGACTTCATCTTTTGGCTCCTTTATTTTCCATTCCACCCAATTATGCCACTTGTAAATATAAATGAATTTTAAATTCATTTAGATAGTGAAATTACTAAAATACCCTTTTAATCCAACGATTGAGATTGATCTTATTATTAATTACTCTTCCATTTCATTCTTCCAAAATTATCCTTGTAACTTTTTAAATATTTCAAAAATGCCATTAGGGCAAAATGACCAATTTGCCCTCGAACTAGTTTTTATTTACTAGTTTGCCATTCTTGTAAAAATTCAACTAAGTCTAGTTGGTATTCCAAAAATTCTATATTTCCATATTCGGGAAATAAACATTATCATCTCATAAAAAATTCATTTCTTAAGGACTTAGACTGAATTTTTTTAACTTAGTCTATTATCCCGATAATTATCAAAAATCTTCATAGAATAAAATTTATCTTAAAAATCCTTTATCGATAATTCATTCGAATATTCTTTACTCTTACTGAGTCCAAAATATTGATCAAAAACACTATTATGGGACCTTCTCGAAGGTCACCCATCCTTGTATTTCTCTGGCCTGAGCACGCTTAACAATTTATCCGATCCAAATTTGGTACCTTTTTATGCATCTTAATTCTTAAAACCGATATCAATGTACCTATTTCAATTCGATTCATTCTTATACTGAATAAAATTACTTGTTCGGGAAATTTACACTTTAATCCCCAACTTTTCCAAAGTTTATACTTTAACCCCTAAAATTTTAAATTTTACAATTTAGTCACTAGCCAAAATTTGGGATATTACATTAAATACTTTAAATTTTAAGACCAAAATTAAATTTAAGATTACCAATCCTCAATTAGTCCATTTACATGCCAACAATCAAAATTCAGGTTAAAATAATCATCCAAACTCAATCAATTGCATCATCAACATTTTGGGACTAAAATGCAAGAAACCAAAAATTGGTTTCCATGACATTACCTGTAAAAACTGCCACCCGTACCGATACGTACATAGCCGTACCGATATGGAGCAACAATGTGTACCGGTACACAATGTATAGTATCGATACACCACGTCAGCAAGCACAATTTTAAAGTCGTACCAGTACGAGCCCTTGGTGTTTCGGTACACAAGTTTTCTTCCAAAAAGTTATTTTCCATACCGATACACCAAGCTTGAATTGCTTGTCCGTACCGGTACTCCAATGCCCGTACCGATGCTGATTGCCTAGTTTTGCCTAGCCATACCGATACTGTCCCCCGCGTATCGGTACGCATAGGCAACTAATGTCATTTTCCTCAGATTTTTCACTCAAGTCTAAATGCATTTGGATCCTAACGACTTGCACACTTGAATATAAACATTAAAAAATACATATACCATCACTTGCACCATGGTTTGGCAACAAAACATGCTTATGCTACCATGTGGATTACTCTAGAGGCATGCTTCCTAAAACACTCTACCAAGCATTCCAAAGTGCTCAAATAAACATTTACCAGCACAAGCATCATACCAATATCACTTCAGCACCCAGTTCAACATATTATGATCATCAAAGCATGCCATTCAAGGAAGGCCATCTAGATGCATACCTAGGCAACCACATAACTTAACTCATGGGTAACGATGTACAAAAAACTTAACAACATCAATCAAACTTTGAAATCACAGCATTATACATGCTCAAACTAGGGAAAACACAATTACAAATCCCAAAATCCTCGGCGAACACATTGCCTTATTAACCGGAAACTAAAATCGAGTTCATAATCAAATGGTCTTGTCTTAGATTGCTACGACTTTGCCTTTTTTGCCCCAAGCCTTAATGCTCTGCATCATTAAGAAGAATAGAGCGTAAGCACACTTGCTTAGTGAGGATGCTCTTAAAACAATGATGCATTAAAACCCTTGAAAAACAATCACTTGTTTTCAACTTATTCTTACGACCTAAGCAAGTTTCAATAGTTCCAAATCAAAACCATGCATATAGACCATATGCAAAACAATATATATTCCACATGCTTAAATCCCAAAGCATTAAATACAAACCATGCTTAAAGCCCAAAGCATTAAATACAAACCATGGTTAAAGCCCAAAGCATTAAATACAAAACCATGCTTAAATCCCAAAGCATTAAAAACATATTCAACATTAGAATTCTCATATATTGGCAATTATAGTGACCTCGGATAGTCGACCACTATCCTTGATTAGCCGACCGCTAATCTTTAGTTAACCGACCGTTATCTTTACAAATCGGATACAAGGATCTCCCTTAATGACCGACCGTCATCAAGACTACCCCATGCCGACTGCATGACTTTATAACCTTGTCGACCGCAAGCTTTACATCTACAAGGGGAACCGACTGACCCAAGTGATAACAACATAGTCCGGGTAACCAACTGCTATACCTCAAAGACTTTTAACCCACGATCAATTTTTAACCCTATTATAGTTCACTTTATCCTATGGCATGCCAGCTATATCTGAATGTTTTCTCACCTTTGAAAGACTTTTAAAATCGTTTCCACTCACTGATTTCACTTCGCATTGCTTGCTACCGCGAAACAAGCTCCCGACAAGCCACAAACCACCTCAAGATGCTATGCTTTGATTATCCCCTATTTTGGCCACACAAAACCAGAGGAAACATGCATTAAAATGCATCCAACACTCTGTTTCAAACCAAAATCCCGCAGCTCTCAAGACGCCCACTCAAAACTGATCCAAAATTTACCGAAATCAACCTCAAACACATCTCAATCTTAACCCAGCCATACTCTAACGATTCAATACTTCAAACCTCATCAATTAACATCTAAAAACTCATTCACAACATCCTTCTACTTCCAGCAATGATTAAACACCTTAAACAACCCAAAAACCCCTAACTAGCAACCTAAACAATGAGAGATTCAACCAATTTTTGGAATCTATTGTTAAAAACAACTTATCCACATTATGATACATCCAAAGTAAGATTGAAATCAAATCTCAACACTGGAAAAATAGATCCAATTCGAAAATCACAAAATCCATCAATTAAACCTCAATTAAGCTAAAATCCATAATTAAATAATCAAAACCTATTAGAAAACATATGTTAAGAGCCAAGAACATGGGAATTTCAGTAAAGAACCTTTCATTAGAGGAGAAGAACGAAACTTACCTCCAATGAATGAGTTTCCCCTTAATTGGATGGTTTTTCCTCTTGAAAAACAAATAAATTCATTGAGATTTTTGGAAAACAAGTTGAGAAATCATTTAGCAAATCAATGAGTTAAGAAATTAAGATCATTACCTTAAATCTCTGATGGAAAAAGAGTGTTTGGCTGAGAGTGCTTTGAGAGAAAATGTGAGAGAAGAAAAGTTACGTCAAATTGCGTTTTAGAAAGATAACTACCTTTTAAACCCAATTCCCTTTTAATTCTTTTAATTAAAACCCTTTTAAAAATAATCCTAATTAAGAGAAAACTTAGATTAGACCAAATGGTAAAATAGCTCCTTAAAGATTCAAAGTTTTGACTGTTTATAAAACAGTCACCTTTTAAAATAGTTTTCAAAAGTTACATTTTGGTCACCAGCAAAATGTCACCCTTTCACAGCTCATTTTCCAAAATTGATTTTACCAATATTTTTAATATAATAAAATATGATTTTTAAACATTTTTCCATATTTTTATCTTTCAAAAAAATATTCACCCCTAAATCCGACTCGAATCTCTAACCCGGTCCACTGGACCGTCTAACTAGCCCCCAAAACCGGGGCGTTACAACTCTCCCCCTCTTAAGAAATTTCGTCCTCAAAATTTACCTGGAGGGAAATGATGCGAAAATGGCTCCAACATGTCCTCCTTACTTTCCCAAGTGGGTTCCTCGACACCTCGATGTAGCCACAAGACTTTAAACAGCTCTATCGTCTTACCACGTAGAACCTTGTTGCTGGAATCAAGGATTTCTACCGGCTCCTCATCAAAGGATAAATACGGTCCCAACTCAATATGCTCCATCAGCATAACGTGCGAAGGATCCGACCGATACCTCCGTAACATGGATACATGGAACACATCATGTATTTTCTCAAGCTCGAGAGGCAACCTCAACCGATAAACCACATGACCAACACACTCACAATCTCATACGGTCCAATAAACCTCGGATTAAGCTTACCCTTACGTCCAAATTGCATCACCTTCTTCTACGGTGACACATTCAAAACACATGATCGTCCACCGCATATTCAATTTCCCTACGCTTCAAATCCGCATAAGATTTCTGCCAATCCACAGCCGCCTTCAAGCGTTCACACACAAACTTAACTTCCTCATCCATGTCTTTCAACACACGTGGCAAGGAAACATGATTTTCCCCTACCCCGGCCCAACACAAGGGTGTATGACACCTTCGGCCATACAATGCCTCAAATGGTGCCATCTGTATACTCGCTGGATAGCTATTATTATAAGCAAATCAACCAATGGTAGATGCTTCTCCCAGGTTCCCTGGAACTCAATAATACAATACCTCAGTATATCCTCCAAGACCTGGATAATACGCTCAGACTGCCCATCTGTCTAAGGATGATACGCGGTACTAAAACTCAACCTCGAACCCAAAGCCTGATGTAAACATCTCCAAAATCTTACGGTAAACCTCGGATCTCTATCCGAAACAATGGATTTAGGTACCCCGTGCAAACACACAATTTCATCTATGTACAAATCCGCTAGCTTGTCCAAAGTGTTCGCCGTATGCACTGGTAGAAAATGTGCACACTTTGTAAACTGATCAACAATCACCCAAATGGAATCCTTTTTAGCCGGTGTCAACGAAAACCCTGTCACGAAATCCATGGTGATTCTCTCCCACTTCCATTCTAGAATTTTCAGCGGTTGCAACAACCCGGACGGAAATTGATGCTCAGCTTTAACCCGTTGGCACACCATACACTTGGGCACAAACTCTGCCACATTATTTTTCAAACCAACCCAATAGTACCTTTCTTTTAAATCACGATACATTTTGGTACTACCAGGATGCATAGCAAAAGGACTAGAATGTGCTTCCGCCAAAATAGTGTGTCTGAGCTCTAAAACTTTTGGCACCACTATTCGGCCCTTAAAGCACAAAACACCATCATCATCAAAATGGAAATCCGTCAGATTACCATCTACTATGTCCTTAACATGAGGAACCAAAAAATCAACATATGGTTGCTTAGCCTTCATCAACGTAGGCTTAACTTGCAATTCAGCCAACAACCCACCTTCCCGTGTCACACTCAACCTTGCAAGCATCGCCCTAAGCTCAACTACCACCTTACGACTCAACGCATCTGCAACAACATTGGCTTTTCTAGGATGATACTCAATTGTCAAGTCGTAATCCTTAAGCAACTCCAACCACCTTCGTTGCCTAAGATTCATATCTTTTTAAGACATCAAATATTTCAATCTCTTATCATCCGTAAAGACCACACACTTTTCACCATAACGATAGTGTTGCCAAATCTTCAAAGCAAACACCACAGCAGCAAGCTCCAAATCATGAGTTGGATAGTTGCGCTCATGAACCTTCAACTGCCTCGACGCATAGGCCACAACCTTTCCATCCTGCATCAGCACACAACCTAAGCAACATACGATGCATCACTATAAACCACAAACTTTTTTCCAGATTCAGGTTGAATCAACACAAGAGCAAGTGTCAATACCTCCTTTAACTTCTCAAAACTTTGTTGCTGCTTCTTCGTCCATACAAAAGGAACACTCTTCCGCAACAACTTTGTTAACGGAGCTACGATACTAGAAAACCCCTCCATAAAATGGCGATAATAGCCAGCCAACCCAAGAAAACTACGTATCTCCGATACGGTCTTAGGTTTTTTCTAATTGAGAATAACCTCAATTTTTTGTGGATCAACACGAATTCCCTCCGCGAATACCACATTTCTGAGAAACATCACCTCCTTGAGCCAAAACTCGCACTTGCTCAACTTAGCATACAACTGATTATCTTTCAAGACTTGCAACACAATCCGCAAATACTGATCATGCTTTTCCTCAGTACGAGAGTACACGAGTATATCATCGATAAAAACCACCACTAACTGATCAAGGTACTCATGGAACACCCTATTCATCATGTCCATGAAAGCTGCCAGAGCGTTCGTTAAACCAAACGGCATCACCAAAAACTCATAATGCCCGTACCTCGTACGAAATGCTATTTTATGCACATCTACATCTTTTACCCTCAACTGGTAATACCTCGACCTTAAATCAATCTTTGAAAACACCCCGCGAAATTGGTCAAACAAGTCATCAATACACGACAACGATAACTTGTTTTTCACTGTCAACTTATTCAACTGACAATAATCAATGCACATATACAACGACCTATCCTTTTTTCACAATGAGGGCTGGAACACCCCATGAAGAAACACTCGGCCGAATGAACCCGCGATCTAACAACTCTTGTATATGAGACTTTAACTCTTTCAACTCCTTCGATGCCATCCGATAATGAGCAATAGACACCATAGTTGTACCTTCGTATGTCTCAATACAAAATTCCACCTCCCTATTCGGTGGTAAACCTGGCAACTCTTCAAGGAAGACTTCTGGATAATCACATACAACCCTAATGTCCTGCACCCGAACACCATTGGCTTCCGAATTCATAACAATAGCCAAGTAAGCTTGACAACCATCAAACATCATCTCTCCCCTCGGGTAGCCGAAACAACATTGGACAAGAACTTCACATTCTCACCAACCACCACAGCTTCATAATCATCGGCCAACTTCAAAGAAATCCTTTTCGATTCACAATCCACCACCGCCTTGTGCTCGCTTAACCAATCCATACCCAAGATAGCATCAAAACCATGGAATGGCAACTCCATCAAATCCACGACAAACTCATGTCCTTGCACTGACAAAGGACAACCCCTATACAATCTTCTTGTTGTAACCGTCTCCCCAAAAGAACTAGTTGCCAACATCAAAAATCTCAACAGGAACATTTATCAATGATACATGCTCACTTAGAATATATGAATGAGTAGACCTCGAGTCAATCAAAGAAAACAATGACAAAGATTGCAAGGTGAAAGTACCTGCGATTACATTTGTGTCGTTGCACCCCTCAGCATAGATTCGTGCTGGCCCACCATTCTCTGATTGTATAGCAACAGCATGAGCCACAACCCTCTGACCATCCTCGCACCTCTGAAAATTACCCCTGCCATGGCCTCGGCCTCTAGCAGGTACAACAGCCTGAACCGGTGCATCACCCACAGCATGAGGGCAGTCAAGCTTTATGTGACCAGGAGATCCACATATCCAATATCTCATGGTATTTCCCCAACACTCACCCGTGTGGCATCTACCGTAAAGCTCACACTCAGCTACAACATGAACAACTTGGTTACCATGGCCACCACCACGCTTGTGATCCAACTTACACCTCTTATCTCAGAACCTCCTATTTTGCTTCCCAGAATAGCCAGAGTCAGCTTCTCACTTAATTGAGCCCATGCCCAAACCTTGTCCCGACACCCTCAAGGACTGCTCAATATCCTTAGGACAGTTCACAAGCATATCAAAATCTATATAGTTCACCGCCAATAGGTATGTTTTGATATCCTTCACCAACCCATGGCGAAACCCGTTGCACCTCTCAAGATCATCCGGAACCAATTCTGAGGCATACTAACTCAAGCGGATGAATTTCACCTCATATTCTGCCACGGACATGCCATCCTACACCAAGACCATAAACTCACATTTCCTCGCATCCAAATACTGAGGACCAAGATACTTCTTCTTGAAAGCTCTTCGAAAGAACTCCTAGTTACATCTGCCGCCGGAACACCAGCAATTGTGGTCACCCACCAATGATAAGCATCACCATGTAACAGCGACACGGTACAACCCATCTTGCGCTCATCATTGTAGCTCATCTGATTCAGAATGCGAATCGTACTCTCCAGCCATCCCTCAGCTTCCTTGGGGCTTAAACACTAAACTCAACACCTCCCAAACTACGGAGAGGATCTAAGGGTAACCCTGGATTAACTGCCACAACAGGTGCTAGTGCTTGCGCCTGCACTCTAGCCATTGCTGCTTGGAAAGCTCCAGTTATGGCCTGAACTAACAGAGTCAAATCCTTAAAAACTGCCAGCTGATGAGCTTGGGTACACCACCAGCCCCAACATCAACAGGCGAAACTAACGAAGGATGAAGGGTAAAATGTTAGGGGGATTCTCCTCCACAACATTATTCTGCCCAACCCCCGCATTACCAGCCATTTAACGTGTCTAACAACGAGCCATGCTAACAAAAGTATCAAAACACATTAAAGTCAGGCTAACACAAGGAAAAGGATCCAAGACCATATTGCAAAACATTTTAAAACCTCGGTAATAGGCAATGTGTTCCCAATTCATACCCCAACATGATATAAATCAATCACCGTATATATATACAATCACCATGCATAACAACCACTGATACACGATCAAACAATAGCATTCCAACCTTTCGTAACTGGCTCTGATACCAACAAATATAACCCCCTTGACCCAGCCTAGACGCCCGACCGAACCGAGTGAGCTACATTAGGTTTGCCGAAGCAAACTGGAGAAAGGTTACAAAAAATCGGTCCATTTTTTCCTTTTATCTTGTCTAGATGCAAATTATTATTCCAACATGTTCATACTCGCAGCAGGTGAGTTCTCGAAGGAAATGAATCACAAAAGACAGACAATAGCATCATTTTCAAACTTGAGGACTAAAATGTAAATATTTAAATTTTAAGACCAAAATTAAATATAAGATTTCCAATCCTCAATTAGTCTATTTATATGCCAACATGTCAAAATTCAGGTCAAAATATTCATCCAAAATCATTTATTTTCATCATCAACATTTTGGGTCTAAAATGCAAGAAACCAAAAACTGGTTTCCATGACATTACCTGTAAAACTACCACCCGTACCGATACGTACATAGCCGTACCGATACGGAGCAACAACTCATACCGATACACAATGTGCCGTATCAGTATGCCACATCAGCAAGCACAATTTTAAAGTTGTACCGGTACGAGCCGTTGGTGTTCTGGTACATGGGTTTTCCTCTAAAAAGTGATTTTCCAGTAATAAGTCCCCGTACCGGTACTTTTTATCTCATACCAGTACTCTTTATCCTGTACCGGTATGCTAAGCTTGAATTGCTTGCCTGTACCGGTATTCTAATGCTCGTACCGATGCTGACTGCCCAGTTTTGCCTAGCCGTACTGATACGGTCCCCCGCATATTGGTGCGTATAGGCCTGTAATGTCATTTTCCTCAGATTTTTCACTCAAGTCTAAATGCATTTGGATCCTAACTACTTGCACACATGAATATAAACATTCAACAATACATATACCATAACTTGCACCATGGTTTGGCAACAAAGCATGCTTATGCTACCATGTGGATTACTCTAGAGGCATGCTCCCTTAAACACTCCACCAAGCATTCCAAAGTGCTCAAATAAACATTTACCAGCATAAGCATCATACCAATATCACTTCAACACCCAATTCAACATATTATGATCATCAAAGCATGCCATTCAAGCAAGGCCATCTAGATGCATACCTAGACAACCTCATAACATCAACCATGGATAACGATGTGCAACAAACTTAACAACATCAACCAAACTCTGAAATCACAGCATTATACATGCTCAAACTAGGGAAAATAGAATTAAAAATCCCAAAATCCTCGGTGAACACATTGCCTTATTAACTGGAAACTAAAACAGAGTTCATACTCAAATGGTCTTGTCTTTGGATTGCTACGACTTCGCTTTGCTACCCCCAAGCCTAAATGCTCAGCGTCATTAAGAAAAAGAGAGCGTAAGCACACTTGCTTAGTGAGGATGCTCTTAAAACAATGATTCCTTAAAACCCTTAAAAACCAACACTTGTTTTTAACTCATGCTTCCGACCTAAGCAAGTTCCAATAGTTCCAAATCAAAACCATGCATATCGACCATATGCAAAACATATATATTCCACATGGTTAAATCCCAAAGCATTAAATACAAAACATGCTTAAATCCCAAAGCATTAAATACATGACCATGTTTAAAGCCCAAAGCATTAAATACAAAACCATGCTTAAATCCCAAAGCATTAAAAATAGATTCAACATTAGAATTCTCATATATTGGCAATTATAGTGACCCCAGATAGTTGACCAGTATCCTTGATTAGCCGACCGTTAATCTTTAGTTAACCGACCGTTAACTTTACACATTTGATACACGGATCTCCCTTAATGATCTACCGTCATCAAGACTGCCCCATGTCGACCTATGACTTTATAACCTTGCCGACCTCAAGCTTTACATCTACAAGGGGAACCGACTGCTCAACTAAAGTGATAACAACGTAGTCCGGGTATCTGACCGCTATACCTCAAAGACTTTTAACCCACGATCAATTTTTAACCATATTATAGTGCACTTTATCCTATGGCATGCCAACTATATCCGAATGTTTTCTCACCTTGTAACATAGCCAATATATCATTTAAAAACCATTTACTCACTGTTTTACAATGCATTACACAAAATCCGCACATATGCAAATCACATTGCCATAGCAATACCACATTCCCGACCGGAATAAAACCAATGCTCACTAGCATTCAATATACGTATAAGCCCCTGCATATGTACTTTATAATCATGCATTTAGAATAAGTAAAACACACCATATTTACGACTAAAACATGAATCACACATGCTCATATCCGAATCGATATTTAAGATCAAAGGAGGGAAACTTACTTCCAATCTTAGGTAAGTGTTTCAAACTTAACCTAAACTTCCAAAACCACTTTCAGACCTTTAAAAGACTTTTAAAATCGTTTCCACTCACCGATTTCACTTTGCCTTGCTTGCTACCGCGAAACAAGCTCCCGGGAAGCCACAAACCACCTCAACATGCTACGCCTTGATTATCCCCTGTTTTGGCCACACAAAACCAGAGGAAACATGCATTAAAATGCATCCAACAATTTGTTTCAAACCAAAATCTAGCAGCTCTCAAGATGCCCGCTTAAAACTCATCCAAAATTTACCAAAATCAACCTAAAAAACATCTCAACTTAACCCAGCCATACTATAACGATTCAATACTTCAAACCACATCAATTACCATCTAAAAACTCATTCACAACATCCTTTTACTTCTAGCAATGATTAAACACCTTAAACAACCCAAAAACCGTAACTAACAACCTAAACAATTAGAGATTCAACCAATTTCAGGATTCTATTGTTAAAAACAACTTATCCACATTATAGTACATCCAAAATAAGATTGAAATCAATCCTCAACACTGGAAAAACATATCCAAATCGAAAATCACAAGATCCATCAATTAAACCTCAATTAAGCTAAAATCCATAATTAAATAATCAAAACCTATTAGAAAATATATGTAAAGAGCCAAGAACTTGGGAATCTCAGTAAAGAACCTTTCATTAGAGGAGAAGAACGAAACTTACCTCCAATGAATGAGTTTCCCCTTAATTGGATGGTTTTTCCTCTTGAAAAACAAAGAAATTCAATGAGATTTTTGGAAAACAAGTTGAGAAATCATTTAGCAAATCAATGAGTTAAGAAATTAAGATCATTACCTTAAATCTCTGACGAAAAAAGAGTGTTTGGATGAGAGTGTTTTTTATAGAAAATGTGAGAGAAGAAAATTTACGTCAAATTGTGTTTTAGAAAGATAACTACCTTTTTATGCAAATTTCCTTTAATTCTTTTAATTAAAACCCTTTTGAAAATAATCCTAATTAAGAGAAAACTCATATTAGACCAAATGATAAAATAGCTCCTCAAAGATTCAAAGTTTTGACTCTTTACAAAACAATCACCTTTTAAAACAGTTTTCGAAAGTTGCATTTTGGTCACCAGCCAAAATGTTACCCTTCGAAAGCTCATTTTCTAAAATTGCTTTCACCAATATTTTTACTATAATAAAATATGATTTTTAAACATTTTTCCATTTTTTTATCTTTCAAAAAAATATTCACTCCTGAATCTGACTTAAATCTCTAACCCGGTCCACTAGACCGTCTAACCAGCCCCCAAAACTGCTAGGCCCAAAACCGGGGCATTACAACATGTGTTAAATCTGACATGATATTGTATCTCTAATACTTAG
Source organism: Hibiscus mutabilis (assembly GCA_019671005.1). NCBI lineage: Eukaryota > Viridiplantae > Streptophyta > Magnoliopsida > Malvales > Malvaceae > Hibiscus > Hibiscus mutabilis. The sequence continues at coordinate 26,163,319 of CM033740.1, read as the reverse complement.
TTAGGTTAAAGTAGCCAAAGTTGGTTAAATGTTTAATATCTTGAAAATTTAAGGTCAGGGATGCTTGAGTGTAGTATTTTAAAGATAAATGGGTGAGTAGATACACTATCATGACAATTGAATGTCTACTTGCTGATTTAGCAAAGTTATATTTATGATTGAAGGGATATTTATTAATTAAGACATGCTAAGCTTGGTGAAGGTATGTTTAACTACTAGTATGAAAATGAATAATTGTAGGGTATTGTCATGTGGAAGATGTGTATAGCTGGTTATATTTGATATATGCTTTGAAATAACTTGATTCTAGTATCCGAACATAAATATCATCCTTATGTAAATGGTCTTCTATATATATATGGTTAAGCTATGTGTGTTATGAAAATGGAATGATTGAATATTGATTAAGCTAAGTTAAACTTGCTATCCGAGTACTGGTTGCTATGGTTAATTGACTGGATGTGCTTTTGCTATGCCTAATGACAATGGATAACAAGACTTGATGTAATTGATACTAGTAAGCTAAAAGACCAGTAATAAATGGTATGTTATTCATTTGGGTAATCTTAAGTATTGATTTCTATGCCTTAGATATGGTTAAGGAATACAAGTTATAACCATTTTAGAAATAATAATGTGAACGAAAGATAAGTATTCCTTTGTGACAGTTGTAATAATGCAAAATACCTTGTGATCTGAAATATATGAATTATAAGAACATGCTTTGATTTAAAGGTCGAAGTATAATGCTTATACCTGATTAATTGTTTATTTGCGAATTGAAACTTAAGATCGACTAATGAAAAAGATTAAAAAGGTTTTAATGTTTTGGTCTCCTTAAGACTTGTTTGTTAATTGTACTAAGTTTATCAAGAATGTTTGTTTGTTGTTTGGTGACATGTCCTAAACCGGTTTATCTTCTAGACTGAGTAGGGGTGTTACATTCCCGCTGCCTGCCGAGCCTTTAATTCTCTTCATTGATGGAAAAAGAGAGCGTAAGCATACTAGGCTTAGTGAGGAGAGCTCAAAAACAACACACCATCAATGCATTAAAACCATTTCTCAACAACACATTGGAATCTCATTTCAATCATCTTTTAAAACATTATCATGCCTTGAAAACCATGCACTTTACATCTTTAAAACCCAACATATTAAACCATATGCAACATATATCATTAACCAACAGCAAATCCCATTGCAAAACCTCAATTTAAGCCTTCCCATGTATAACAACCATGTGCGAAGCTTAAAGAGTAAACATCTATAAATCACATTATACAACATAAACCTTTCAATGATACATTAACACTTATATTGGCTTACAAGTGATTATTAACCAAATTCCATTTCCAAAATAGTTCATCGAATACACTTCAAGCCATCTCAACCGGAATAGCGATACAATCACAATCGCGGTACATTACCAACCGAGTACAATTTACAACTCACGGGGATACCAACCCCAATCATCTATTAGATGCTTAATCCACTAATGGGAGTTTATGGTACCATATAACTTCTCGACCGTTAGAGTACTTGGATAGAGTTTTCGGTACACCAAATCAAAACCCCTCAACATCCAAGGCGACTTATTATAGTCCACTATCAATCCTATGGCCGGCCAACTATATCCGATAAAAATTTTTAAAACCACATCACTTGCCAATATATTTCATCATTTACCATTTACCTCACTATTTTTTCACAAGCATTAAACAAGCCATTTTCCAAGCAACAACACATGCTTAAAACTCAAGTATAAACCATATACTTACATGGATCACTTATCACGTGCATCCACCATCATATCATGATCAAAAAAGTATCTCACATACTTTAAAACATGCTTAAACAGTAGGTACAACATAAATCCAAACAAGTGCATAAAACCATTTCATAAAAGCACGATCGAGAGAGAAAACCACATTATACTTACTTCCAAGTTTAAACCAACGTTTTAAGCTCTATAAACCACTTTTAAATTATTTCAAAGCTGAAATCCACATTCTCACTCACCGATACGTGAAACCTCAATTCACCGACACAGAATCAAGCATTTGAAGCCTCCAAAGCTTCACTGATTACTTTCGGATCAACCTCCCCTATTTTAACCACATCACAACAGAGAATTAATGCGTCTCAATGCATTCAAAATACTGCAACAAGAATTCCTTGCAAAACCTCACAATCCTTTCATAATTATCCAACCACAACAACCGAAAACATCATTTTACTCCTTCCAAACACAACCCAGACACAATCTATCAATCTAACACTTCAATCAACATCTAATAACATCTAAAAACAAGATTATTTCATCAATAAACTTCCAGCAACTACACAACCACCACAACTCTACAAAAACACAAATCTAACAACCTAATAATGAAGGATTCAAGGAGTTTCAGGATTCCAATGTTAAAAACAACTTATCAACATTATAAATCATCCAAAATATGTTTAAAATAAATCCTCAACACTAGGGAATAGATCCAATACGAATCTTTCATAATTTTATCAATTAAACCCAATTAAATCAATTAATCATTGTAAAAACATAAAATCATATTATAAATCATAAATCATGGATCAAATACTTGGGAATATCAATAAAGAACCATCAATAGAGGAGAAGAACGAATCTTACCTCTATTGTGTGATTTCTCCCTCAATTGATTGATTAAAGCTAGAAAAAACACAAGATTTCAATGAGTGGAATCCAAGTAAAAAGATCTCTCACCTCTGGATTTTGATGAAAACAAGAGTGTTTGGCAGAAAATAAGTGGAGAGAATAGTTGAGAGAAAAGTTTACGTCAAATTTCTTTAAAACCAATAACTAACTTTTATTATCAAAATCCCTTTTAATTACTTTATAAAACACATGTTAAAAAGTCTTAATTGAAGGGAGAAACCGCAAGAAAAAACTTGGTAAAATAGCTCCTTAAGGATTCTAAGAATTTGATCCTTTACAATTTAGTCACCTTTAAAAACATTTTTCAAAAATTACATTTTAGTCACTAACCAAAATGTCACCCTTCCAAAACCCATTTTCAAAAATTAATTTCACCAATATTTTTCATATATTAAAATAATATTTTTAACCATTTTGACATATCTTTATCTTCTACAAAAATTTTACTCCCAAATTCGACTCAAATCCCGAACTCGGTCCACTGAACCATATAACAAGCCCTTAAACCGCTAGGCCCAAAACTGTGGCGTTACCACTCTCCTCCACTTAAGAAATTTTTTCCTCAAAATTTTACCTGGAGGAAACAAATACGAAAATTGTTCCAATATGTCCGTCTTGCGTTCCCATATGGCCTCCTCAACTCCGCGGTTCCTTCACAACACCTTAACAAGCTCAATCGTCTTGCCACGCAGAACCTTACTGTTGGTGTCAAGAATCTCTACTGGTTCCTCATCATAAGATAGATCTGGCTTTAACTCAATATCCTCCACCGGCATAACATGCGATGGATCCGACCAATACCTCCGTAACATCAAAACATGAAACACATCATGAATCCTCTCTAACTCATGAGGTAACCTCAAACGATAAGCAACAGGACCACGCGCTCAACCACCTCGTATGGTCTAATAAACCTTTGGCTAAGCTTTCTTTTCCGCCCAAAACGCATCACCTTCTTCCAAGGCAACACCTTCAAAAACACTCAGTCACCAATAGCATACTGCACATCCCTACGCTTCAAATTCACGTAGAATTTCTGACGATCCGAAGCCGCTCTCAAGCGCTCACATACCAACTTCACCTTTTCATTGGTGTCGCTCAATACATCAGGCATGGAAATATATTTTTCCCCAACTTCATCCCGACATAACAGTGTACGACACTTCCTACCATACAAAGCCTCGTACAGTACCTGATAATTGTTATTATAAGAAAACTCCACCAAAGGCAACTACTTTTCCCACGCTCCCTGGAACTCAATGATATAACACCTCAACATATCCTCCAAGACCTGTATCACATGCTCTGACTTTCCATCCGTCTAAGGGTGATAAGAAGTACTAAAATTCAGCTGAATCTGACTCGAATCCCCGACTCTAGATAGCTACATTATTCCTCTCTCTATATTCTATCAAAGTCCCTTGGTTGCTCTATTGTCCTGCATAAAAATTGCTTTATGCCCTCTATGGCATGGCATTCTGGTTGAAACCTTACTCAACATTATTATTCTAACGATGGGCATTGTTGTTCTGTTGCTGGGCATTTTATTAATTACCTCCTTGATTTCCCCAAGCTAAACTTGGGTGTTACCTCCTTCCTGCATTGTAAGTATTAGAATTTGAATTATAATTACGATTGAAATGACCAACAAAATTTACCGACTTAGGGTGGGTAGGGAAATATTCCATGTAATGGTCCTCCCCACATATTGTGAAGAATGGGTCTAATGCCTTAACCTTTTGGGATTCTTTATTCTTTTGGAAAGTTCTCACCAAGATAGTAAGATTGGAAATCTCAGCATGGATGGATGTCAATTCATCTAGTGTTAATTTCACACCAGTTTTAGTTCTGGTCCTTAGTCTGGCAGTAGGATACTTAAAATAATTAGTTGAGATCCTCTCAAGGATGCCAACTACCTATGTATAGTTCTTGTCAAGCAGCAAACCATTTGTTGAAGCATTAACAACAATCTTGTCATGAGCATTGAGTCTATTGTAGAAGGTCTCCATCTGGTTCCAATTTGGGAATCCATGCATGGGAAACCTCCTTAACAGGTCCTTGAATCTCCCCCAGGCATCATATAGGGTCTCATCATCAGCCTACCTAAGCGTAATGATCTCACTCCTCAGCTTGGCAGTGAGCTTAGGTGGCTGGAATCACAGCAAACATTTTTGGCATAGATCTCCCCATGAGGTGATAGAACCAGGTGGCACAGAGCTAAAACAAGTTTTTGCTTTATCACTCAGGGAAAATGTGAACTATTTCTGTTTCACGGTATCTTCTGATACTCCAGGCTGCTGAAATAGCTAGCAAACTTCCATGAATTACTTCAAGTGTTGCCTCGGGTCTCCAGTAGGTGCTCCATCAACTTTTCCTACATTCAAAAGCGTTTCTATCATCACCAGTTTAAGTTCAAAATTTGGTGTATTTACCTCTGGACAAATTAATCCTAGCATCAAATTATCTATGTTCGGTGTCAAGTGTTCTCGGATAGGTCTCTCTTCCTTTACATTAACGGTTGGGGCAGCATGTGTGACCAATATCCCATTGTGGATTGGTGGATTTTCGTGATTGTTTGGGTTACCATCGGATCCTCCATTGCCTTGATGTTCCATCTCTCGAACTTTTCTTTTTAACCTCCGTAGGGTTCTTTCAAGTTCTGGGTCGTATGGTGTTGGGCTTGATGAATCAACCGAAATATGTCGCCAAGTGGTGGAGAAGTGATTTCTTGCGTGATGGTAGTGGAAGCAAAAGGTAAGAAAATGAACGTAACAATTTAAAGTGGTTCAGCTTTCTAACCAAAGCCTACATCCACTACCTTAGCTTCCCCACTAAGGATTTCCAAATTCACTATGAATTTTCCCCTTTTAACAAAGCTTAGGAGACAACCTTTACAACCTAGACTCAATTTTCAAGCCTAGCATCCAAAGCTTACAACCCAAGCTTTGGGAACCCTCTCTAACAAGAGAAATCAAAGCAAACAGAAAATCCCTCTCTTTGGTAGATGTTTTCACTCTTAGCACTCACCTAAATCCTAGAACACTTGAGCATACATTGACAATTTGGCTCACAAGTGTTTGTCTATGCAAAAATTACAACAATTATGCTCTAAGACTCTTTTTCAATCATAGACATGTTGGCTTGATGATCATTAGTTGTTCCAAGTGCTTGAAGGGTCCTTTTATCCTCCCAAATTAGTTTCTAGCCTTTGGTGACCGTTGGGGATGAATTGGAGCCGTTAGGGTCTTTATTTCCCGCAATAAATGTAGTTCTAGAGTACTTGGTATCGGTACGCGAGCAAGTGTATCAGTACCTATTCTTTAGAAAACTAGCAGTTGGAGCATTAAAGTAAAGGTGTATCGGTACAAATACATGTGTATCAGTACGAACCCATTTGTATCGGTACGATTGAAAACGTACCGATATAGATTTTGGCTATTGGAATTTTCCAAAACATGGGGACAAAGGGGCGTATCGGTACACTCAAATCCGTATCGGTATAGAGCTGAGAAAAAGGCTGGTTTGGCAATTTAAAATTATTTTAAAACATGCCAAAAACCTTAGAAACATTTTCAAACATATTTTCAAGTTGTTTGGACTTTAAAATCATTTTTGAAATATTTTCAATTTAGTCCAAAACTATTTTTCAATTATTACATCACAAAAATCCTAACAATCTCCCCCTTTTTGATATAATAAAACCAACTTGAAAATTCATTTGAAAATTTTTGAATTAGAGAATATTTTATCAAAGTGTTAAAAGCTCCCCCCTTATTCATTTGAAAATTTAATTTTTCAAACATTTCTCCCTTTTTGTTATATCAAAAATGATTCAAAACAAAGTTTGAAATGACATGACGTACAATAACAATGGAGAGTTTAAAAAATTGACAAAATAAGAATTTTGTTTTAAAATTGGCTCCCCTTACTCAAGCATCAAATAGAATGTTAGTCCAACAAATCATGATTAAAAGAAATTGAATGTCAATAAAATAAATAAATCAAGAAAAATACAAGAAATTCAATTTAAATTTACCAATTGAATCAAAAGTAGGATGTGAAGTCTTCCTTCTTCAAGTGATCTTCCTTGTGTGCATTGAGCTTCCATGATTCATCACTTTTGTTGATAAATGCTCCATCACACCTATAAAAAGGCAATCAAGTAATTTTTGGTATCCAAATTGCTTTGGATCCAATGGTGTTAGTTGCACAAATTTTAGTCCCCTTAGGAATCCATTTTTCAATTTCATCCTTTTTCTTTGAAGTAATTAGTCCTTTTGGGACCCAAATACTTCTAACACGTTTACCATTTAAAAATCGAGGGGCACTAGATTGTCTTTGATAAAAATTTGATTTATTAAAATTATCTTTCTTTTCAAAACTCTTACAAGTCAAATCTTTTTCTTTCTTAAGACCATTTATTTCCTTTTTGATGATCTTTTTCCAAACTTTGAAGAAAATTTTGTAAATTCAATACTTTAAGCGCAAAATCTTTGATCTTTGCTTCAAATTCCAAATTTGTTTTAGAAAGCATTTCATTTTCCATTTTCAATTTTGAAATCAATTTATTGTTTTCAGAAAATGAATCCTTGAATTCAAAAACCAATTCATCATAGGCTTCCTATAACTCATCAAAATTATAAGAATTAGAATTAGAATTAGAATCAGAATTAGAAGCTACCTCTCCCTCTTGGAGGGCCATAAAGCATATGTGGGCTACCTCATCTTCATCGGTGGAGTCTTCATCACTCCATGTTGCCACTTATGCTTTCTTTGAAGATGATCCATTTTGTTGAAACAAGGGCAATTATATTTAGTGTGCCTCATCTTCTTTCATTTGGAGCACTTGAGGGGATCCTTCATCTTCTTCTTCGATTCATGCTTGGCTTCTTTCATTTTGCTCTTCATGAATCATGCAAACTTCTTGAAGAGATGGGTCATCTCTTCATTCTCACTTTCCTCCTCACTTGAATCTTTTTGATGACTGGTGGAGGATTGAAGAGCAATGATGTTTACATCAATTACTTGCTATTTTATGTTCTTATCTTTCTCCCTTCTCAAGGGTTGAGACACCCAATTAGCTCATCAAGCTTGAGCTCCTTTAAGTTCCTTGCTTCAATGATAGCCATCTTCTTGCTCTCCTATAATATGGGAAATGAATAAATCAACTTCCGAATAAGTTTTTCTTCCAAAATCTCCTCTCCAAAACCTTTGAGTTCGTTGACGATCGTGGAGAAATGGTTGAACATACTCTTGATATCTTTATATGGGCTCATCTTGAAATTTTCGTAGTTGAGGTTAAGTAGACCAATCTTTGTCCCCTTCACCTCATTTGTACCTTCATGGATCACTTCAAGCTTGTCCCAAACCTCCTTGGCACTATCACAAGAAGAAACCTTTTCATACTCATCTGGGCTTAATGTACAAAATAGAATGTGCAAGTCCTTGCAATTAAGCTCCATTTTCTTGCGATCATCCGCCTTCCATTTAGCCTTACTTTGTTATGGCACGAACGGTCCTCGAGAACGATATCCCAAAGAAACATTGACAATTTGGCTCACAAGTGTTTGTCTATGCAAAAATTACAACAATTATGCTCTAAGACTCTTTTTCAATCATAGACATGTTGGCTTGATGATCATTAGTTGTTCCAAGTTCTTGAAGGGTCCTTTTATCCTCCCAAATGAGTTCCTAGCCGTTGGGGATGAATTGGAGCCGTTGGGGTCTTTATTTCCAGCAATAAATACAGTTCTAGAGTCCTTGATATCGGTACACGAGCAAGTGTATTGGAATTTAACATTACTATCATAATGAAGTAAGTAATCGCATCCATTCCAACAAGTAAAATCATCAGTAATTCTGACATCCTAGTGGCATGTATACACTTTTGACCTTTACCATACTTCGTTTAATCTCTAGAACCGGCTAAACCTGTAGCTCTGATACTAATAAATGTAACACCCCCTTCCCCTATCCGTACATCGGATATGAGTCGGAAATGCTATGACTTCTTTATTCAAAGATTAGAGTAATTTAAATTTTTAGAAAACTTCCCGATGGTCACCCATCCTAAAATTTCTCTAGCCCAAGCACGCTTAACTTTACTTAAAATCGACATAAATTATTTATTCAAGTTCTAATCATGAATCAATTATCTTAAAACCCATAAAAACTTTAAAGGCCAATCTCAACTCGAATAAGTTTAGCAAGCATACATGCCACTATAAAAATCAACCTCAATTAGGATGTCATTACTGTGATTACCTGTTGAGCTTTCCAATATTGATGCAATGCTTTTCTCCCTCTCATCTTGATTTACCTACGTGTGTACAATCAAAAACACGCTAAGTACGAACTTAGTGAGGCAATAAAGGAAATTAATAACAATAATTTAAACTTTATTCAAGTTCATGGCTACATCTATGTAGCATGATATATGTCAATGTCATAAGATTTTTATGTATGCCCGGTTATTATAATATGCCTTATATGCATCATGATCACTATATAAATATTACCATCATGTATCAACATAATATAAATCGGATATAAATTTCTTACCGATATCATTTCCGTTTGCCCTGAGTGTTCATATAAATACATCCCGAGAGTTCATATACTCTCTAACCTGTTTACCATTTATTATCCCTTTATTTATAGCTCGATTATCAATGATTTCCCGGTTTCCCAATTTAATAGCCCAAATATAACCTTGAGTACCCTAGGTACGCGAGTCAAATATGCACCGAAGTGCTAACTCGCACGTTTATAAGGCCGTGCTAACCATTATTCCGCACATTTATAAGGTCATGCTAACCATTATCCTGCACGTTTATAAGGCCGTTCTGACCATTATCCCGCACGTTTATAAGGTCGTGCTAACCATTATCCTGCACATTTGTAAGGTCATGCTTACCATACACTAAGTGTACTTTTAACACTATAGTGTTATCCCGAATTCCCGATTATGCAGCGTACTGTTGGACTCTATGGCATGCCAACTATACCCTATCCCTCAATGATTCATTTGGGCAAAATTCCTAAATTTATTCCATCCATGGCAATGTATATCAATATAATTTAATATTGGGCAGTTCATACCCAAAATAACATTCTTAGCATACCATCATCAATAACTAGTGATCAATGCATTTGTTTTCAACCCTTGACATATTTAAAATATGTCAAATCTATGATCAATGACATAAATATCATGCCAACATATAAATCATGTAGACTTATCGCAAGTCTTACCAATGATGTATAAAACAACCATGTATCATGTTATGTATTCATTGCACTCATCTGGGCCATTTATTAGCACGCCTCACTAAATTCTGCTCGATGCTTTCCTTTACAGAACCTCGAAATTTCTTTGATTCAGCCTTGACTGAAAATCGAGTTTCGGGGCTTGAATCAAGCTTGGAAATTTTTTCTCTTTCTTTCCCTAGCCCTCACGTTTTTGGCTGGAAAAGAATGTTCATCTTTTCACCATTATTTTACACATATATCTATTAAATGAATATTAAATTCATTTAATAGTGAAATTATAATTTTGCCCTTTTTATCCAATGGTTGAGATTGATTTTATCATCAATCAAGGGCCAAGATTTACTCTTCCATTTTCTCTTTCCAAAATTGCCCTTATAAGTTTTTAAATATTTCAAAAATGCCATTGGGGCCAAATGAGCAATTTGCCCTCCAACTAGTTTTTATTTACTAGTTTGCAATTCTTGTAAAAATCCAACTAAATCTAGTTGGAATCCAACCAAATACAATAAAATATTCATAAAATAATATTTTATGAATTTTTCAATGTCTTTTGAATTAGTCTTCAAAATTTCCATTTGATCCAATATACCGATAAATAATCCTTTACTCAGAAATAAGCTGTAGGATTCATCTTGAATCAAACTAAAAATATTTCCAAAACTTGGAAATGACTTTTATAACCTTTCTCTATCATATGGCAAAATTTCATAATTTTCCAATTCGATCTGGGTATCTGAATTCCACTTAAACTTTAACTACGATTTTCCCAATAATCGAAATATCAGATCAAACCAATAATTTCGTATTTGATTCTCACCCTTAGGTGATCTGTTTATTTATGAAATAAAAGCCCTTAACTTTTGGGAAATTACAACTTTAGTCCCCAAACTTTTCAAAAGTTTATACTTTAGCCATAAAATTTCCAAATTTTACATTTTGTTCACTACCTCTTTAAACTTCAATTCCCATTCCAATTTTCCTTGGAATTCAACCAAACTTTAAGAATACCTTATTCAATTCACTATCCATCACATGAGACCTTTAAACCTTAGAAATTTCCTTTCCAAAACCCATAATTAAAGAAATCCCAACTTTCGCATTTTTGTCATTTTAGTCACTAAGTTAGCTTTTAAGCTATTATCTTAGTACTAAATGACCCTTAATCAACTTAGTAAATTTTGGGGTATTACAGAAATAATAATAGAAGAAATGAAACATGTAAAAATCAAAACAATAAATTCTATCGCAATCCCCGGCAACAGTGCCAATAACTTGTCAACTATTGCTAATGCTTGGCAAATGATTGAATATTTAGTGTAAAATTGCAAGAAAATAATGCCAACGTGAGTCTTATGCATGCAAGTATACACGGTCAGCAAGTAATACAGTAGTAAGCTGAGTATCGAATCCACAAGGATTAACCAAGAACTTATTTTCTTAATGTATACTTGTTTGCAAGAAAATAAAAGTGTTTGAAATGATTTGGATTTTTGATTGAAAAGATAGCGAAAACAAAATAGTGAAATGGAAACAGTCTGGCAACAAAAGTGTATTCAAATGAATGTTGAGCGTTGGCAAGGGATGCTTGGATTTCACGCTACTTATGCCAGGCTTTAATAATATCCTGCCTTGGTTTTATTGCCTAGCATATTAAAGGTAGTATTGCCTCTGTTGATGGCAATATCCTAAGGTAACCATGATAAAAACCCCTATATGTCTATAGTGAAGCTTTTCATTAATTAACTCGATTAAGTCTCAACCTTTACTCCTAAGGGGTAGACTCACTTCCAAAGTAAGTTCATCTACTTGAACATCTTCTGTCTAAGCTTCTCGCCTTAGTATCTGGCAACGAATCGTTTCCCCTTAAGTCTGTTAAAATATTAAGGTGCAATAAGCACACTGTGCCAATTGTCGTATGGCAAAGGATTTGAGGAAATTAAGAACTATCAAATAGAAAATAATGTCAAGGCATTTATATTATTAAAAAACAAACATAAATCCAATGTTAATTGCAAACATCCCCCAACCAACTATAAAAGCTTAGTTCATAGTTGAGGGTTCATCCATAAAACATCATCGTTTCTCATCATTATTTCAATATAAAAACAAATAAGACTAAGAGAATGGACAAGAAGGAGATCCGTCGATGTAGCCCTTTGAATGCTCTAGAGCTCTCGGTCTTAGTTAGTCGAACCATGTCGTCTTTCGATTCACCACGGTGCAACCTCTCTTTAATCTCCTCTCAAGTGGTGGCTTGAGCTTCTTTAAATAGGCTTGCGTGGAAACCCTAGGATAAGTTTTTGAGTCTGAATTTTGAATGCTCAAAGGGATAAGGCGCGTTATCCTCTTATCCCGATTTAAATCCTAGGGCTGATGTGTACAAGGTCCAACGACTACATTTAATGATCATCGGACATCAATCCTTTGCCAGCCGAGCTTGGCATTATTTGGTTCATCTATGCCAACTGCTACTCGGCAATTCTCTTACTTTCTTTCATGCGTTCTCTGCTAGCGCCTCTTTGCCATGCCTACCTGCTAGCGTCCTGCATCAAAACCAGCAAAATAACCCTTCATACTGGCAATGGAATAGCTCCTAACTCATTATGCAAATGTATGAATTTAACAACTAAATACAAACATATGTAATTAAAGGCAAGCAAAAGCATTGTGAAATAGCATAAAAATCAGTATTTTTTGGGAGTTAACACACCCCCAAATCTAGCTCATTGCTTGTCCTCAAGTGATACAACTAAAAATCTATAAAAAAAATAAAAACATAAAAAGTACCTCGGCAAAAATTATCATGGTTCCCAACACCTACCAGGTAGCAAAATATTATCCTAGGTCTGTCTTCGGATATTTAGTGTATCAATGCCAAGAAAATAAGCAAATTCAAGTGCAGCAATATAGTTCTAGTCTAAGGTCATCAAGTATGCATGAAATGCGGGCAATATGCATCAAATTTACTCAACTCCTTTAGTCAACTTTACTAGCCAAACTAAGAATTTTTATTTTTATATAAATATATTTTTTTTATTTTCCAAGGGTGTTTTTATGCTGTCATTTGATTAGGGTCGTGTCATGTACTGTTTGGCGTGAGACATAAGAGGGAGCAAACCACGAATACCCATGTTAATCCAGATTACATCACTAAGCTACCCATTACACTCATACCCTAAAGTTATGTTAGCTTGAGAACTAAGAGGGAGCGAACCAGGAAGACCCAAGTTAATTATTTTCCCTAAGGCAGAGAAGTGTTCTCAAGTTTTTTTAGCTTTTGGCAAAACATTGTTGGCTTATTCTTTCTTTCTACCCTGACATTGTTTTTTTAGTTCAGTTTCAAGCGAACCTAAGTTTGTTTCGCAGACTGGATGCATACCTCGTGTAGAGTGAAACTAAAGTTCCCAAAACTAGAGTTCAATTGCCAAGTTACTTGGCAATGCCAACCTGTTGGCATAGAAGTTCTAAATTCCAGTTTCTTCATCGGAGAGATAATCTAGCACAAATCTCCTAAACAAGCAGTGTTGGCAAAAATTATAAGTGCAAAATTGACTGAGGCAAAAAAAAATTAGTGGTTCGGTATGCAAATTTTAATCTTACATGACAAACTAATCTACATGGCAATTGAAATTTAAACATGAATGGCATTGCAAACTTAATATGAGGATACACACACCCCAAACCAAAGGTGTACATTGTCCTCAATGCATGCAAACGACATATATAAAAAATAGCAAAATTCATCATCATGTGAAATGCAATGAAATAAATGTAAAGGAGTTTAGTAAGAGGAGGACTCCCTTCGGAGCTTTCCAACCTAGATACACGGGTCCTTCTTTTGATAAAGATCCCTCGACTGGGAGCCATATTCTTCCTCCACTTCAGGTTGGGTTTTAATACGGCTGTGGATGCTCCAAGGTTGTAGAGAACTTCCTCAACAATCTTTATCAGCTCAGAAGCAATCGGGACTACAGTTGCAGCATATGAGGCAGGTGTTATAGGTGTGGTAAGAACCTTGGCTTAGCTTTGGATTCCTTTATCTTCAGAGTCAGGTAGTGTGTCAGCTCTGGCAGATTCAACTTGTACTGAAGAGACTAGGACGGTGGCATCAGATTATGTAGGAGTGTGGACAGAATGAGGACTGACTGGCATGTCATCCTTGGCAAGGGGTCGGCAGGGAACTCAAAGAACGCTGGCAATGTATGTGTGGACATGCCTTCAAGTGTTTTCTTCATGGCATATTCCCTGGTATGAACATATTGTCAGAACATAGAGTTATGATCCTTAACTTTCTCCATCTTTTGGAGTATGATATCCTGGAATTGGTAAATTTGGGAAAGCATTGTCACTGATCCAGTTGGCATCGCAGTCACAAGCTCTGCCCTTGGCACCTTGGCCTTTGGCACAGACTCGGCAGTCTTTTGCTTGCCCTTCTCCTTTGCCTCTGTGGCAGTCAATTGCCTCCATAGGGCAAGCGTTATGGTGGTTCCCTTACTCCTTTGAATGCTATCTAAATTGAGCTGTGACAAGCCGTGCTACAAATAGATAGTAGAAATTAGAGAACAAAAAAGTAAACTTCCATTGATCTTACCAGCACACTTAAAGGTCTCTTCGATGATGAGCCATCCAACATTAATTTTATGGCTAGTCATTATAGAGTGTAGCAGTGCCAATCTTTCCTCTAAAACTATCTCATTGTGGGTGGTCAGCATAAGGTTTGCCTTCAAGAAGTGATTCTAACCTCGTGGCTGAGACTTTAGTGCCAATCGTTTCATAGTCTGATGGCCTTTTAATGACACGTTCTATTTAGTGCTAGCCTCACACAGTTCCTTCAAAACCATCTTCCTCTTGGCATCGTCCAAGGATTCTGCAAACTTGGTGTGTTCTTCCTCTGTTCCATCTAAAGAAAACATATCATTTATATAACCTTCATCAAAACGAACGCGCTTACCTCGCACCATCAAGAAGGGTGAGTCTTTGGTTGTAAGATGAGCATATAATTCTCGAACGATGTTGGCATAGACTTTCCCTGGTGGTTGGCAGAATTTCTCCCACTTGTATGTCTTTATCACCGTGAAAAACTCTGGGGAATATCCCAAGTTTGGCTCATTCTTGAACTCGAAAACTTTCTCATAGTAGAACGTTCTTGATGCAAAATTATCCTCATACTTTTTGTGGATCTCTTCATTGAAAAAGAAGTTGAAGGGTGTTGAAGAAGATGTCATGAAAATATCTTGAAACTTGAATGGTTTTTTGTGACAAAAGAGAAGTAAGTCTTGCTTTTCTTTCTTGATAAAGACAATAGAAGAAAGAGTGAAAAGTCTTTAGCTAAGGATCGTTAGGGTTTAAGTAAATGAAGGGGTAAAATGGTTGAGTATTTTAAATGGTATTTTTAATTTGGTCGGTTGAGTAGGGATAATGATAAGTGTTTAGCATGTTTAGGGAGGATAAACAATGATGTGATAAGGGGTAAAGTGATAAGACGGTGTAGGGAAAGATGAAGTGATAAGGTGATTAGGTTAAAATTTGAATTTCAACTTTTCACCTTGGGCGGCTAGGGTAAAATTCAACACTTATCAAAAAATTTCATTCTCTCTTGGGCTGAGTTCTATCAAGCCTTGGGCAGCTGTGGTAAATTTCCTTCTCCATTTTTTATCTCCCCATGCCATTCCTCTGCCTTGGCATTCTGCCTGGAAACAAAATCCTGCATTCACTAAACAAAAACCTTTCAACGTAGTAAAACAAAGATAAATAAATGAAAAATACTGAAAATAAAAACATCTAACCTAGTATATACAAAAATCAAACAATACTAAAAATGATCATGGAACTTCTGTCATGAAGATAATCTTTTTGGCCTACTTTTGACTACCTTCCAAATGTGTTTCAATCTTTGGCCATTTACCTTAAAAATTGTTCATGTCATGAAATCATTGATATCTACTACTCCATGAGCATATGGCTTCACAACTTCAAAGGGTTCCGACCATCTAGACTTGAGCTTACCTGGAAACAACTTTAGCTTCAAGTTAAATAACAAGACATGTTAGCCTACCTCAAATTGGCTTGGCAATATCCTGCTGTCATGCCATTATTTTGTTCTTTCCTTGTAGAGTCTGGCATTCTCATAAGCTTGCGTTATGAATTCTTCTAGTTTTTTTTATGTCCAATAAGCATTTCGTACCAGCATCTCTCTACTCCACATTGAGCTTTTTGATTGCCCAATAAGCTCTATGATCCAATTCCACTAGCAAGTGGCATTCCTTCCCAAACACGAACCTATAAGGAAAAGTTCCCAATGGATTCTAAAGGTTGTTATGTAAGCCCACAAGGAATCATCTAGTCTCAAGGACCAGTCCTTCCTCGTTGGATTCGCAGTTTTTTCCAGAATGTTCTTGATTTCTTTGTTTGAGATCTCCACTTGGCTATTTGTTTGGGGATGGTAAGCTGTGGTAATACGTTGTTGGATTATGTACATGCACAGAGCTCTAGAGATTAAATTGCACTTAAAATGTGTACCTTCATCATGAATAATGGCTCTAGGAGCACCGAATCTAGTAAAAATATGCTTATAAAGGAACTTGGCAACAGCCTTGGCATGTTTGTTGGCAAAGCCACCGCCTCTACCCATTTTGAAAAATAGTCAACTACCACAAGGATATATAGGTTCCCGAATAATGGGGAAAGGGACCCATGAAGTCTATTCCCCATACGTCAAACAGCTCCACTGACATAATATTCTAGAGTGGCAATTGATGGCTGCTAGAGATGTTACCCATCCGCTGGCATCAATCATATGCCTTGGCAAAGTAATGAGCGCCTTTAAACAATATAGTCTAAAAGAATTCAGACTGCAACACCTTAGCAACGGTCTTTATTCCAACAAAGTGTCCTCCATACGGTGTTGTATGGCATAACTGCAAAATATTGTGCTGCTCCTCTTTTGGCATACATCGGCAGATCACTTGGTCGGCACTTTGTTTGAACAAAATCGACTCATCCCAATAATATTGCCGAACATCTCGCAAAAAGCATCTCTTGGCATTACTAACCAAATCCGGGGGCAAAATATTGCTTACTAGGTAATTGACTATGTTAGCGTACCATGGCATAGAATCGACTACAAGTAAGTATTCATCGGGGAGTTCATCTCTAATGGTAGTGGCTCCATCTTCCTCTAGGTGATGCTCTAATCGTGATAAATGGCCAGCCACCAAGTTCTTACTCCATTCTTGTCTTGAATCTCGAGATCAAATTCTTGTAGTAAGAGCATCCATCAGATTAGTCTGGGCTTGGCATCCTTCTTTGCCAAGAGATATTTCAATTTTGAGTGATCTGTATACCCCAAAACTTTGTTATCGACCAAGTAAGATCTGAACTTGTCAAATGCAAATACAACCGCGAGAAATTCTTTATCAGTTGTGGTGTAGTTGAGGTGGGCTTCATTCAATGTCCTATTGATATAGTAAATGGTATGAAAAATCTTGTCGCGCCTCTGTCCCAACATAGCTCCAACGGCATAGTTGTTGGTATCACACATGAGCTTGAAAGGCTTACTTCAATCTGGTGCCACGACTATGGGGGCATTAATCAATATGTCCTTAAGTTCCTAAAACACTTTTAAACAAGAGTCATAAGACACAAAAGTGGCATTTTGTTCTAAAAGCAAGCATAAAGGTTTATAAATTTTTGACAAATCTTTAATGAAATGGCAATAAAAACATGCAAGTCCCAAAAAACTTTCGATACCTTTTACACTTGTAAGAGGTGGCAACTATTTGATTACCTCCACTTTTGCCTTATCTACTTCCAGGCCTCTCTTGGTTACTTTATGAGCGAGAACTATGCCTTCCTTCACCATGAAGTGGCATTTTTCCCAATTTAAGACCAGGTTAGTCTCAATACATTGCCTCAAAACAATCTTTAGGCTCTAAAGGCATTCCTCAAATGTTTTTCCAAACACCAAGAAGTCATCCATGAAAACTTCTAGGTTGTTCTCAATCATGTCAGAAAAAATAGACATCATGCAACGTTAAAACGTTGCTGGAGCATTACATAGTCCAAAGGGCATTATTCTAAAAGTGAATATCCCATACATACAGATGAATGTGGTCTTCTTCTGATCCTCCAGAGCTATGGCAATCTGATTATATCCAGAATAGTCGTCTAGGAAGAAATAGAATGCCTTACCTTCCAATCTATCCAACATTTGATTGATGAAGGGAAGTGGGAAGTGGTCTTTCCTGGTGGCATAATTCAGCTTCCTATAGTCCATGTACACTCTCCAACTGGTAACAGTTCTAGAAGGAATTAACTCATCTTTGCTATTTTGAACCACGATCATACAACCTTTTTTTGGCACACATTGCAACGGGCTGACCCATGAGCTATCAAAAATGGGATAGATTATCCTGACATCCAGCCACTTGATAATTTCTTTTTTAACTACCTTTTTCATGCTCGGGTTCAATATTCTTTGGCCCTCAATTGTTTTGCCATGATATTCCTCCAAGATTATTTTGTGCATGCAAATAGTTGGGCTTATTCCTCGGATATCGGCCAAGGTCCATCCCAGAACTTGCTTATAATTGCTTAAAATTTCCAACAATATTCCTCCTGATCATTAGATAGATCAAGAACAATGATCACTGGCAAAGTAGAGTGTTTACCTAAGTAGGCGTACTTGAGGTGGTCTGGCAACGGTTTTAATTCCAATTTTGGTTGCTCCTCAGTGGATGGTTTAGGTGACTTGATTTCTCTTCCAGCCAACTCCAATGGCTCTGGTTGTCCAAAGTAATTAACAACTTCATTCTCCAAGGTTGGTCCTTTAGTGTTTTCACTCATCTCAACTTCATCATCCAGTTCTCTGGCATCATCATCTACTTCTTGGCATAGATGTGCCACGTTCATAGTGAAAATAGACTCCGCCATCTCATCAGCTTGGCATTCCTCAGGTTCATCTGTGCATTTAAGACCTTGAAACACATTAAATGTAACATGTTGGTCATTCATGGGCATAGTAAGTTCACCTTATGAACATAAATTAAGGCTCTACCTGCGGCAAGGAACGGTCTACCCAATATAATTGGGGCATTCATATCTGCCTCATAATCTAAAATGATAAAATCATTTGGAAATATAAATTTATCTACCTTTACCAACGCATCCTCAATATTACCCTTAGGATGTGCAAAAGATCGGTTTGCCAATTGAAGTGTTATAGTGGTAAATACTGAGCATTTTGAAAATAGACATTGGCATCAAAATGATGCTGGCTCGCAGGTCACACAGTGCCTTACCCATGAATTTTTTACTAATGGTATAGAGAATAGTAAAACTTCCTGGATCTTTCAGCTTCGGTGGCAATCGATTGAGTATCATTGCACTGCATCCCTTAGTGAGAGCTAAAGTCTCGAAATCACCCAATTTCGTTTTTTGGACAAAATGTCCTTCATGAATTTAACATAGTTAGGCATCTACTTAAGAGCTTCTACTAACAGTATGTTGATCTACAGTTGCTTAAGAACTTCCAAGCAACGCTTAAATTATTGTTTCTGGTTGTGCTTCTGTAGTCTTTGTGGAAATGGTGGAGATGGGTCAGCAAATGTTGACTCTGCCGGCTTTGCCAAGGGTTTGCTGGCATCCGACTGAGGTCTGGCATTGCTCGTTTCTGCTTCTTTCTTCTCTGGTTCTTTGGGCTCATTTACTGGTACCTTTGCTTCTTCTTAGCGGTCAATTGGCTACTTCAAAAGTATCTCATCCTCGCATTGTTTACCACTTTGAAGAGTTACAGCTTTGCATTGTTCATTGCCATTCTGCCGAGCATCTTCTATATCACTTGGAAAAGCTTCATGGGGTCGATTGCTGAGTGCATTGGCAATCTGTCTGATCTGAATCTCCAAGTTCCGCATAGATGCTGCCAAACTCTGGACAGTTGCATCATTCCTCTCCATATATTCTGTCGAAGTCCATTGGTTGTTCATTTGTCCTACATAAAAATTGCTTTGTGCCCTCTCTGGCATGGCATTCTGGTTGAAACCTTGCTGAGCATTGTTATTCTGACGCAAGGCATTGTTCTGACACTGGGCATTATTGTTCTACTACTGGGGATAGTATTGATTGCCTCATTGATTTCCACAAGCTAAATTTGGGTGTTACCTCTATCTTGTATTGTAAGTATTGGAATTTGCATTATAATTACTATTGAAATTGCCAACAAAATTTACCAACTCAGGGTTAGTAGGGCAAAATTCCATGTAATGGTCCTCCCCACATATTGTGCAAAATGGGTCTAATGCCTTGACCTCTTGGGATTCTTTTTTCTTTTGCAAAGTTCTCACCATGCTAGTAAGATTAGAAATCTCAACGTGGATGGATGTTAGTTCTTCTAGCGCTAATTTCCCACCAGTTATAGCTTTGGTCCCTGGTCTGGCAGT
Source organism: Hibiscus mutabilis (assembly GCA_019671005.1). Classification (NCBI taxonomy): domain Eukaryota; kingdom Viridiplantae; phylum Streptophyta; class Magnoliopsida; order Malvales; family Malvaceae; genus Hibiscus; species Hibiscus mutabilis. The sequence goes on along the minus strand of CM033740.1, from coordinate 26,142,916 downwards.
AGGATCTCGAAATCATTAGTTGAGATCCTCTCAAAGATACCAACTGCCTCTGTATAGTTCTTGTCAAGAAGCGAACCATTTACCGAAGCATTAACAATAGTTACGGCATGAGCATTGAGTCCATTGTATAAGGTCTCCATCTGGGTCCAATTTGGGAATCCATGCATGGGACACCTCCTCAACAAGTCCTTGAATCTCTCTCATACATCATATATGGTCTTATCATCAGTCTGCCTAAACGTAATGATCTCACTCCTCAGCTTGGCAGTGAGTTTAGGTGGCTACAATCGCAGCAAAAATTTCTGGCATAGATCTCCCTATGAGGTGACAAAACCAGGTGGCAAAGAACTAAGCCATGTTTTTTCTCTGTCTCTCAAGGAAAATGTGAACAATTTCAGCTTCATTGTATCTTTCGATACTCTAGGCTGCTAAAATAGCTGGCAAACTTCCATGAATTGCTTCAAATGTTACCACAAGTTTCAAGTAGGTGCTCCATCAAATTGTCCTACATTTAAAAGCGTTTGTATCATCACCGATTTAAGTACAAAATTCGTTGTATTTACCTTTGGACCAATCAGTCTTGGCATCAAATTATCTATGTTCGGTGCTGAATGTTCTAGGATAGGTCTCTCTTCCTCTATATGAACGGCTAGGGCAGCAGGCACGGCCAATATCCCATTGTGGATTGGTGGATTTCCCTTATTGTTTGGGTTACTATTGCGCGTAATAAGTACTACGCAATTGTGCAAGTATACACGTCGCAAGTTATAGTATAAAATATATCGTCTCCACAGGGATTGGTGCCACTTCAAGAATCTAGTCTCTTGCACTGTGAAAAGTAAAAACACAAATAAAGGATTATAGGAGTTTAACTAATAACTAAACTAGAAAGCAATAAAGTAAAAGAAAAGATGAATTCAAATGAGAGAGATATAGGCCAGGTTATCGTGAGTTGAGGTGTGATAGTCGATTGGATCGTCTTGGTAAAAGAGTGCACGGGAAACTCAGTTGCCGTGGCAACTTGCACAACGGGGTTGCCTTGGCAACTAATCGATGGTTGCCTGGGCAACTACTTAGGCGTCTGAGAAGCAACCTTCAAGGTTCGACAGAGCGTTCTTCAATGGTTTCTTCTTATCCCTAAGTCGAAACTCTAGCTACTTGAGCATTCCTTGATAATACATCCCTGCGTGAATCAAGGGTGAACAACAACCAATCTTGCGCTCCTCTTAGCCGTTGAAATCCTTAACTTATTCCTAAGACGGATTAATCTTCACCATCAATAGATTGAATAAAGATCATATTCATTCGTTTCTTGAATCTAACTCTCCCGATATTAGATAAATAGATGAAATCACGAGATCCTCTTCCAATTCACTCGCAACAAGAATAAGAACCAAGAATGAATAAACCTTGAATATAAAAGTGCAAACTCTTATTACCTACACAAAAACCAATAGTTTCTCACAACCACAAAACACAATAACCATAGCCAAATAGATTTAGTTCATGGCTAGGTTCCAAAGAAACACAAGATAATTAATCCCTAGCATGAACCCAATCGAACAAGAAAGAAAAGGATGAAGGAGGAGGCTTGTCAAAATCCTCCTTGCCCTAGATGCTTGTCGAAAATTCTCTCCTCTTGCCCTCCTTGGACTTGTCGAAATTCCCCTCCCTTGCTCTCTCTGGATTGTCGAAATCTCCTTCCTATTTATAGGGCTAGGCCAAAGTCCTTCTTTGAGGAGGAAGTTAAGTTGGAATTAAATTATCTTTAAAGAATATAATTCTTTATTATAATTGTATTCCTACTATAACTTCTACTATCTTCTTGGAATTTAATTCTTCTTTAATCTCTGTATGGCAATCAAATTCCTTTGGGTTTGGGCTTTGCTCCACGTCATCTTGGGCTTGTCTAGTCATCAATTTTGACTACCATATCACCTTTGCTCTTGTCGACAATTGCCATGGCAACTGGCTCGGCGTCTCCTTTATGTATTGCCCTGGCAACTAGCTCGGCGTCTCCTTCATGCATTGCCCTAGCAACTAGCTCGGCGTCTCCTTCATGTATTGCCCTGGCAACTAACTCTAGCCTTGCTTTGGCAAGTGATCCTGCATATACACACAAAACACACCAAAGCAGCATCTTTTCCCACAAAAACTACCAAGTTATGTAATCAAGCTCAACGATGGAAGGAAACATGGATTAATGCATGAATGGCTAATTATGCAACTAATATGAGCCTAAGTCTAACAATAATATGAGTAAAAAGGGTAAGAAAAATAGTACTTTTGAACACTTATCACACCCCCAAACTCGAACTATTGCTTGTCCTCAAGCAAATTCAAACTCATAATTACCTGCCAAGACTTCAATTTTCACAAACTTAGCTTTGAACTTGATTTCAATTCTCTGAATCGGGGCACAAAGTATGATTGGCTTTTTATTTTTTAGAAAACTTAGGAATTACTCGGAATCAAACTATAATGCTTGTGAGTGTGTGCGAAGTTGTGTGCAAGTTGATTTTTCAGATTCTATGCAAACAATAGGTTTTCAAATTACTTCATTGGGTTCTTTTTAACATGTTTTAACTAGAGCCAGTTTTGGGCACCTTTAGTGTTTTGTTTTTAGTTTTATTCAACTAGAGTCGGTTTCGGGCACCTCTAGTGATCAATTATTTTTAGCACATACTAGAGCCAGTTTCAGGCACCTCTAGTGATCAAAATTTTTTAGCACATGCTAGAGCCAATTTCGGGCACCTCTAACATTCATCCAATTTTTATTCTAATCCCCCAATTTGTTAATTATCAACCTAAGTTTACTAGAATTCCTTAAATCAATCAAACCACAACAGTGTTTCATCAAAATTAGCATCATAGTAAAATTCTAAGTTTTTCCATGGTTATCCTAGAATAAAAATTCTATCAATTAAGTGCATTGGCAAAGTCATCATCGGATATTCATCAAATCTAAGCAATTCTTGTTCCAATTAAAGGCATGGCAAGCAATTTATGTATCCTAAATGTAATACTTAAGATGAATGTAACTAAACATGGTAACTACTAATAACAATCCCCCCCAAACTCGAGTGAGGCATTGTCCTCAATGCATGCATAAAAATAACGAAAAATAAAAATCCATACGAGGACTTACTCCGAGAGTTCGTCATCGTAGATGATTAGTTTCCTTTTGGTCGGTGTCTTGATTCTCTTGCTTGAACGCGATGGTTGTTTTCTTGTTGCCGGTGGTGGAATCGATCCTCGTACGGGGTTGTCCTCATCGTCCTCTTCATCAATGTCATTGGCTTTTCGCTTGGAGGATTCAATTGATGCGGTCTTTGTTGGTGCAATGGAGGACTCATCCGAATCTGAAAAATTAGAAAATGATTCCGTAGGAGTTTATTCGGGCATAGGTGCTTTACCTTTGGCTTTTGCAGTGGTTACCGGGATGTCTTTAGTTTTGGTTGCCGTGGCATCTTCAGGGTTGGTTGCCGTGGCATCAACTTGTGCGTGCACGATGTAGGTTGTCGCGGCATCATCTGTTGCGATTGATGTGGTGACTGTTTCATTGGTTGCCGGGGCAAGGATCTCGGTGGGAAAGATTGGGAACGGCACGCGATTTTCCAGGTACTTTTCTAGGATGACTTGGGTGATGGCATTGTTGTGCTCCTTCATGTACCGCATGAACATTAGTTGTCGGTCTTCAATTTGCCTTAGGTGGCTTGCCAATGGGTGCAAAACTGCTTCAAAGTGTCCCGGGGTTGATGGCCGAGTTGCCCGGGTGTTAGGTGCTTGGGCATTTTGGATTGCCGGGGCGGCAGGAGTTGCCGTGGCAATTGGAGGCCTTGAAGAATCTCCCGGTGCCTCTCCCATTAGCTTTCGGATTACTGCTTGATTCCAACCAGACTTGGGTAGGGCCTTTTCATCGGTGGACTCACTTGGGACATGCATCTCCTTGCAAAGATTAGAAATTAAGCAAGGGAAGAAAAGAGAACCCTTATCTTTTGAGCTGCATACAAAAATCTCATCACAAAATATTTTCCAATGTTAATGATGCGATTATGCAAAATAGAATGTATGAGCAAAAGACGTGGTATATCAACGGTAGTATTATGTGTGGTGGGCATTAAAGAAGTTTTAACGAACTTATTCCATAGTTTTGCCTCGGGTTTAATCCAAAGGCGATTTACCGTGCCCTTGTATTTACCATCGTTCCAATGAGTTCCCGGTTGAGTGAGTTCTTGAAGCACCTTGACGAGTTGCTTGGGAGTGATTTGATCAACGAAGGCTTGATGCTCGTCCTTCTCAATGTAAAGCCCGTAAAAGGTGTTGACGCTTTTGGGACTTATGAGTATGGCCTTGTCACGAACAAAAACATAAGGATTATCCGGGTTAGGTGAGTGAGCATAGAATTCTCTTACCCATGAGATGTTACCCGGTTCCGGCTGATGGCAAAAGATTTTCCACTTTTGATGTGCAATCCTCTCGAAGATGAATGGTTCAAGGCCGAAATCTTGATGAGAGTTGGAGTATTCAAAGCCTTGTTCTTCATGAATCTTCCGGCTTTCAAACTTGGATTGAAATCTTTCTTGAACCACCGGTGTAGCAAACTTCTTGTATCTTGATTCTTTGGAGGAACTTGGATGAACTAAAAATTTAATCTTGGATGCCATGGATGATCTTGGTTGTGAGTTTTGTAAAAACAAAGAAAAGAAAAGAAAAGAAACTAAAAAGTTGCAAGATATAAAGTAGGAATAGGTTAAGGGTGATGGGTTTTATAGAAAAGATAGGTGGGTGGGATTAGGGGAAAACGAAAAGGGGTTTAGGGTGAGAGAGAAGTTGACGACAAGGGGTTGTGATTAGGGTGAATTGGAGGCTTTATATAAGCCTTAGATTCAGCCCATTAGTTTCCTTGTTGAAGATGTTTTCCTACTTGGATTAGAATTCCTCTTTATCTTGAACTTTTTTTCTCTACAATTCAAAGACAAATCAAATAAGGATTAAAATTAAAATAAAAGAAAATAAATAAAGATGTATAAAGAGATTCTAAAAAAAATCTATCCTAAAATATATATATATATAATAATCAGAAATAGTAAAAAAAAAAATTGAAATAAAATAAAATAAATACTTAATCAGAAATAAAAATAAAAATAAATAAATAAAAATAAAATAAAACTACTAATATCAAAAGGGAGAGCATGCTCATGCATCTCCTAAGTTGACCACTTCCTTGTTACGTTCCACATGGGCACCATTGTAGTGCTTCAATCTTTGTCCATTAACATTGAATTCATGGTTGTCAGAGATGGACTTGATTATCACAGCACCATGGGAGAATGGTTTGACGACTTCGAATGGTTCCGACCATCTTTATTTCAGCTTTCCCGAGAAAAGTTTTAGCCGAGAATTGAATAAGAGAACTAGTTGCCCTGGCGTGAATTGTCGTGGCAATAGTTTCTTGTCATGCCATCGCTTTGTTTTCTCCTTGTAGATTCGTGCATTGTTATAGGCGAGTGCACGAAATTCTTCTATCTCATTAAGGTTCAACAAACGCTTTTGTCTGGCACTTTCCCAATCCATGTTCACGGTCTTGATTGCCTAGTATGCCTTGTGTTCGATTTCCACCGGTAGATGGCATGGCTTGCCATAGACAAGTCAGAAGGGGAACATACCTAAGGGTGTTTTGAATGCAGTGCGATATGCCCAAAGTGCGTCATCTAGTCTTAATGACCAATCCTTCTTAGAGGGATTTACAACTTTCTCGAGTATACCCTTCAATTCTCGGTTGGAAATTTTTGCTTGCCTGTTGGTTTGTGGGTGATATGCCGTGGCGATTTTGTGTGATATGCCAGAGCGTTGCAACATCTTGGCAATTAGTCTGTTGTCAAAATGCTTGCCTTCGTCACTGATAATTGCTCTCGGCATCCCAAACCGTGTAAATATGTTTTTTTGCAAGAATCGTTGCACAGTTTTGGAATCGTTGTTGGGAACTGCAGCTGCCTCAACCCATTTAGACACGTAGTCGACGACAAGTAAGATGTAGAGGTTGCCGAATGAAGATGGGAAAGGTCCCATTAAATCGATCCCCCATACATCGAACAATTCCACCTCGATGATGTTCTGGAGCGGCATCTCATGTCATCTAGAGATATTGCCTGTCCTCTAGCAACGATCACATTTCTTGTAAAAGTCTTGGCCATCTTTGTACACAGTTGGCCAATACAAACCGAATTGCAAAACTTTGTCCGGGGTACGAGTTCCTCCAAAATGTCCTCCATAGGGTGAAGAATGGCATTGCGGAGTACATTTTGTTGCTCTTCTTTAGGGACACATCGGCGTATAACCTGATCTACACATTGTTTAAACAAAAGAGGCTCGTCCCAAAAGTAATGCTTAGCATCATGGCGGAACCGCTTCTTCCCTTGGTGAGTAATGCCATCAGGAAAAATACCACAAACAAGGAAATTAACTAAATCCGCGTACCAGGGTATTGCCGAGGCATGTGCTGTCGTGGTGACTGCTCCCAAAATTGCCGAGGCATACGCGTCAAAGGCTGTTGTGAAGTCGAGGGCTACCGAGGCGTGCGCATCCATGGTGCCGAGGCGTCAAGGGTTGCCGAGGCATGTGCGTCCATGGTTGCCGAGGCAACTAAAATTTGTTCATCCGGGAATGCATCGCATATCTCTAGATCCGCGTCCTCCTCCTTGTTGCGTTCTAAACGTGATAAGTGGTCGGCCACTTGATTTTCTGTTCCTTTCCTGTCCTTAATTTCAATATCAAATTCTTATAAAAGTAATATCCAACGAATCAAACGAGGTTTGGCATCCTTTTTAGCAAATAGATATTTGATTGCCGAATGGTCTGTATGAACAATTACCTTTGTACCAATCAAATAGGATCAGAACTTGTCAAATGCGAAAACTACAGCTAGTAACTCTTTCTCCGTTGTTGTGTAATTCACTTGAGCACTATTAAGAGTTTTACTAGCGTAGTATATCACATGGAAGGTCTTACCTATGCGTTGGCCTAGGACTGCTCCTACCGTGAAATCACTTGCATCACACATGAGCTCAAAAGGTAGCGTCCAATCTGGTGGAACGACAATGGGTGCCGAGGCAAGCTTTTTCTTTAGGGTTTCGAATGCTTGGGTGCAAGAATCATCAAAATCAAAGACTTTATCCTGTTCAAGCAGATTACACAAGGGTTTACTGATTTTAGAAAAATTATGAATGAACCTCCTGTAAAAACCTGCATGTCCGAGAAAACTTCAAATTCCTTTAATCGAACTTGGTGGGGTTAATCTCTCGATCACGTCCACCTTGGCTTTGTCTACTTCAATTCACTTGGATGAAATCTTGTGGCCGAGCACTATTCCTTCATCTACCATAAAATGGCATTTCTCCCAATTGAGGACTAAATCAGTTTCTTCACATCTTGCCAACACCCTCTCTAAATTGCCGAGACAGCTGTCAAAGTCATTACCAAAAACCAAAAAATCATCCATGAAGATCTCAAGGAAATCTTTGACCATGTCTGAAAAGAGTGCCATCATGCATCTTTGAAAGGTTGTCGGAGCGTTACAAAATCTTAACGGCATCCTTCGGAAGGCATCAGTATCGTATGGGCATGTGAAGGTTGTCTTTTGTTGATCTTCTGGTGCTATGGCAATTTGATTGTAACCTGAATAACCATCAAGAAAACAATAAAAGGGTTTACCTGCAAGACGGTCAAGCATTTGATCAATAAAGGGTAATGGGAAGTGATCTTTCCTAGTGGCTTTGTTTAGCTTTCGATAATCCATACAAACCCTCCAACCGGTCACAGTCCTGGTTGGAATGAGTTCATTGTTTTCATTACTTACCACTATTATACCTCCCTTTTTCGGTACACATTGTACCGGACTTACCCATGTACTATCAGAGATAGGGTATATAATGACGGCGTCAAGCCACTTGATGATTTCTTTCATTACAACCCCTTTCATGGCATGATTCAGTCTCCTCTGGGCCTCAATTGAAGGCTTGTGATCATCTTCCAACAAAATCTTGTGCATGCACACTGCCGGGCTAATTCCCTTCAAGTCGGCAATTGTCCACCCTATTACCTTTTTGTGTAGCTTCAACATCATGATCAGCTTCTTTTCCTGCTCAGGCTGTAACTTAGAAGAAATAATTACAGGCAATGTATTATCGGTTCCTAAGTATGCATATTTTAGTTGCTCTGGCAATTGTTTCAACTCAAGAATCGGTGGTTGTTCAATAGAGGGTTTTTCAAGCTTACCTTCCTTACCTGAGTAATCCAGTGGTTCAAAGTATGTACCTGGTCGATTGACTAGCCAATTTGCCTCTTCTTGTTGTTCCTCATCGACCGGTTCTTCATACTCCTCAGGTTCCTCTTGATCGGCAATGTAGTTCTTTGAGGCAACTAAATTCCTCGTCGGTTAAACTCGCCGTGGCATGCGAAGTTGGCATTCTCTGGATCATCGGCATGCCTTAGTGTTTGGAACACATTTAGTTTAACTTGCTGGTCATTCACCCTCATTGTGAGTTCTCCCTTTTCAACATCGATCAAGGTTCTCCCTGTTGCTAGGAATGGTCTCCCGAGAATGATGAGTGCATGCTCATCTGCTTCACAATCCAAGACAATAAAGTGAGCGGGAAAAATAAATTTATCAACTTTTACCAAGTATGTCCTCGATTTTTCCCTCTCGGATGCACATAGGATCTGGCTCGGCTAGTCAGTAGCATAATTGTTGTAGGTCTTGCCTTCCCGATTCCTAGTTTCGAAAACCGATTTAGGCATCAAGTTTATGCTAGCCCCAAGGTCGCATAATGCTTTCCCGACATAGTGGTTTCCAATGGAACAGGTATTGTGAAGCTTCCGGATCCTTCAACTTGGGTGGCATTCGATTGTGCAACATTGCCATGCATCCCTCTGTTGCAATCTGTTTCAAACTCTCCTAGCCTTGTTCTCTTGGACACAATGTCTTTAAGAAACTTGGCATAGTTTGGCATTTGTTCAATTGCTTCCACCAATGGCAAGTTGATGTGGACTTGCTTTAGGATATCAAGAAACTTCTTGAATTGGTATTCTTGCTTTTGTCGCTTCAACCTTTGTGGGAATGGTGGTGGAAGTCGATATCTTCGATCCTTTCATTGGTTTGGAACCTGATTGACGGTATTGCCGGGACAATCGGGGTTGTTGAGGCGTTATCAATCAAGGTTGCGAGGCATGCTCATCGCCAGATTGCCGGGAATCTTTATCGCCGGTTGCCGAGGCATGCTTATTACCGCTGCCACGGCAATTCCCGGTTCAAAGATCCGAGGCTTTGCCGCTAGGTTCGTCTTGATCTTTTTGTGGAGTTTTGTTTGATGAGCGGGTTTGAACCTCTCTAAGTTGTTGGCCACTTCTAGTGGTGATTGCCTTACATTGCTCATGGCCAGTTCCTCTTGCGACTTCAGTATCGCTAGGTAAACCTCCTTACGGTCTAGTGTTCAGATTTTGAGCAAACTGTCTGACTTGATTTTCCAATGATTTGATTGCCGCCTCTTGGTTTAGCAATCTCATCTCGGTCCTGTTAATAAAAGCATCAGTTCTTTTTATGAAATTACTATTCTTAGCCATATAAGATTCAGTTTTCATCATAAAAGCATTTAGAGAATTTTCCAAAGAACTAGATGTTGTCGGTTTTTGCTGCGACAACTGTTGCCGTGGCATATTCTGCTGGAATCTCGATGCTTGTGCATTCTGATTGTTCTGGTTTAGAGCATTGTTGGGATTACTCCATGAAAAATTCGGGTGCTTCTTCCAAGCTGGATTGTATGTATTGGACATCACATTGTTGTTCCGATTGTAATTCCCCACATAGAAGCTGGATTCTGGATTCTGCATACATTCAGAAGAATTATGGTTATCACCACATAACTCACAAAAAGAATCCATTACCTTGACTTCATGTGTGTTGTTTGGTTTTTGCATGTTCTGGACCATCTTGGTTAAAGTGGCCAATTGTGCAGAAATTGAATCTGATGATCCTAGTTCATGTATTGTGGCTTGGCGTCTAACTCCTCCTCTTCTAGTAGAAGGGAATTGATAATCATTCTTGGCTAGCCTGTTTAAAATTTGCAGTGCTTCCTCCGGTGACTTATCTAGGAGTATGCTGTTTGCCGAGGCATCTAGCATCATCCTTGTTGGTGTATTCACGGCGTTGTAAAACATTGTTACTTGAGTCCACACAGGGAATCCGTGTAGGGGGCATTTGTGTAGAAGTTCTCTATATCCTCCCAAGCCTCGTACATGGATTCATCATCTACCTACCGAAAAGAAGTAATATCATTACGAAGCTTACCAGTCAAATTTGTAGGATTAAATCTAGCAAGGAAATCAAGACAAAGATCAGTCCAAGATGCTATTGATCCGGCAGGAATGCTATTCAACCATGCTTTCTCCCTATCCCTCAGTGAATAGGGGAATAATCTTAATCGTAAGACATCGGGGGTGACTCCTTGTATTTTGAACGAGTTGCAAATCTCGAGGAAAGATTTCAGATGTTGTCGTGCATCTTCAGTTGCTGAGCTGCCAAATTGACCTATTGTGTTGATCATATTAAACATTATAGGTTTCAACTCAAAATGGTCGGCTTCAATTTCAGGTTCGACAACTCCTGGGTTAAGTCCATCTAGATCTTCTTCAAGATAGTCTCGAATAGTTATGTTTGCAAGAATCACTCATCCTCCTGCTGGAACATCTTGATGCATATTACCGTCTGGATTAGCCATTGCTACTCTTATCCTTCGTCTAAGTCTTTGTAAGGTTCGTTCGATTTCTGGATCAAAGGGATATTGTGGTGAAGTCGGTCTTGCCCTGGTCATATACCAATGCAAAACCAAAGTTTGTTAGCCCTTTGAATTTTAAACAAGAAAAGTAAAAAGTGCAAGAAAATAAAAAAAAGTCGCTATTGCCAATCCCCGGCAACGGCGCCAAAAACTTGTTGCGCGTAATAAGTGCTACGCAATTGTGCAAGTATACACGTCGCAAGTTATAGTATAAAAGATATCGTCTCCACAGGGATTGGTGCCACTTCAAGAATCTAGTCTCTTGCACTGTGAAAAGTAAAAACACAAATAAAGGATTATAGGAGTTTAACTAATAACTAAACTAGAAAGAAATAAAGTAAAAGAAAAGATGAATTCAAATGAGAGAGAGATAGGTCAGGTTATCGTGAGTTGAGGTGTGATAGCTGATTGGATCGTCTTGGTAAAAGAGTGCACGGGCAACTCAGTTGCCGTGGCAACTTGCACAACGGGGTTGCCTTGGAAACTAATCGATGGTTGCCTGGGCAACTACTTAGGCGTCTGGGCAGCAACCTTCAAGGTTCGGCAGAGCGTTCTTCAATGGTTTCTTCTTATCCCTAAGTCGAAACTCTAGCTACTTGTGCATGCCTTGATAATACATCCGTGCGTGAATCAAGGGTGAACAACAACCAATCTTGCGCTCCTCTTAGCCGTTGAAATCCTTAACTTATTCCTAAGCCGGATTAATCTTCACCATCAATAGATTCAATAAAGATCATATTCATTCGTTTCTTGAATCTAACTCTCCCGATATTAGATAAATAGATGAAATCACGAGATCCTCTCCCAATTCACTCGCAACAAGAATAAGAACCAAGAATGAATAAACCTTGAATATAAAAGTGCAAACTCTTATTACCTACCAAAAAACCAATAGTTTCTCACAAACACAAAACACAATAACCATAGCCAAATTGATTTAGTTCATGGCTAGGTTCCAAAGAAACACAAGATAATTAATCCCTAGCATGAACCCAATCGAACAAGAAAGAAAAGGATGAAGGAGGAGGCTTGTCGAAATCCTCCTTGCCCTAGATGCTTGTCGAAAATTCTCTCCTCTTGCCCTCCTTGGACTTGTCGAAATTCCCCTCCCTTGCTCTCTTTGGATTGTCGAAATCTCCTTCCTATTTATAGGGCTAGGCCAAAGTCCTTCTTTGAGGAGGAAGTTAAGTTGGAATTAAATTATCTTTAAAGAATATAATTCTTTATTATAATTGTATTCCTACTAGAACTTCTCCTATCTTCTTAGAATTTAATTCTTCTTTAATCTCTGTATGGCAATCAAATTCCTTTGGGTTTGGGCTTTGCTCCACGTCGTCTTGGGCTTGTCTAGTCATCAATTTCGACTACCATATCACCTTTGCTCTTGTAGACAAATGCCATGGAAACTGGCACGGTGTCTCCTTCATGTATTGCCCTGGCAACTAGCTCGGCGTCTCCTTCATGCATTGCCCTGGCAACTAGCTCGGCATCTCCTTCATGTATTGCCCTGGCAACTAGCTCTAGCCTTGCTTTGGCAAGTGATCCTGCATATACACACAAAATACACCAAAGTAGCATCTTTTCCCACAAAAACTACCAAATTATGTAATCAAGCTCAACGATGGAAGGAAACATGGATTAATGCATGAATGGCTAATTATGCAACTAATATGAGCCTAAGTCTAACAATAATATGAGTAAAAAGGGTAAGAAAAATAGTACTTTTGAACACTTATCAGTTACCATCAGCTCTTCCATTGCTTTGATATGCCATCTCTAGCTTTTTTTTAACCTCCGTAGGGTTCTTTCAATTTCTGGGCCGTATGGAAAATCTTCTACCAAATGGCAGTTTCTGGTCATACACCAGTTAAAACAAATAAATAAAATGAAATAATAATAAAAGAAACAAAACAAGTAAAAATCAAAACAATAAATTCTGTAGCAATCCCCGACAACGACGCCAAAAACTTGTTGACTATTGCTAATGCTTGGCAAATGATTGAGTATTTAGTGTTAAAGTGGAAGAAAATAATGCCAATGTGAATCTTATGCATGCAAGTATACACGGTCAGCAAGTAATATAGCAGTAAGCTGAATATCGAATCCATAGGGATTAACCAAGAACTTATTTTCTTAATGTTTACTTGTTTGTAAGAAAATAAAAGTGTTTAAAATGATTTAGATTTTTTATTGAAAAGATAGCTAAAACAAAGTAGTTAAAATGGAAGCAGTCTGGCAACAAAAGTGTATTCGAATAAATGTTGAGCGTTGGCAAGGGATGCCTGGATTTAATGCTACTTATGCCAACCTTTAATACTATCCTGCCTTGGTTTTATTGTCGAGCAGATTAAAGGTAGTATTGCCTATGTCGATGGCAATACCCTAAGTTAACCGTGATAAAACCCCTATATGCCTATAGTGAAGCTTTTCATTAATTAACTCGATTAAGTGTCAACCTTTACTCCTAAGAGGTAGACTCACTTTCAAAGTAAGTTCATTTCTTGAACATCTTCTGTCAAAGCTTCTCGCCTTAGTATATGGAAACTAATCGTTTCCCCTTAAGTCTGTTAAGATATTAAGGTGCAATAAGCACACTGCCAATTGTAGTATGGCAAAGGATTTGAGGAAAATAAGTGCTAGCATATAGAAAATTATGCCAAGGCATTTAGATTATTAAAAACCAAACATAAAACCAACGTTAATTGCAAACATCCCTCAACCAACTGTAAAATCTTAGTTCATGGTTGGGAGTTCATCCACAAAACATCATCGTCTCTCATCATCATTTCGAAATAAAAACAAATAAGACTACGAGAATGGGCAAGAAGGAGATCTGTCGATGCAGCCCTTCGAAAGCTCCAGAGCTCTAGATCTTAGCTAGTCGAACCACGTCGCCTCTCAGTTCACCACGGTTTAGCCTCTCTTCAATCCCCTCTCAAGTGGTGGCTTGAGCTCCTTTAAATAGGTTTGCATGGAAACCCTAGGATAAGCGTTTGAGTTTGAATTTTGAATGCACAAAGGGATAAGATGTGTTATCCTCGTATCCTGATTTGAATCCTAGGGCTTACGTGTACAAGGTCTAACAGCTACCTTGACCGATCATCGGACGTCAATCCTTTGCCAGCCGAGCTTGGCATTGTTTGGTCCATCTATACCAACTACTACTCGACAATTCTCTTGCTTTCTTTCCTGCATTCTCTACCAGCTCCTCTATGCCATGCCTACCTGCCTGTGTCCCACATCAAAACCAGCTAAATAACCCTTCATACCAGCAACAGAATAGCTCCTAACTCCTTATGCAAATGCATGAATTTAATAACTAAATGCAAACATATCTACTTAAAGGCAATCAAAAGCATTGTGAAATAGCATAAAAAATCAGTACTTTTGGGGAGTTAACATTAGTTGATCAAGGAAAAGCAATCATACGATGATTTGTCAGTTCCACATGTTAAGGATATAATGGAAGGTAATCTAACGGATTTTTGTTTTGATGATGATAGTGTCTTATGTTTTAAGGGCTAAATAGTTGTTCTGAAAGATGTTGATTTGAGGCACACTATTTTGACAGAGGTGCATTCTAGTCCTTTTGCTATGCATCCGGGTAGTATGAAGATGTACCGAGATTTAAAGGAGAAATACTATTGGGTTGGTTTGAAGAAGGATGTAGCAGAATTTGTTGTCCGATGTATGGTATGTCAGTGTGTTAAGGTTGAGCATCAGTTTCCTTCTGGATTATTGCAACCATTAAAGATTTGGAATTGGAAATTGGAGAAAATTACCATGGATTTTGTGACAGGTTTGCATTTGAAGCCATCGAGGAAGAATTTTGTCTAGGTAATTATGGATCGGTTTACAAAGTATTTACATTTTCTAGCAATGTATATGATGTATATGTTGGATAAGTTGGCATATATGTATATTGCTGAGATTGTGTGGCAGCACGTGGTACCTAAGTCTATCGTTCCAGATAAAGATTCATGTTTTACATCAAGGTTTTGGGAGTGTTTGCATAGAGCTTTGGGTACACGGTTGAATTTTGGTACTTTGTATCATCCTCAGTCGAATGGTCAGTATGAACGTGTTAACCAAGTGTTAGAGGATATGTTACGGTGTTGCATCATTGATTTTCAAGGAACGTGGGAGAAGCAACTACCATTGGTAGAGTTTGCTTATAACAGTTGTTATCAAGCGAGCATTCAAATGGCTCCGTATGAAGCTTTGTATGGTAGGAGATGCCATACGCCTCTTTGTTGAGCTGAGGCAGGTGAGAAATATGTTTCTTTGCCTGATGTGTTGAAGGCACCAATGAGAAGGTGAAGCTTATCACTGATCGGTTGAAAATGGCTTCGAATAGGCAAACATCCTATGCTGATTTGAAGCATGGGGAGATTGAGTTTGCAATTGGTGAAAGTGTTTCTAAAAGTTTCGCCTTGGAAGAAGGTGATGAGGTTTAGACGAAAGGGGAGCTGAGTCTTAGGTTCATTGGGCCTTACAATGTGTTAGAGCGTGTTGGTCTAGTTGCCTAGAGGTTAAGGTTACCCACGGAGTTGGAAAAGATGCATGATGTTTTCCATGTATCGATGCTTCAGAGGTACAGCTCGGACCCATCGCATGTGATGCCTGTTGAAGAGATTGAGTTGAATTTGGATTTGACCTATGATGTGGAACTGGTGAAGATCTTGGATTCTAGTAGTAAGGTTCTTCGTGGGAAGACCGTTGAGTTGGTAAAAGTGTTGTGGAGACATTGAGGTGTTGAGGAAGCCACGTGGGAAAGTAAGGAAGACGTGAAGAAGCAATTCTCTTACCTTTTCTCGTAAGGTAAATTTTGAGGACGAAATTTCTTAAGTGGGGGAGAGTTGTAATGCCCCGAATTTAGGCCTAGAAGTTAGCTAGGCATATTAGACGGTTCGAGTGAATCGGATTAGTTGATTCGATCTAGTTTCAGGAATTAAATCATAATAAATATTTTTAATGCAAAATAAAATATGGAAAAAATGGTGAAAATACTTAATTATTATTTTGACGGTTTTTGTAACACTCATTTCCCGTATTCATCATTGAATAAGAGTTAGGGATGTCACATGATACTTGTAAAATAATTCTTTAATATTAAGAATATCTTATCTTTGACTGTAAAAATAGTTAACCGCATAAAATTTAAACTTAATAATTTCACATTCAGTTTTGAACCTAGATTCAGACAGCAACTTAACAGATTTATCCATTAGCATATAAATAATAAAACTGCCTAATTTAAAATCATGCAAATTTTGAATAAAATACAATTCATATCAGAGCAAGCTTCACATTTTACTATACATGACGACTAGTAAATATCAAACAACATAAAAATTATATTACTGATACTGATGTACCTATTTTCAACAGATGATGTTAGCTAAATGCTCCTTACTCCCAACGCTTCTCTTTTCCTAAGCGTGAAACAATCACACGCTAAGTATAACTTGGTGAGGCATTATAAATAATCATAAAATAAGTATCGAAATAAATGAAAACATGGTTAACAAAATCATATCAAATCTTTTATTATACTTATAAACAATCACATATAAGAAATGGTGAATTTCATATACATTTACTTTATAATTAGCCCAAGAATTTGTATAAATAGAAACTAAAGTATGCAAGGTTGGTACTCCTTGAGTACTAGTCACCGAAGTGACGATAACATATAGACACATAAAGTGTCAGAAACATATAGACACATAAGTTCCGAAGACATAGATCTGAAGATCGGTGTATAGCTATACTGCAGTCCTTGACTGCTAGACCTCTAATGGCATGCCACTATACTGTAACTCTCTATCATAAACTTGGGCAAATAATTTCATATAATTGACTTGTAAATTATCATTTGATAAATGATTCATATATCACCATTATTCAATAATAACTTATCAAAATAAAACATAATAGGGCAATTCATACCCCAACATGTACAAACCTTTTTTATTTGCCTGTGAATCATCATATAACTTATAGAAAAACCATGTTATCATTTTAATAAAATCAAATAAATAGAATTTATAAAAGTTTACTAAAATGCATTTCAAAACATATAAATGCACTCACCTGGGCCATTTATTATCTTGCCTCACTAAGCTTACTCATTAATCTTTTTGTTTCCTTGAATGCTTGTACCTTCCCTAGTATTTCTTGAAACTGTAGAAATCAATCGAACATACTTATTACTATACACTTACTTAATTTGAGTCTAACATTGCCAAATAAAATACTAATGTTTGCCATGTATCTCATTTTGGGTTCTTAGTGACCATTTTGAACATTTGACAACTATTCGTGCCTTAATTTACAATTCTTCCATTTTAATCCTTTACTTTCTCATTCCTGCCAAAATGGTCCTTTTTCATCAATTCAAGCTAATTTGATCACAATTTCAACAATATACATAGCAATCTCCCTTCAAAATAAAATTTCCAAAACCATACCCTTATTTCTTCAAATAGCCAAATAGGTCCCTAAACTTTTTCAAATATTCAATTTGGTCCCAAAATGCTAAAATAAGCTTCTAATATCACAATTCCACTATTTTCATCACCAAAATAATTTTTGAAAAATTATTCCTTAATTTCTTAGAAATGCCCAAATGATCCTTAACCTTTCTAAAATATATAATTTGGTCCCAAATTGTCAATTCAAGCTTAAAACATCATTTTCTATTCATTTCCATCATCAATTAAATTTTGACAATTTAGTCCCAAATTTTCTTTAAATTTTTGAATTAGTCCTTAAAAGGAATTTGACCTTCAAACATCAAAATTGAACTTCCATCATCAATATAATGCTTCAAACATCATAATCTAACCATTTTCATCCTTAATTCTCAAAACCCTAACAAATCCCTAAATTCAAAATTAGGGTTTATAACTTTCAACATGAATTTAACTTGATTTCAAGCTTGTTTTCATCACCACTAAGCTTAATTCATCATCTACTACTTGAATTCCATAAATTTCCATGAAACCCTAATTTCTCTATCTTCAAACCCTAATCCAAAACTTCATAATTCCATGCAATTTTACTATCAAAACATAGAGAATGGAGAGTAGATCACTTTACCTTAAACAATTTTTGCTTGAATCTTGCTCAAAAGCCTTGAAAATGGCTTGAGAAATTTTTGCTATATTTTCTCTTCTTTCTTTCTTGGCTTTCGAATGATGTAGGAAGAAGATGAACTAATTTTGGTTCATATTTGACTTTTATTCCTTATTATAACATGTTTTTTTCACATGTAATTAAAAAATGAATTTTAAATTCTTTTTTCTTTCTTTCCAAAAATACCCATTTAACTAAATAAAAATTACATCTAGTTCAAATTTATGCCATCCCATTACTTTTGAACTAGATTAGTTCCAATCCAACTGGCCATCATCATTAAATAATCATAAAATATCATTTATGATTTTTGTTCGATCCAATTTCCTGATTTTTCACCTTTTACAATTTTTCCTCTATCGAACTATCAACTCTAATCTGGGTATTATATATTTCCCTAATTCCATGAATAAATTCATATTTTCATATAAAATCCTCCATTTAATAAAGTCAAACTTAGAAATTTGACTCGATCTAAAAATACCGATAATTACCTGAAATCTTTATCGGGTAGCATCTTTCTTGAAAATCCTTCATTAAGCATTTATACGAATCTTTCCCACTTATTCTGAGTCCTTTTTACTAATCAAAATACTCTTATGTGACACTTCTCAAAAGGTCACCCAAAACTTTTCTCTAATTTGAGCACGCTTAACAATTTTATTCGATCAAAATTTTATATTTTCTACTGCATTCTAACCTCCAAAACTATTACCAAAATCCTTATTCTGATCGAATCTATCCTCATACTGAATAAAAATCATCTTTGGGAAAATTTACACTTGGGTCCCTGAACTTTTACCAACTTTTCATTTTGGTACTAACTTTTATCTTTTGTCATTTTAGTCACTAAGTTAGCCCTTAGTAATAAATGGCCCTTATATAACTTAGTAAAATTTTTCAGGGTGTTATAGTTTTGGTAAACTCAATTTAATGAAAAATTTTCGAATAATATGACATTTTGGTTTGGTGACTAAAATGTAAAGTTTTAAAAACTATTTTGGTGACTAAATTGTAAAAAGGTCAAAACTTAGAATCTTTAAGGAGCTAATTTACCCATATTTTAAATCAGACTTCTCCCTTAATTTGGGGTATTTTTAAATGGTTTTAAAATGTTTATTAAATAAAAATAAAATAGATTTTATTAGAAAATATTTTTAAAGATGGTTTACTTTTCTCACATAACCACTTTTGCTCCCAACTTTTCTCTCAATTTTCCCAGCAGCCAAACTACATCTCTTGCTCCAAAATGATCAGGAATTAACTCTTCTTGATCTCATTTTGATTTCTCAAATGATTTCTTTGATTTCTACATCAAATCTTACTTGTTTCCTTGCAGATTTCACTCAAATCATGTAACCCCCTTGACTCGGCCTAAATGCCAAACGGAACTGAGCGAGCAACATAGGGTTTACCGAGAAAACCCGAACAAATTACTTAGATAACAGTACATTTTTTTCATTTTATCTTATCTAAATGCAAAATTAACTTATAAGGTGATCATGTTGACAGTTGTGACATTTACACTTAAATCGGGCATCGATTTGACATCTAATTGAACGAGAATGTATTTTAGGGACCAAATTGCAATTTTAGAAAATTGTGAGGACTTCCTCAAATCCAAAGTTACCAAACCTTAATTAGTCAGGTTTCACGCATATCGTTAAATTTCAACTTAAAATAATCATTCAAACTCATTTAATTGCATGATCAAGAAACATGGACTAAACTGCAAAGACTAAACTACAAATATTCAAACTTCTAAAAGCATTTTACCAAAATTAACTAACTGCGTACCAGTAGACCTACATCTCGTATCGATATGGGTTCAATTTACAAAGAGTACCGGTACGGTCCTCAAGCGTACCTATACAGTTGTTTGATATCAAAACTAGGGGATTCTAGTGGCTGAAGGGCATATCGATACGGTTGCCAATATACCGACACTAGTGTTAATTTCCAACTATGTGTACCGATATGGTTCTAGGCGTATCGATACGCCTGTGCAATTTTGCAATGATTTGAGGTGAGACAGACCCCTTGCATTGATCCCTGAGGACCCATACCGGTATGGACTAGCCTGTAATGACCTTTTGGTCGAATATATGACACTTTGGCTCAATTTAAAATACTTTAAACATCTCCAAACAACATTTCCACAATCATATAGGCATGGTAGAGGATCATTCACGTCATAACATATCCAAACAAAGTTCTTACAGACATGATCTCTACCAAGCATGCAAAAAATGTTCCAACCTCTCAAAGCAAGATATAAAGCACCATACAAGTCCTAAAATTCAAATGTAACTTGTCCAAACCAGGGAGTAACCAGAACAACCCTCCCAATTTCAACTTGGTTACATTACCTCTTATTACTACATTGTATTTATAAAACCATACTTGAAATTGCTTTGCCCTTGGATTGCCTCTTGCTTGATCGTTGTCCAAAGATGCTTACTTCTCTACATTGATGAGAAAGGAGAGCGTAAGCTTATAAGCTTAGTGAGGGAATCTCTAAAACACTCATCAATGCATTTAAAATCATTTTGTTTCCAAATAAATGTTAAAGTTCATGCCAAACCATCTCATGCTTCTATAATCTTTACACCTATGCACTTTTAAACAATTACAACTCATGTATCATGGATTTATAGCACAAGCCTCAATTTAAGCTTTCTCATGCTAAAACCTAAAAAATAGCAAGCTTAAAGAGCATCCCATGTATAAACCATATTATACAAAATGTAATCCATTTCTCATGATACATTATATCATATATTGGCATTCAAGTGACCCAAAAACATTTCAATCTATTTATTAAAACACATCGGATACACAGATTTCCCAAGTGGCTCCTTCGACCACTTCACATACATCCTCGAACTAGAGCAGCCCTCAACGGTTATGATGTATAAATCCACCAGTGGGAGAATTGGCACACTCTTGACCCCTCTACTGCTGCGGTTCTTATGGTGGAGCATGGCACACTCTTAACCCCTTGACACACATGAGGTGACTTATTATAGTGCACTTTAAACCCTATGGCCAGCCAACTATATCCGATAACTTTTAATCTCAGCCACTTGCTAATATACTCTATAAATCCACATTACCTCACTATTTTACATATGCATCAAATTAAACCAATTCCCAATACATTAAACCATGTATTCTAGTATTCTCAAAATTCTTTTCATAAACCATTTGCCATACTCAATAATCAACATATATGATCATTTGCAACATCTTTTATTTCTAAAACATGCATATAACAGTAAGTAACCAAAACCATAAACATGTGCATGGGATTCTATTTTACAAAACCGAAAACGAAAGCAAGATTAAAAAGTGGTTATTAAAATCCTTTTAATCAAATCTCTTTTATTTTTATTTAATAACCTTTTAAAAACCATTTTTAAAATAGAAAAATTAAAGTAAAATCTGATTAAAAAGTTTGGTAAATTAGCTCCTTAAAGATTCTAAGTTCTGACCCTTTTACGATTTAGTCACCAAAACAGTTTTGAAAACTTTACATTTTAGTCACCAGACAAAAATATCCCAAAATCCGATTTTATTTCTTCAAATTGAGTTTTCCAAAACCCTTGGAATATTAATTAAACATTTTATAATATTTTTCGTATTTTATTTTAACCAAAAACCATTTATTAAGAATTAATTCCCGAAACTAGGTCGAATCGCCTAATCTGATTCCTCTGAACTGTCTAATTGATATAGCTAACATCTAGGCCCAAATTCGGGGCATTACAACTCTCATGCTCTTAAGAAATTTCTTCCTCAAAATTTACCTGACAGAAAAAGGTAGAGAAACTGCTTCTTCATGTCCTCCTTACTTTCCCAAGTGGCTTCCTCTACGCCATGATGTCGCCACAACACCTTTACCAACTCAATGGTCTTTCCATGAATAACCTTGTTGCTTGAATCCAAAATTTTCATCAGCTCCTCATTATAGGTCAAATCCGAATTCAACTCAATTTCCTCAACAGGCATCACATGCGATAGGTCCAATCTATATTTTCGGAGCATTGATACATAGAAAATATCATGTATCTTCTCCAACTCTGAAGGCAACCTCAACCTATAAGCAACTGGACCAACACGCTCCAACATCTCATAAGGCCTAATGAACCTCAAACTCAACTTTCCCTTATGTCCAAACCTTATTACCTTGTTCCAAGGTGAAACCTTAAGAAACACTTTATCTCCAACCACAAACACAATCTCCCGATGCCTTAAGTCAGTATATGAATTTTGCCGATCCGAAGCCGCCTTCAACAATCACTAATAAGCTTCACCTTCTCATCGGAGTCCTTCAGCACATCAGGAAAAGATACATACTTCTCTCCTGCCTCCGCCTAACAAAGTGGCGTGCGATACCTCCTACCATACAAAGCTTCATACAGAGCCATTTGAATACTAGCCTGATAGCTATTGTTATAGGCAAACTCCACCAGCGGTAGTTGCTTCTCCCACATTCCATTGATGCAACACCGCAACATATCTTCCAACACTTGGATAACGCGTTCTGACTGACCATCCATTTGAGGATGATACGAAGTACTGAAATTCAATCGCGTACCCAAAGCCCTATGCCAACACTCCCAAAATCTCACTGTAAAGCACGGATCCCTATCTGATACTATAGACTTAGGCACCCCATGCAACCTCATAATCTCAGCAACATACAATTCTGCCAGCTTATCCAAAGTATACGTCGTATGCACAGCCAGAAAATATGCACACTTCGTAAACCTATCCATAATCACCCAAATAGAATTTTTCCTTGATGGTGTCAAAGGCAAACCGATTACAAAGTCCATGGTAATTCTCTCCCACTTTCATTCTGGAATGCTCAACGGTTGCAACAACCCGAAAGGAAACTGATGCTCAGCCTTAACACGCTGACATACCATACAACGAGCAACAAAATCCACTGCATCCTTCTTCAAACCAACCCAGAAATATTCTTTTTTTAAATCCTGATACATCTTTTTACTTCCTGGATACATAGCAAAAGGACTCGAATGTGCTTTAGTCAAGATAGTGTGCTTCAACTCCACATTTTTGGCACAACCACTCGACTCTTAAAACACAAAATACCCTCATCATTAAAACAAAAATCCGTCTAATTGCTATCCATAATATCCTTAACATGTGGTTCCAACAAATCATCATACGGTTGTTTCCCCTTGATCAAATGTAACAACGATGGCTTCACATGCAACTCAGCCAACAAACTACCATCTCGCATCACACTCAACCAAGCAAACATTGCCCTCAGCTCTACTGCAACCTTCCTACTCAAGGCATCGATTACAACGTTAGCCTTACCCAGATGATACTCAATCATCAAATCATAATCCTTGAGCAAGTCCAACCATCTTCGTTGCCTAAGATTCAACTCCTTTTTCGACATCAGATACTTCAAACTCTTTTGATCTATGTACATCATACACTTTTCACCATAAAGATAATGCCTCCAAATCTTCCATGCAAACACCACCACGGCAAGCTCTATATCATGCGTAGGATAGTTGCGCTCGTGCACCTTCAACTTCCTAGATGCATAAGCTACAACTTTACACCCTTGCATCAAAACACACCCCAAACCAACATAAGATGCATCGCTATACACCACAAAATTGTTCCCCGGCTTAGGTTGAATCAAGATCGGAGCTTGCATTAAAGCTTCCTTTAACTTATCAAAAGCTTGTTGTCTACCCTCCATCCACTCAAAACTTACATCCTTTTGCAACAACTTTGTCAAAGGAGCTGCAACCTTCAAGAATCCGTCCACAAAGCAGCGATAATACCCTGTTAACCCCAAGAAATTACGAACCTCTGTCACTGACTTAGGTTGCTTCCAATTCACAACCACCTCAATCTTCTATGGATCCACACGGATACCTTCCGACGAAACAACATGACCAAGAAAAACAACTTGTTTAATCCAAAACTCACACTTGCTCATCTTAGCGTAAAGCTTATTATCAAACAGAATTCGCAGCACAATCTGTAGGTGTCGATCGTGATCCTCCTCAGTACGAGAGTACATGAGAAAGTCATCAGTGAACACCACCACGAATTGATCCAAGAATTCATGAAACACCCAATTCATCATGTCCATGAAAGTTGAGGGCGCATTAGTCAACCCGAACGACATCACTAAGAACTCATAATGCCCGTAACGCGTGCCAAATGCTGTCTTCAGCATGTCTTTATCTTTCACCATCAATTGATAATACCCAAACCTCATATCAATATTAGAAAACACCGTATGTAACACCCTCAACGTAATATCCGATATTCGAATACACATTAAAGATGTTACTAACTGATTTATGCTGATTTTTAGACTTAATTTTTTATCACTACACAATAAACAACCAACTAAATTTAAATTCGTTTAAGGCATCTTTTCTAATATTCTTAATTTCTCAAAACTTAGTCATGCTTCTAGTTCATACAAAATAGCTACTTATTTAAATTTGATTCATGCCCTTCTAGGCTAGGATGTGGTGATACTTACTGGTAATACAAGCGAACTTGATCCAACGATTTGCAGCTCCTCTTTTGCTTTCTAATCTGAAGTACCTACGTGTGATACAAAACACACGTTAAATACAACTTAATGAAACATAATCATAATAATATAAACAATAATTATAATAACACAGTTCTGCAAGATGGCAAATGATTTTCATTTGCAATTGTTAACATTTTATCATATATAGAATTGCCTTACTTGTATAGTTCATTTGACCAATGCAATATTCCAATCACAAGATTTGATCTGTTTTACCAGTCTTGTGTACATTAAGCTTTTTTAGCTTAACTACTTGCATATTTGCATTTCAAGTATTATAGCCAAAGTATTAAATCAAGCTATTTGTACATGCATAATTAACCATGTATCATGACTACCTTAAGAGTCATGTCATCATTGTTCTATGTTCATCAAGTGTTCATATGCATAAAACTTTCTTCAACATAAACATGCTTTCAATATGATTCATATCATCTATCAAATTTGTCATAAAATCATGATATCAATGATTTATGATCAACAAGTAGTCATACTTTTATCACGTAATCATTTGCATATCATATTCTTTAAAATAGCCATATTTTTATCATGCAATCATTTGCATATCATATCCTTTAACATAGTCATACTTTCGTAATGCAATCATTTGCATGTCCTATCCATTATTATAGCCATATTTTTATCATGCAATCATTTTCATATCATAGCCATACTTTCATTTTGCAATCATTTGCATATCATTTCTTTTATCATAATCATAATTTCATCATGCAATCATTTGCATATCATTTCCTTTATCATATCCCGAAGTACAACAATCATGTGAAGCTATGGTACGCAAGTCATCAGGACACCGTAGTGTTTACGACGCCTTAGCGTCTGCATCGTCGAAGCGACTGAGATGAGTACGTACTCGAGGACGCTCTTTGCTCCTCATCCTAGCACATTTTGTGCCTTTTAACACCATAGAGTTTGAACTAACTTCGTAGAGTCTTTCCTGCACCGTAGTGCTTTGATGCAGCTGCTAAGACCCTATGGATATCTAACTATACCAAAGATTCTCATTGAACTTATGGTATACGAGTCCGACACCGTAGTGTCTACAACGCTGTAGCGTCTAATGGTGAGTACGCACTCAAGGACGCTCTTTGCTCCTCATACCTTCAGCACCGCAGTGCCTACTTTACCTTCAGCACCGTAGTACCTACTTTACCTTTAGCACCGTAGTGCCTACTTTACCTTCAGCACCATAGTGCCTACTTTATCTTCAGCACCGTAGTTCCTACTTTATCTCAGTACTGTAGTGTCTACTTTATCTCAGCACCGTAGTACTGGTTCGCAGTTGCTATGACTCTTTTTTATATCCAATTATACCAAGACTTTACACTAGTACTTGAGTAATTTATTTCCCTATAGATCAATCATCATTGTTCATATAATAGGGCAATTCACATCACATATTTCATCTGCAGTATCCAATTTATCAAAACTATCAACCATAATTCAATAATGGACATTTCATACCCAAAATCTGAAATCCGATTTAACTTAGATAAATCATTATTCCATATCCATGTATCACATATGCCACTTAATACTTCATACCATTTACATAACTTTGATCAACATACATTTTCATTATTATCAAAGTTACTCACCTGGGCCATTTATTAGCTTGCCTCACTAAGCTCTATTCAATCCTTTCTTTCATAATATCTCGAACCTTCTTTTGATTCGGATCCAAACTTCATTAATCACATGAATGTAGACAACATTTGTTAGATTCAAATCTAACAATTTCTCAAACATGCTATCAAATCTAATCATTCGAATATACAAACTCCTCTTTCCTTCCTTATACTGTCCAAAACTCATTTTGGTCCTTAATAATCATTTAGAACTTCCATTAACCCTTTTCAGGACTTACTAATTAACCTTAGATACAAAATGTATCCATTCTCATTTTCTGGCAGATTGCACTACCTTCAAAGAAATATTTTTATAAAATAATCTACAACTCAGAATTTGATTCCGTTTGTTCCAAAAGAAACTAGATTCAATCAGCTTTTCATCCATATAAATTAATAGCCCAAATTCAACTTGTACGATTTATGGCAAATTTTCAAAGTCAATTACAATGCTAGAATTCGGAACAAACCAGTGCTCTGTTTTCTGACCTTTCGTCACTTAAAAATTCATATCATATGACTTGAAACTCAAAATTAGTTTCCGTTTGTTGGAAACAAAACTATACAACCATTTCTTTATGTTGGTATAAATTTCATCATCTAACCATTTTTATAAAATTTATGGCAATTTATTAAACTCACTGCCATAATTCAAATCCAACATAACTTCCATAATTAACTTATATCTTTCTCTAACTTCTCTTAATTATTTTTCTCCCTTGTACTTACCACATGTTCATTATGGTCCTTAGTGACCATTTTGAACATTAAACAATTGTTCAAGCTCAATTTGAACAATTTCATTACTACTTGCTCTTTTTGAAATAATATCCTTTTTATCCTTAACTTTATAAAAGTTATATTTTAGTCACATCACGTTTGTACATTACATTTTTGTACAAATAAACCATTCACTTGTTTCTAACATTCTTAGAAATTTTCCTTTAACTTTCAAACTTTTGTCAATTTAGTCCTTCACTAATTTTCTTATTTTCTAAAAAAAATCCTCGACTTTCCTTTCTTGTCATTTCAAGCCTTTTAACTTCACATCATGCTTAAATCATCATTTCCATCAATTATTCATTAATTCAAGATCAATCCCATACCTTTCCTAATTTTGTCGATTTGACCCCTTTTACCTCCAAATTTTTTCATTTTTGGTCCCTAATCATCAATTCATGCTATTTCAATCATAAATCACCAATTCCAATGCTAAAATAAAATTTTTAATAATTTCCCCTAATTTCCAATTATTTCGAATTTGTACCTAAACTTCTCTAGGCTCACTTTTCATCCAAACAACATTCTAACATGCTCAAATTAATTTTTCCAACATATATTCTTTATTTCTAAGAATTTACACTTAAAAGCTCAAATTCTTCCTATATAGCAAATTGGGTGTCTAAACTTTTCAAGGACTTTATTTTAGTCCTAATTCCATAATTAAGCTTCTAAATTCATAATCTCTTCAAATCCACCATTAACATAATTTTCACAATATTTTCCCTAATTTACCAAACATGCCAAAATAGTCACTTAAAAGACTAGTTAAGGATTTTTCATTCTAGCATCAAAATCAAACTTCCAATATCATCAATCTTTCATTTTCATCATCAATTTCAAAACCCTAAATAAAATCCCAAATTCTAAGGTTAGGGTTTATGTCTTCAATCATGAAATTAATCTAAATCTATGCTTGATTTCAACTCCACAACACTTGATTTGCTTAAATCATACTTCAATCTCAACATAGAATATAAAACCCTATTTTGTCTCTCATCAATAATTCAAGTAGTTCTTCACAACACCATGCAATATTGCTACCAAAATGTAGAGAATTGAATGTAGAACAAATTATTCTAAAGGATCATACATTGAATCTTGCTTTAAAGCCTTCAAAATTGCCTTGAAAATTTTGTGTATTTTTTCCCTCTTTTCCTTGTTAGTTTCGAAATACATGGAGGAAGATGAACAAATTTGTTCATCTTTTTCTTATTTTATACCACGTGTAAAGTTAAAAATGAATTTTTAATTCATTTTATTATATTTTACGAAAATGTCCCCCCAACTGAGTTTATGCTTACTAGTTGCCATTCTAGTTCAATTTCAACCAAATCTCATTCAACTCTAACCAAACTAGAGTAATGCTTTCACATGGGAAATTACTACATTACCCATGGTACTTTCAAAATCGCCCTTGTGACCAAATTACCAAAACTAGTCACTTAAATCACAAAATTTTGCCATTTTGTAAAAATGGAACCAAGTCTAGTTAGATTCCAACTGGAAACATTAAAATATTCATAAAAATAATATTTTATAAATTTTCCATAGCCTATGGAGCTGCCTTTAAATTTCCAATTCGATCTGATTACCCGATAATCACTTACTACGATTTTTCATTTTCCAAACTATCGGGTAAAATCTGAAATTATCATAATTCTAATCTCCATAAATAAATATTGTTGACCTACAAAATATTCCATAGTTTTTTAAAAATCAAAATCTTGAAATTTTGACTCGGTTCAATATACTGATAATTTATCTGAAATCTTTATAGGATAAAATTCTCTTAAAAATCCTTTATCTGATATCCATACGAATAATATTAACTCGAGTTGATTTCTTTTTATCAGTCTCAATTACTGACATGAGATCTTCCCAATGGGGCACCCATCCTATGTCCTAAGCATGTTTAACTTTGCAGTTCGATCTAAATTCAATATCTTATACTGCATTTTTATTCCCGTAATCTATATTAGATTTTTCTCCATGATCTGTTTAATCTATGTACAGAATAAAATAATTACTGATAAATTCTTCAACACATGGAAATGACTTTTATAATCTTTTTCTATCATATGGTAAAATTTCATAATTTTTCAGTTCGATTTGGGTATCCAAATTCTACTTAAACTTTGACTACGATTTTTTCAATAATCGAAATATCGGATCAAACCAGTAATTCCTCGTTCGATCCACACTTATAGGTGCTCTTTCTATTTATAAAGTAAAACACCTAACTTTTGGGAAATTACAACTTTGGTCCCTCAACTTTTCATATTTCCACTTCTAACACCCCAAGTTTTAAAACCTATCATTTTAGTCACTAAACCTTAACTTAGAATTCCCATTCCAATTTTCCTTAGATTTTAGCCAAACTTTGAGAGTATCCTATTTTACTCGTTCTCTCCCAAATGACACCTTAAAATCTCAGAAATTTCTTTTCCACAGTTCATAATTGAGAAAATCCCAACTTTTACATTTTTGTCATTTTAGTCACTAAGAAAGCTTTTAAGCCCTTATCTTAGTACTAAATGGCCCTTAAACAGTACTATAAATTTTGGGGTATTACAATTCTCTCCCCATTAAGAAAATTCATCCTCAAATTTTCAAAACGTACCTATTTTGAATAGTTTCGGGTACTATTCTCTCATTTTCTTCTTGATCTCGCAAGTTGCCTCATCCACTTTATAGTTCCTTCAAAGGATTTTGACCAATGGAATTTTCTTATTCCTTATTCTTTTTAATTATATAGGCTAAGACTTTCATCAGTTCTTCGTCATACGTCAAATATCGGGTTATAGTTCAACTTCCTTTCCAACAATCCTGTGTTCTCAATAATTTAGGCTCGTAACTTATCTTCAAAGATCAGAATAGTTCAATCTAACTATTTTTCTATTAAAAATTTCTTTTTTTTCTCTTTTTCTTTTTTTTCACCATGAGCTGGTCCAAGTAGGGTTGAGACACCCTATTCATCAAATTCTTATATGTGGCAGAGCGTTTGTAAGTCCAAACAACATCATTAAGAACTCGTAGTATCCATAACGAGTTTTGAGTACTATCTTCAGTATATTTTCTTCTTTAACTTTTAACTGATAATAACCCAATTAAAGGTTGATTCTTTGGAAACCCGACTACACCTCGGTACTAGTCAAACAAATCCCCAATCCTTAGTAACGGATTATTTATTCTTTATTGTTACCCTATTTAACTGTTGATGATCTATACTTAATCGTAAAAAATCATCTTTCTTCTTTACAAATAATACTGAAGCACTTCATAATAACTCACTCGATCGAATATAACTCCAATCTAATAGCTCTTACAGTTGAGCTTTCAGTTCCTCTAATTGGGTTGGTGCCTTTCTATAAGGTGCTATCAATACTTGCTTTATTCTCGAATTAAACGTCAATATCGAACTATACCTCTTAATCTGGAGGTAATCATAGTAATTCATCCTAAAACACATTTGGAGATTCCTTACAATCAGAGTATTCTCCATCTTCTTATAATTATTGTACCAGCTCTCTATTATACAGTTAATTCATTATGAATGGATGTTAACTATCATATTTATTTCACTGTGTTGTATCCACTATAGGACTTTTCTTAACCTTTAAAAATTCGTCAACTAATGAAATCTAACAGCATCTTTTTTTTTCTTATAACCATTAGAGTCTCATTCATACTATTGAGGAGCTACACCAAGGTATACAAGCAATATATCAGTAGCATCACATCCTAGGGGCATGTACGCTTTAACAAAATCATATTGGACTCGGTTTAATCTCCATAATCGACTAAACCTTGCTCTGATACCACTAAATGTAACACCCTCAACGTAATATTCGATATTCGAATACACATTAAAGATGTTACTAACTGATTTATACTGATTTTCAGACTTAATTTTTTTATCACTACACAATAAACAACCAACTAAATTTAAATCAGTTTAATGCATCTTTTCTAATATTCTTAATTTCTCAAAACTTAGTCATGTTTCTAGTTCATACAAAATAGCTACTTATTTAAATTTGATGCATGCCCCTCTAGGCTAGGATGTGGTGATACTTACTGATAATACAAGCGAACTTGAACCAACTATGAACATGTCCTCTTTCGCTATCTAATCTGAAGTACCTACGTGTGATACAAAACACACGTTAAACACAACTTAATGAAACATAATCATAATAATATAAACAATAATTATAATAACACAGTTCTGCAAGATGGCAAATGATTTTCATTTGCAATTGTTAACATTTTATCATATATAGAACCGCCTTACTTGTATAGTTCATTTGACCAATGTAATATTCCAATCACAAGATTTGATTTGTTTTCCCAGTCTTGTGTACATTAAGCTTTTTTTAGTTTAACTACTTGCATAATTGCATTTCAAGTATTATAGCCAAAGTATTAAATCAAGCTATTAGTATATGCAAAATTAACCATGTATCATGACTATCTTAAAAGTCATATCATTATTGTTCTATGTTCATCAAGTGTTCATATGCATAAACATTTCTTCAACATAAACATGCTTTCAATATGATTCATATCATCTATCAAATTTGTCATAAAATCATGATATCAATGGTTTATGATCAACAAGTAGTCATACTTTTATCACGCAATCATTTGCATATCATATTCTTTAACATATCATATTTTTATCATGCAATCATTTGCATATCATATCCTTTAACTTAGTCATACTTTCATAATGCAATCATTTGTTTGTCCTATCTTTTATTATAGCCATATTTTTATCATGCAATCATTTGCATATCATTTCCTTATCATAGCATACTTTCGTTTTGCAATCATTTGCATATCATTTCTTTTATCATAATCATAATTTCATCATGCAATCATTTGCATATCATGTCCTTTATCATAGCCCAAAGTCCAACAATCATGTGAAGCTATGGTACGCGAGTCATCATGACACCGTAGTGTTTATGACACCTTAGCATCTGCATCGTCGAAACGACTTAGATGAGTACGTACTCGAGGATGCTCTTTGCTCCTCATCCTAGCACATTTTGTGCCTTTTAACACCGTAGTGTATGAACTGACTCCGTAGAGTCTTTCCTGCACCGTAGTGCTTTGATGCAGCTGCTAAGACCCTATAGATATCCAACTATACCAAAGATTCTCATTGAACTTATGGTATACGTGTTCGACACCGTAGTGTCTACAATACCGTAGCGTCTAATGGTAAGTACGTACTCAATGACGCTCTTTGCTCCTCATACCTTCAGCACCGTAGTGCCTACTTTACCTTCAGCACCGTAGTGCCTAATTTATCTCAGCACCATAGTGCCTACTTTATCTCAGCACCCTAGTGCTGGTTCACAGCTGCTATGACTCTTTTTGGATATCCAATTATACCAAGACTTCACACTAGTACTTGGGCAATTTATTTCCTTATAGGTCAATCATCATTGTTCATATAATAGGGCAATTCACATCTCATATTTCATCTGCAATATCCAATTTATCTAAACTATCAACCATAATTCAATAATGGGCATTTCATACCCAAAATTTGAAATCTGATTTAACTTAGATAAATCATTATTCCATATTTATGTATCACATATGCCACTTAATACTTCATACCATTACATAACTTTGATCAACATACATTTTCATTATTATCAAAGTTACTTATTGCAAGTCTTCTTCACATTATATATATACAGATAAAAATACATTCATTCATCTCACATATATAATAAATAAATAAAATGCACTCACCTGGGCCATTTATTAGCTTGCCTCACTAAGCTATATTCGATCCTTTCTTTGACAGTACCTCGAACCTTCTTTTGATTCAAATCCAAACTTCATTAATAACATGAATGTAAACAACATTTGATAGATTCAAATCTAACAATTTCTCAAACATGCTATCAAATCTAATCATTCGAATATACAAATTCCTCTTTCCTCCCTTATACTGTTCAAAACTCATTTTGGTCCTTAATAATCATTTAGAACTTCCATTAATCCTTTTCAAGCTTACTAATTAATCTTAGATACAAAATGTATCCATTCTCATTTTCTGGCAAATTGCACTACCTTCAAAGAAATATTTGCAAAAAATAATCTACAACTCGGAATTCGATTCCGTTTGTTCTGAAAGAAACTAGATTCAATAAGCTTTTCATCCATATAAATTAATAGCCCAAATTCAACTTGTACGATTTATGGCGAATTTTCAAAGTCAATTACAATGCTAGAATTCGGAACAGACTGGTGCTCTGTTTTCTGACCTTTCGTCACTTAAAAATTCATATCTTTTGACTCGAAACTCGAAATCAGTTTTCGTTTGCTAGAAACGAAACTAGACAACGATTTCTTTATGTTGGAATAAATTTCATCATCTAACCATTTTTATAAAATTTATGGCAATTTATTAAACTCACTGCCATAATTCAAATCCAACATAACTTCCATAATTAACTTCTATCTTTCTCTGACTTCTCTTAATTATTTTTCTCCCTTGTATTTACCACATGTTCATTATGGTCCTTAGTGACCATTTTGAACATTAAACAATTGTTCAAGCTCAATTTGAACAATTTCATTACTACTTGCTCTTTTTGAAATAATATCCTTTTTATCCTTAACTTTATTAAAGTGATATTTTAGTCACAGCACGTTTGTACATTAAATTTATGTACAAATAAACCATTCACTTTTTTCTAACATTCTTAGAAATTTTCCTTTAACTTTCAAACTTTTGTCAATTTAGTCCTTCACTAAATTTCTTATTTTCTAAAAAAAAATCCTCGACTTTCCTTTCTTGTCATTTCAACCCTTTTAACTTCATATCATGCTTAAATCATCATTTCCATCAATTATTCATTAATTCAAGATCAATCCCATACCTTTCCTAATTTTTCCGGTTTGACCCCTTTACCTCCAAAATTTTTCATTTTTGGTCCCTAATCATCAATTCATGCTATTTCAATCATAAATCACCAATTCCAAAGCTAAAATAAAATTTTCAATAATTTCCCCTAATTTCCAATTATTTCGAATTGGTCCCTAAACTTCTCTAGGCTCACTTTTCATCCAAACAACATTCTAACATGCTCAAATTAGTTTTGCCAACATATATTTTTTATTTCCAAGAATTTACACTTAAAAGCTCAAATTCTTCCTATATGGCAAATTGGGTGTCTAAACTTTTCAAGGACTTTATTTTAGTCCTAATGCCATAATTAAGCTTCTAAATTCATAATCTCTTTAAATCCACCATTAACATAATTTTCACAATATTTTCCCTAATTTACCAAACATGCCAAAATAGTCACTTAAAAGACTAGTTAAGGATTTTTTATTCTAGCATCAAAATCAAACTTCCAATATCGTCAATCTTTCATTTTCATCATCAATTTCAAAACCCTAAATAAAATCCCAAATTCTAGGGTTAGAGTTTATGTCTTCAATCATGAAATTAATCTAAATCTAAGCTTGATTTCAACTCCACAACACTTGATTTGCTTAAATCATACTTCAATCTCAACATAGAATATAAAACTTTATTTTGTCTCTCATCAATAATTCAAGTAGTTCTTCACAACACCGTGCAATATTGCTACCAAAATGTAGAGAATTGAATGTAGAACAAATTATTCTAAAGGATCATACCTTGAATCTTGCTTTAAAGCCTTCAAAATAGCCTTGAAAAATTTGTGTATTTTTCCCTCTTTTCCTTGTTAGTTTCGAAATACATGGAGGAAGGTGAAAAAATTTGTTCATCTTTTTCTTATTTTATGCCACATGTAAAGTTAAAAATGAATTTTTAATTCATTTTATTTTATTTTACGAAAATGTCCCCCCAACTGAGTTTATACTTACTAGTTGCCATTATAGTTCAATTTCAACCAAATCCCATTCAACTCTAACCAAACTAGAGCATGTTCATCCCTTGCCAACTGCGGACAATCACTCCTAATATGATCTCGCAAATCACAGCTCCAGCATGTACCAAGAGTACCCCAACTGTACCACCCTCTTCCCGTATTAGTTCCCGAGGAATCTGAGCAGTGATGGTAGTCCACCAAACTCGTGAAGGTCCCATCAATAATGATACAACTCCTTCGAGCTTCCCTTGATCATCACACCGAATACTATCCAACATGATAGTAATATCGTTCAACCAGAAGTCTGCAGTCATCGGGTCAACATCAATGTCACCCTGAAATTCTAGTGCCTTCATTTTTCTCAATTCTTTTGCCACAAATATCGGTGCTCTTTTATTTATTATAGCATCTAATGCCTGCAGGAACAGCCCTCGATCCTGAATTGGCATATCCTATCTCCCCTGCACAGGCGCCTCACCTTGATACTGACTCTGAGGTACATTCTGATTTACCTCATCACTCCCACTCTGTACAGGAGCATCTTGCTCTATAGCATGTCTAGAACCCCAAATGTTCTGACATCTGTACAGAACACATAATCCACAATTTTTAGTTAAGAGTAGCATCACTAATTACAGAGCATCAAAGTATATACACATAATTATCAATAATTTTGACATCCTAGTGGCATGTATACAGTCCAAACTTTTTTTCCAACTCAATTTCTATCCAGAATCGGCTAAATTCTAGCTCTGATACCAATAAATGTAACACCCTCTTCCCATATTAGTTCCCAAACACGAGTTGATGAATATCACAAAACACTTTAAACAAGTTTCCACTCTTATAAACAAAATTGACAGCATGCACTACCTCCAATTAAAAATACCTATAAAATATTATCAACATCTAAAATTCATTTCATAAAATTTTAATTAGACTAGACATAGTAAGCTTTCCAACCTTAACAACTAATGAATCATATTCATCATACAAAAATTCAAACAATTTTCCAAATTCACATCACAATGCAGAAAATTTAAGCATACTAAATCATTAGTAAGCTTATAAAGGCTACTACTGATGATTTATGCTTATAATATAGAAATATAAACCTGTTCAGAAAGTCTGTAAATGCAGTGTGTTTGAAAAATCAGCATAAATTCTATGATTTGGATTAGAAAGTGAATCTTATTTGTATGAACTATGAATTGAACTTAATTTCTTCTCCAACAAACGGTAATTGATTTCGAGGTTTGTATAAAAAGATATGAATTTTTATTCGATGATAGGTCAGAAAACAGGGCAGCAGAATTTTAGAAAATTTATGCATTGTGACGTGAATTTGAAAAATTGTTTGAATATTTGTATGATGAATATGAGTCAATAGTTGTTATGGTTGGAAAGCTTAATATGTCTAGTCTAATTAAAAATTTATGAAATGAATTTTGGATGTTGATAAAATTTTATAGGTATTTTTATTTGGAGGTAGTGCATGCTGTCAATTTTGTTTATAAGAGGGGAAACTTGTTTAAAGTGTTTTGTGACATTCATCAACTCATGTTTGGGAACTAATACGGGAAGAGAGTGTTACACCAACACCCCCTCAAATGGCTATATTGTCTCTAAAAAACCCGAGTGTCGAAACCCCTTAAACGATTTCGTACATTTTGTTAAATTAACCCTTACATATTCGGTACTAAAAAGTGTAGGAACATAAGTAGCAAGAAAGAATCATTCTAATTACTATTTCAACCATCACATTTATTGGTACAATAAATGCTCACAGCAACCATAAAATGGTTATACAAACAGTAAAATTGGTTTGGAGCAAACATTTTTTCTTCTCTCATTTCCCTTTTATGTTTAAATGAAGGGAGAAAATTTTTTAAATAAAATCTTATTTTTACCATCTTAAATGTATTTGTGAGTACTTTTTCAATAATTCTATGTGTTGCTACAAGGTAAATGGAATCTTTAAACTTTTATTTACTTCGTAGTTAAAGATTTATTTTATGAGTATTCTTTTTTTATCATGAAAATTATTTTGTTTAACCATTTGAAACTAATTGTTGAGGCTACATGGAGAACACATTTCCAGGTTGCTAATCTCTTTTCAAATGATCATTTGCACAGTTTAAAAATGTTATTCAAATAATATAATAGATTAGTTTTGAATCTGGGGATGATGCATGGGAGTTTTATAAGGGATAAGAAAAAAACTCTTCCACTTGTACACGTAATGCAACAACTAGGAATGATAAGCTATATATATGTCAAAATATATAAATTTTGTTGTTCAAGAGAAGGGTTTATAAATCAATTGTTAATGATGTTGAGGGAAGGAAAAAGAAAACACGGTTTTTTCCTAATGGGTTTTAAACTCACAACTATTATTTCGCTCGGCAAGTGTCAAAAAAGAAGACCTTTTTAGCACTTGTTTAAAGTCTTTTTGAGAATCACCGAACAAATATTCTTCCAAAGCAAAAGAATTAGTCTTTTGCCGGGTAATATTCATTTATTACGTTTTATGTCAAAAAAAAAATGCTAATTTCTTAAAGGTGAAAACAGACCTAAAGAATCAGTTTATTTACTAAAAAAAGAATAAAAAGATTATGAAAATAAAATAAAAAATTAAAATCAGTATTTTTTAAATATATTTTTGAAAAAAAAATTTAATCATAATTTTTAATAACGAAAGACTATTGTGACTTGAAGATCATTTGAGGTTCCACATGTATACATCCGATACGTTTATATTTCATGTTCATTAGCCCTAGAACTAGACCTGGCAAACTTGACCCGAGAACCGAACCGCTTTATCCCAACCGAGACCCGATATGGATCCGAACAAGATGACCCAAATGTGACCCGAAATCCGAAATGAACCGATCCGAATTCTGGAAGAACAAATATTGACCCGTAACCGAAAGTAACCCGAAATTAATTTGCTCAAAACCAATCTAAACCGAACATCAACCCTATTTTAACCCGAAATAATATATGTTTTATTATCTTTTTGTATTATAATAATACTAATTAATCACTACATTTGATAAAAAGTATGAGGGAAAAGTAAAATTCTAATATACATATTTTAGTCAATTGCAAAGAAAGGGAGAAGTACGAGGGAAAAGTAAAATCATAATATACATATTCTAGTCAAATTTGATAATATATATACACATATACTCGAGTCAAATTTTTAGGTAATATTTCAAAATGCTCATCATATGTGCAATTATGGTCTAAGGTTTGATTCCATGCCCATAAAATTATCTCTCTTTTTATGTATTTTGATAATATATATACACATATACTCGAGTCAAATTTTTACGTGTGTTGAACATATTCGACACAACTTCTCTCTCATCCTGCCTTAGTTGCAGCTTCATGTCAAATTCCTAAGCAACAGAAATGTTTGAGGAGAAATTAGAGTCACTAGGAAAAGGATGGGCAAAATATTCACTAGAAAAACTCAAAGTGGGTTTTCAAATTCAAGTTCAAACAAGACAGTAGAAAACTGCGGACTATTTGCGACTCTTTTCATTTTGATTTCATTTAGAAGCATAAAACTGAAATCAAATGGCCTTTCTAACCAAATAGTCCACTGAAAATACATCCATCTAGAACAGTGACTCACTCATACCATGAAAACAGAGGGTTTAATCAAGCTAGAATGCTAAAACTGAGGAGATTCACGGCATAGAGGCTATTTACCTTCTCATTAACTACATCCACTAAGCCTATTCCAATGTTTGGAAGGAAAATGTTGTAGAAGTCGCTGAAAATGGCTTCGCGGATGCGTGGTTCTTGTCTAAATTTACGATGAAGAGAAGATGCAAGTGTTACCAACTTCTCAACATGTTCAAAGACAACACAAAGCCGACGGAGGTCTTCAATAATCTCACTGATGTTAGATGATAGGTTCACTG
This sequence comes from Hibiscus mutabilis, assembly GCA_019671005.1. Lineage (NCBI taxonomy): Eukaryota > Viridiplantae > Streptophyta > Magnoliopsida > Malvales > Malvaceae > Hibiscus > Hibiscus mutabilis. Next base: position 26,104,081 of record CM033740.1, on the reverse strand, counting down.
CAACGTACAGAAGAGTAAGAAATTTAAATGACCTCAATTTCAAAATGGAAGCTTCTAAGAATGATGGACAATACCTTGCAAAGAACTTAACGTAGATGCCATAGTAAGTTAGAGTTGGTCCATTTTCGTGTTCATCTGCTTCATGCTTCCAAAATCTGTCCGGTTTAGAATGTCAGCTGATGCTCTGAAGGCAGTACAAACCATCTGCTCAAGCAGCTGATTGGGTCGCACAGTTTCCAGGTAATGAAGGATCTGTAGAGTTTAAGAAACCATAAGGGTCAAACATTATGCGTCAAAGAATTTCAAAAAACAGTTATATCCAAATTACAATATTTTTAGCAAGTTTTAAGTCGGAATCTTAGTTTACTATATAATCTAAAATCAAGTATATATGAAATCACTTAAGAAAAACCCAAGCAAATGATACATTGGCACTACATTCATAAAATTTTAAAACAGCTCTTCACCAGTTCCAAATGACATTGTAGGAGCAGGAATTTTTGCAATTGGACAGAACTGTATGTGGACATCACAGTTGGCTGTGTTTTGCCTGTAAATTAATTAAATTGGAAACTGACAGAAGCATTGCCTATTGAAACATCATCATAGGAGGAAATAAGCAGTTTTCTATAGTCAAAGTAGGATTTTTTTTTTCAAAAAAGGGGTTAAAAGCAAATTCGTAAAAAAGTACAAACTGTGGCATTTGAATAAATAACAATCAGCCCTCGGAGGCTCTGCCTCTATAGGCAAAAGATAGTGCGAGTTCTTATAAAATCAATGGAGAAACCTTCTATGCTACAAGCAGAAATCAAAATGTGAAAAGATGTTCATTCTTCCATGTTCAAACTGACCTTCTCTCCTTCTTGGTTTGGATCCAGCAGTGGTTTCTGCTCAAAAGCTGCCAAAATAGGAGCATCATCCCAAATCTTTCTCCAAAAGTTCCCATGGTCAGACATCCATTGTGAAAGTCGTCCTCGAGGAGGCCATTCATCCATCACACCCTCTGTAAGATTTGTGGGTGGAGCATTTGCCTCACTTTCATCATTCTCCCAATGTCCAGGTGAATACCACCGGATAAAATCTTCGAAAACAGCATCAGGATTTGCAGCTTTAAAAGCTGACATGTCTGTCAGTAAAGATGTGTTAACAAACATAGAGATGATGACGTTAAGGGTGTGTTTGAAACTTAAGCATCAAACTTGTGAGAGAAAGCTGAAATAAAGTCTAAAGAGGATCAAGAGACCATTTAACATCTAATGTATATAAACCTTAACATTATTGGCTCTATCTTATTTGCCTTCATACATAAAAAAAAAAAAAAAAAAAAAAAAACTTTAGCTTAATTGGGAGGGCAATTGAAGAATCAGTCTCCTAGTTCTACTCATACATCAAACTCAGCAATTGATTGGATCAAACCCTTTTATGTGTGCGTGTGTGTGTATATATATATATATCCAAAATTTGATCAGATTCAATGACTTACAAAACTGGTGAACCGGGACCAAAAGTTCCACAAGAAAATAGAAACCTATATAACCTAAATTGATTTCAAAAGGCAGGGTGAGATGGTCTTTGTTATCAATCAGCCTTATCAGAACAACCTAAGACATAATTCAACATGCTTCTGCACTTAAACTTGTGCCAACTATTCAACAACAGTTTAACTCCATGTCAACGGGCTTTATTGATGTTCAGTTTCCCAATGAAACATCAAAGACATTAGTGATCTCTTGAAAACACATCTGCCACTGGCAATATTTAATGACTTACAGTAGAACATGACAAAATACACACCAAAGAGGAAGAGCGTTGAACCATAGTTATTACCTGAAGATAATGTCTCTCTCTCCAACTGTGCAGAAAAGTTCTGTAATCAAATAGTAAACAACCATCTGAGCCACTAAATGGGGAAGTTGTTCATTACAACATGAAACACAAGAAATCCTATCACCTTTATATCCATCATTATAAATGAAACATGGAACGGATAATGCATAAAGGCAAACATATTGCAAACTGAGACGAGGATAGCAAATAAAATTCATGATTTCAATAGCCCCATAAAAGCGAACAATCAATTTAATTTGCCTGATGAAGTGTTGCAGAAGAAATTGTAGATAAATAGGGAATTCTAGTAGAAAAATAGGAAAATTCCAGCAAAGAATGATGTATTTTCAGCAGAGAAGAATATATTTCTCTGTTATTTCATATCCCCTTTAATGTTACAACACAACTCTTATATAGGCTTTTTACAGTAGTCCTATAACTATACAACTCTAGAATTCAAACTAGAGATAGGATAAACTAGTCTAAATTTGAATTTGAATTCTAATTATCTGAAGAATATAGCCGTTATAAAAGATAAACTTCAAATATTGTAAATATTATTTGTTATTATCTGCTAACATTTTAGGATTAAGTCCAAAGGGATAAAACTCTATCTCCTAGCATTATCTAGGATTCTTATCTCTTGTATCCTATCTTCTAGTTAGATTTAAATTTTAAATTAAGTAATTTGATTGCAACATTACTCTCTTGTATTCAGCCTATATAAAGGCTTTGTACCGATGCATTATTCAAGTCAATACATTTGAGAATTCATTCTCTCTACAAAACAGTCTCTCAATTATTAACATGGTATCAGTTGCTTAGGTTTTTTTTTCCGATCCACAAAACCTAGAGAATGCATACCTCTCCAACATCTGAAATTAGTTTAGGGTCTGATCAAACCCTCCCACAAAATCTGAGACTGAGGAGATCTTTAAAAAATTCTATTCTATGGTTGAAATTCAGTTTTGCAGTAAAATTAAGATATTCAAGAGTGATAATGGGAGTGAATTCTTTACTAAAACTTTGGGTATTTTTTTTTAAAGAGAGAGGTATAGTTCATATTAGCTCTTGTGTAGATACCCTTAGCAAAATGGAGTAGCCGAGAGAAAAAATCGACATCTATTAGAGGTTACTAGGGCCCTCTTATTTTCTTCTAATGTCCCTAAGCATTTTTGGGGAGAGGTATTGCTTCATGCTACTTTTTTAATTAACAGGTTACCTAGTAGAGTTCTAGAGTTCAAAACACCAAGGGAGATATTTCTTCAAACTTTTTCTTCCTTCAAACCAATGTCATGTACACTGCCCATTAGAGTTTTTTGTTCCTGTGCTTTTGTTCACATCTCTAAACAATTTTGGGGTAAGTTAGATCCTAGGGCCATCAAATGTATTTTCCTGGGATATTCTGCTCAGAAGAAGGGTTTTAAATGTTATTGCCCTGTCACTAGAAATTTTATGTTTCTACGGATGTTTCATTTCATGAATCTCAACCTTTTTTCTCAGATTCTCAAATTCAGGGGAGAGTTGGGATGAATTTCAGCCTCAACAGATTCAGTTGCCTCTAAATGAACCTACTGTTTTGTTACCTCTAAATGAACCTACTATTATACCCACCCCTATTCTAACACAGGATCCTATCCCTGAATCTACTATGATACCAGATTCTGTTCTAGAAACTTTATCTCCTAGAGTTGAATCCGTACCAAAAACTCCATTAAATCTTCCTTCCGAGAACCAACTTGAAACCAGAGAACTCAATGTCTATACAAGGAAGAAAATGAGGCTTATTCAGGACACTACACAGCTTAGGACTGCTCAAGAACTGGAACAGATCCCATTATCCTTGGAGGAGGAAGGTATGGAAAATTTGAATAATGATGATATTGAACATATTGATACATCTGACTTACCAATTACTAAAAGAAAAGGTATCAAGAAATGTACAAGTCATCCGATACAGAGATATGTGGCTTACGAAAAACTAATGCCCTCATTTAAGGCTTTCACAACCAAGATTGCTAATATCCAGATCCCTCAAACAGTACATGAAGCCTTGAAGGATCCGAGATGGAAAAAAGTTGTAGAAGATGAGATTCAAGCACTGCAGGAAAATAAAACCTGGGTGATGACTTCTTTACCTCCAGGAAAGAAGGTTGTAGGTTGTAAATGAGTATTTACAGTTAAATATAATTCGAATGGGAGCATTGAGAGGTTCAAAGCAAGGTTGGCTGCAAAGGGATTCACTCAGTCCTATGGGATTGATTATCAGGAGACATTTGCTCCAGTGGCAAAACTCAACACAGTAAGAATCTTATTGTCCCTTGCTGCGAATTTGGACTGGCCTCTTCATCAACTAGATATAGAGAATGCCTTCCTAAACGGGGATCTAGAAGAAGAGGTGTACATGCAAAGGCCACCTGGTCTAGATGAAAACTCAGATCCAACTAAGGTATGTAAATTGTTAAAATCACTCTATGGTCTTAAACAATCACCTAGAGCATGGTTTGGCAGATTTACCAGGGCTGTTCTAAAAGTCGGTTACCTTCAATGCCAAGCTGATCATACTATGTTCATCAAGACCTCTTCTGAAAATAAAAAGGCTATTTTAATAGTCTATGTTGATGATAGAATCATCACAGGTGATGATGTTCTGGAAATCAGAAAATTAAAAGAGTTCTTGGCTACAGAGTTTGAAATAAAAGATCTGGGTCAGTTAAGATACTTCCTAGGAATGGAAGTGGCAAGATCAAATGTTGGGATTGTGATAAATCAGAGAAAGTATGTTCTAGATCTTCTTTCAGAGACAGGGATGCTAGGTTGCAAGCCTGTCGAAACACCAATGGAGCATAATCTGAAGTTTAGAACTGACAACAATGGAGCTCCTACTAATAAGGAACAATATCAGAGGCTAGTTGGTAAGCTTATTTATCTATCACTTACACGACCTGATATTTCTTTTTTAGTTGGTATTGTTAGTCAGTTCAGCCATTTCCAAGGAGCTTTCGACCACCTTTTCTGACCAAGTGGCCATTAAATCAAATCCTACATGCGTTGAATCCAACAAACAGTGTCCACCAGCAATGCATAAAGAAAAAAGCACCACTCAGAAACATTGCAAGTCATCTAGGATGCATAATTTTCCATATCCATCTATTGAATAAATAAAAATATAACAAAACATAATCTTACCCTTCACTGGATCTTCTGCAAAATACCATTCATTCCAAGGGCAATCATCATCCCAACGCTTCCTATTGAGATTATCACCACCCAGGCTTGTTTTAGAATATGCATTTGCAGCATCAGCTTCTTGGATATCATTGTCATTGTCCTCGTCATTGGGAAGTGTAGAAAAGCAATTTTCTAGCTTTAGGAAAAACTAATTAACGCATAAAAATAAAGCAGAATTTAAGTTTCTGCAAAAAAGAAGAAAACAAAATTGATTTTCTGTTATTGAATATTTTCAAAAAATTACATCCCTTTACATTGAATTTATAGACTCAAGTATTGGACTTTAGTTACAATTAGGAGTCCTAAGTACACAAGACATCTAACTCTATCTTTTAGGAAGTAAACTTTAATTTAAACTACTATTTACATGAAGACTCTAACTCTATCTTTAAACTTTAATTTAAACTACTATTTACATAAGGACTCTAACTCTATCGGATAATCTAACACTCCCCCTCAAGTTGGAGAATATACATTGTATAATCCCAACTTGAATAGAAACTTGTCGAAAGAAGCTTTTGGTAGTGCTTTTGTAAGTACATCTGCCACTTGTTCTTCTGTAGGAACATAAGATAAATAAGTTGTCCCACTAGTAATCTTTTCTGAGATAAAATACCTGTCAATCTCCACATGTTTAGTCCTATCATGGTGGACTGGATTTCGAGCAATTTGTATGGTGGACTGATTATCACAAAAAATCTCAAACTTCTCATCTTGGTTCACATTTAGCTCCTTCAATAGCTTTAACAACCAAATTCCTTCACAAAAAATCTCAAACTTCTAGATACAACTGTTTGTTTCTTACTCCTCCAGGTCACTAGATTTCCCCAAACAAAGGAGCAGTAACCACTAGTTGATCTCCTTTCTGTCATTTCGTTTGCCCAACTTGAATTTGAATAAATCTGAACAGTCATTTCTTGAGTCTTTTTAAATAGCAATCCATGCCCTGGTGTCCCTTTCAAGTATCTCAAAATTCTAATTGCAGCTTCCATGTGATCTTCCCTTGGATCAGTCATGTGTTGACCGATAATATTAATCGGAAAAAGCAATGTCCAGTCCAGTTAATGACAAATAAATCAATTTTCCCACTAACCTCTGAAATTTACCCTTATCAGCTTTAGGGCTTGTGTCCTCTCCATTGAATTTTAAGCCTGCTTCCATGGGAGTATCAACTGGTTTGCATCCCAACATTCTTGCTTCATTAAGTAGATCAAGAACATATTTTCTCTGGTTTATCACTAGACCTTTGCTCGACCTAGCAACCTCCATGCCTAGAAAGTATCTGAGCTTTCCTAGGTCTTTTGTTTCAAACTGTGGATTTAACAACCCTTTCAAGTGACTTATCTCTTCATCATCATCACCTGTCAGAATAATGTCATCCACATGTACTATTAAAATAACCCTTTTATTGCTAGAGGTTACCTTAATGAAGAGAGTGTGATCTGCCAAGGATTGTTTGTATCCATTTTCTAAAATCACCTTGGTGAATCTGTCAAACCAGGCTCTAGGTGACTGCTTCAAACCATAGATGGATTTATTAAGTCCGCAAACTTTCTGATCTCCTTTTACTGACTTCAAGCCCAAGGCACTCTCATGTACACTTCTTCTTCCAATTTTACATTAAGAAAGGCATTCTTAATGTCAAGTTGATGAAGCTTCCAAATCCTTGTTTACAGCCAAGCTTAAGAGAACTCTAATCGTATTTAGTTTAGCTACAGGAGCAAAGGTCTCATTATAATCAATTCCATAGGTTTGAGTAAAACCCTTGGCCACCAACCTTGCTTTATACCTCTGTATACTGCCATCAGAGTTGTATTTTATGGCGAACACCCATTTGCATCCGATTGGTTTCTTGCCTTGCGGAAGATCTGTAATGGTCCAAGTATCATTCTTTTCAAGTGCTTCAATCTCCTCTTTAACAGCCCTTCTCCACTTAGAATCTTTTAGAGCCTCCTCAATAGTGTTAGGTATCTGTTCTTTTATCTAAGCAAGCTGTAAAAGCCTTAAATGATGGCATTAGATTACCATAAGCAACATACCTCTGAATGGGGTGTTTTGTACATTGTCTTACCCCTTTCCTTTTAGCAATAGGCAAATAATCAAATTCAAGTAAATGAGAGGGAATCTCGGCTAGAACATTACCTCCATCATTTTCATTGGAAACTGAATTCAAGTCCAATTCTCGGCAAGTGTCAGATTGCAAAACAGTCTCTGGAATAGTTTTACATTTTTCGGTATAAACTTTCAATTGCTTAGGAGGCTGAGGGGTTTGTGAGAAAGGTTTGGGTGAATTCTGAGGAGTAGTAACAATAGGTGAAGGATGGGAAGCTGTAGGTGTAATAATAGGTGAAGAAGTAGAAGGGTTTAAAGGAGTATGGGGTTCAAATAACAAAGGATTATTAGTAGGTAATAACTCTGAAGGTAAAGAAGGATAAACCTGATTGGTAGGAGGCTGAAAAACATCACAATTCTCCCCCTGATTTGCAGTCGCAGGGAAATAAGGTTCCTGTTCAAAAAAGGTGAGATCCAAGGAAGTAAAAAATTTCTAAGAAGGAGGATGATAACATTTGTAGCCCTTCTTAAGTGAAGAATACCCGAACAAGACACACTTCAAGGATCTGGGGTCAAGTTTTGACCTAGAGGGAACATAATCTTTCACAAACACAGTGCAACCAAAAACTTTGAAAGGGAGAATAGAGGAAAAAGGTTTAAAATTGGGGTAACTCTCCAAAAAAATAGCTCTAGGTGTTCTGTATTGCAAAACCTTACTGGGCATTCGATTAATGAGATAGGTTGCAGTTAACAAAGCCTCACCCCACAAATACTTAGGAATATTACTAGTGAACATCAAAGACCTAGTTACCTCCAACAAATGCTTATTTTTCCTTTCTGCAACCCCATTTTGTTGTGGTGAATCCACACAAGTGCTAAGTTGAACAATCCCTTTTTTGTTAAAAAATTCCCCCAAGGACTTGGTAAAATATTCACTCCCATTATCAGATTTGAAGATCTGAATTTTACTTCCAAATTGGGTTTCAACCATATTGTAAAATTTCTCAAAAACAGAGGCTACTTCAGATTTATCCCTTAACAAATATGCCCAAGTTGTTCTACTATGATCATCAATAAAAGTGGCAAACCACCTACTACCAGTTACATTCTTCACTCGAGAAGGACCCCAAACATCACTATGAATTAATGAAAAAGGTTGGGAAGGTTTGTAGGAAGATGGTAAATAGGATGCTTTTGTCATTTAGCGAGAGGACATATATGACATTTAAAAGAACTTGGTTTTCTATTAACAAATAATTCAGGGAATAATTTAGCAAGATAATGAAAATTAGGATGCCCTAACCTAAAATGCCATAACATTATATTATCAATTTGCCCTAAAGAAGTCAAAGAGCAAGAAGTATTTGGTAGGGTAGATGGTTGATTTCCGAGGACATAAAGACCATTTTGCAAGCTAGCAAAGATGCCAAGCATCTTCCTCGAATTCATTGCCTGCAAAAAACAACTGTATTGATGAAAACTAAATGAACACTTCAAATTCTTGGAGAGTTTACTAACAGAGATGAGATTGCAAAGAGATTAGGCACAAACAAAACATCTTCAAGCAACAAATTATCGTTAATGAGGACTGAGCCACTTCCTTTGACAGGAGAGAAAGAGCCATCACTGCTTTTTTAATAGAACTTGTAGAAGATGAATCAAAAAAACTAAGGAATAATTCCTGTTACCCGGTCATGTGATCGGATGCTCCAGTCGATGATCCATGCTGATGCACCTTTGGTAGAAAAAAGTGCGATCACGAGAACAAGTATTCTCAGATGCTTGTATCCTCCACGAGGGCTAAATCGCTTCACAATTCTTTGTCAAACCTGAAATTTCGGAAAAAACTCCAATCCAAAGAGCCTGCTCTGCTATGGATAGCATCTCAAAGGTTGTCGAAGGGGATCCCATTAAGAATTCTAACTAGGATCGATGTTAGACGATACCATGTAGAAAAGCAATTTTCTAGCTTTAGGAAAAACTAATTAACGCATAAAAATAAAGCATAATTTAAGTTTCTGCAAAAAGAAGAAGAAAATGAATTGATTTTCTGTTATTGAATATTTTCAAAAAATTACATCCCTTTACAGTGAATTTATAGACTCAAGTATTGGACTTTAGTTACAATTAGGAGTCCTAAGTACACAAGACATCTAACTCTATCTTTTAGGAAGTAAACTTTAATTTAAACTACTATTTACATGAGGACTCTAACTCTATCTTTAAACTTTAATTTAAACTACTATTTACATAAGGACTCTAACTCTATCGGATAATCTAACAGAAAGCGTTCAATAGGTGAGTTTCATTCTAAGATGGACTTTGAAAAGATGCATTGAATGGTCTAATGTGCAGTAAGCCTTCAAAAATAGATGGCAACTAATATTACCTCTTAACATAAAGGGCATAACGTCAATGTGGATGAAAAATATTACAAATTTGATGCAACACTTGAACAAACAAGGGGAAGGATAATTTGAGCATTACGACCATAACTAACATAAAAATACATTTCAACTTTATCAGTTAACAGGAAAATTAGAAAAATGTTAGTTAAGAAGATCAGATATCATCTTACTGTCAAGTAATAATAACAAACCCATGTTCAATATTAAAAAATAAACAACCCCTATAGTTTGTGAGTTGGCAGTGTACGCTTGTATAGTTTGTGTGACGTTAATTCACCGGTTTGTGGGACATGGTTGATCAATATAGAATTTGTCTCTCCTACATAAAAGAAGCAATATCTAAGGTCATTTGATTGAATGAGACTAAAAATGCATGACCATGCTCGAATAAGTTGATATGAGATATCATAAATTATTCGTTTATAATAGTCTACTCAAGATATCAAGAAATATTATATGGAGTATATAAGTGTGACTATTCCATGACTTGTGTCCAATCTAGATATAAAGGAAAAAATGATATAATACATGAAAAGATTTAATCACGAAGAGGTTATGTCGAATCATGACTTCTTGTAGCTTAGGTGACAATGACACATTGCTAGATGTCACTCATTGTTTGTAATGTTAGAGTTATTCCAATATTTACTACTAACTTTACAAGAACCTACAAGATCATACATGCGGTTAAAGCGAGCAGATATTAGACAGATTATATATGTACAAATTTGTTGTACATGAATTTAGTTAAATTAATATATATTTGATATACATAATTTAACTATTAGATAAATATTAAAAGAAAAATAATTATTGTAATTATAACTCTTTTAATATATAAATAATATAATTCAATTTATTTTTGGATAATTTGTGACGTTCCATTATCCAAGAAGCACAAAGTGCTCCAAATTATAGAAAGAATAAGGGGCAATCAAAAGATGATTCCCCTGTAATTTATCTTTAACTATATTCTTTATAGTGTCAAAAATTTCTAACTATTACGAGCAGCACCCCTAAAAGTTCTATAATTCCTTTCTTGCCAGATAGTGTAGACATATGCACTCCATGTAATTTAAACATAGTGACAATTAGTGATTTCCCTTTAAAGGCAAAGCATTCCCAAAGAAGCGCATGACTCCAGTCCTACATGTTTCTGGTAATCTTGCACAGCCTGAGTAACTTGGTCCAAATATTTCTAGAAAAAGAGCAAGAGGCAAAAATATGATTCTTAGTCTCTTCATGCAACAAACATAACACACATTTTTTTCAGTAATAATGCCAAATCTTACTAATTGATCCCTTGTAGGGAGCCTATTGAGGATGGCCATCTATAAGAAAATGGCATGCTTAGGTATGTAAAAGGAGAACCATACCAATTTACGCCATTGAACCTTATCCGTTTTATCACGCAACTCCTTCCAAAGTTGTCTAGTGCTAACATGACTCAAGTTGTTCAATAATGGAGCATCAACATTTTTCAGCTTGAGGATTTTAGTCAATAATTCGATTTAAATTAATATATATTGAAATCCTAATTAAAGTTGAATTGGGATTACATATATTAATATACATAATGAAATCCTAATTAAGTTAAATTAGGATTATATATATTAATATATATTCAAATCCTAATTAAGTTGAATTAAGAATATATATTAATATATAAGATCCTCTTACACTATGTAAAACTTGAAAGTTTTACACTTTTTTTGGACCATTAGATGAAGGTAAATGGATGGTTGAGATTAACAGTAGAAAGATGTGAAGATTATCATAGAAAAAATAGATAAGAAAATAATCTTAGCCATTTATTACCCCACCCAACAGTCCAAAAAATATGTAAAAGTAATTGAGTTTTACATTGTGTAAGTGGCTATATAAAGTTGAATAAGGATTACTTATATTAGTATATATATATATATATTGAAATCCTAATTAAGTTAAATTAGGAATATATATATTAATATATATATATATATTAAAATCCTAATATGAGTTGAATTAGGTTTACAAAGGCTATATAAAAGCATGATATATCTAGCAGTCATGAATGTTTTTTCAAAAAACCCTCTAAATAGTTTAAAGAGTTTTATTTGCTCGTTCTAGTTGGGTGAACTAAGTAGAGGTCAGAACGTTATCGTTGCGGCTTAGGAATCGATATCGTAGAATCATGATTGGATCTTTGTATTCTCCAATTTTAGAATTTCAGATTTTAAATAGGTAATTCTTCACCTTATTCGTTCTTCGTACATGGATATCTAGAGGTGATCACCAAATAATTTTTTTGCTGTGCCATGGGGTGCACCGACGTAACCCTATAGTGGTATCAGAGCCACTTGTACAATACAAATTCAGATTTTAATTACTTAGGTGATTTAATTGTATGAGATACATGTTATTTTTCAATTTATTTGGTGAATATATGATATTTATATGAGCAAATCGATTCAATCACGATTAACATTGATAATTAAGTGTTAATCATTAGAACCATTGTTGTTAGGGTTTGGAATATTATGTTTTAATTGTTAACATATTTAATATGAAGTTTTAGGGTTTATAGCATTTTGTACATGAATAAAAGTTGTTCCAAACAAAAAAACCTTATGGATTAAAAATCCCCATAACACGAATCTATTGATAAAACTTATCAAATTGTGAGGTTGTCCCATAAGGACTATAAGTGCAATTTTATGTTTCGCCCTTTAACCCTACGTAGGCAACAAAGGTCATAAGCACATATCGATAATTTTTAATAATCAAGATAAAACTTGTGTATATTATGTGTGATATGTACGGTGTTTGAAATGCATGGTTATAGCCCAAATAGCCCATTTAGTTTGATTACAAGGTTTTCTAAATACAACCCACGTGTCATACCTCTCTCTACTTCTATTGCAGTTCTCTCATCATATTACTCTCTTATATGCAAAACAAGTTTCTAAAATTGTAATTCAAACGAAGAAAGCGTGGATCAAAAGAACAGAAGGATGGGCTGATCAAAAATTGGATTAGATGTTGGAGAAGCGACTTCCACCTTTGATTTTTTTTGTTCTCCCATTGGCCTGGGATGGGCCACCTTAGTTTTACGGGCTATAACCATTGCATTTACTTTTTACCACTTTTCATGTATGTGATACGATGAATGCTACATAACAAGTTAATAACATAAACTAATAAGATCAAATTGAATGGTGAGATTAATTTAACAAAACCCTCAATATTTACATTCTAATTTTAAACCCCCGTTAAAACCTCGATCGATATTATATAGGTTTTGTTAGAAAAAAATTAATCCAAGAATAAAATAATAATCAATAAAATCAAATATTGATATTAATATTAATCGAACAAAACATAATATAGATACAACATATCTAAAACCAAATCGATTAGGAATGAGTTGAGACCTGTAGCTACACAATTTTCTTAAGACAGATTTTTGGCCGCTCTTTGGTGCTTGAGATTTTTAGTTGTCTGTCTCCCAAGATACAACAACTAGATGATCAACTACAGTAGCACAATTGCACAAATATAACTTCTTATATCACCAAAAACTAATTTTGAAAGTCATAGAGTAAAATAATAGAAAATTCTCTATGGTTTTTGAGTTGTGTTAAACCTAGAAGGTTTACACGTTATTTATAGGAGTTTCACAAGGGGTATAAGGAAAATTTTGACCTAATGGAGCATTTCTGATTTGAGAATTGTTAAGTGTGAAAAAGTACTATATTTTATACCCTTTTACTTAGATTATTGTTTAGACTTAGGCCCATTTAGTTGCATTTGTAGTTATTTATGCATAAATTCGTAGTTCTTCCGTTTATTGGGCTTGGCCTTGCGTTTTGCTATTTTTGTGGAGAAATCACTGGTATTTTGTTCTATTTTGTGTAGGGACATTGTCGAGCCATTGCCGAACAGTTTCCAGGGCAGGTTGAGGATAAAAGCAGAATTTTCAAGAATTATCCATTACCCTTATCCTTATCATATGGGATAAAGCTCAAATTCAAATTAAAAGCTGGTGGAGATAAAGATAAAAAGATTACCCCCTCTAATTTGAAATTCAAATAGAATTTTCTACCTCTATATAAACGCATCACGTCTTCAACATCAACAACGATTGAGAGAGGCAGATCGGAGCTAGAGTGAGATTGACTCAAGAGGGAGACCAGATCGTGAAGGAGATTGTCTCTTCTAGATTTTATATTTTTTCTTTTATCTTTCAATTTACCCGATGTTTGGGTTTTATTCTTTGTTGATTTCTTTCAATCTAGCCATGAACTAAATTAATTGGCTTGGGTTATTGGGTTATGGTGTTGTGAACGAATGATCTTATTTTGGTTTTAATTCAATAAATCTGTGTTTATCCATTTCTTGATTCGTTGTTTAATTTCAAGTGAACACGGGAGATGAACTCGACTAAATCTATTTATCTAGGCTCGGGGAGATAGATTCATGAAATGATTGGATACGGTTTCCATTTAAGCAGCCGTTGGTGGAAGCTAATTCGCCTTAGGGATAAGAAGTCAATTTTAGCGACTAACAGATTTCATTGATCGATGATGTCCACCCAAGGTTAAGGCAGGGATGTATTACCGAGGCTTGCACAATCATCAGTACTTCGGTTAAGGATAATTTGAAGGCATTAAAGAACACTCTATCGAAAATCGAAGGGCAATTAATTGTCACGACAATTTGCCTGGCAACTACATCATTACACTCAATAACCCAACCTACTCTCTCAACTCAGTTTCCTCTTTCATTTATTTAAATTCCTTTAGAATTAATTTATTTTACTTGCTTATTATCACTCTCTATCACCATTAACTTATTTCTTTTACAGTGCAATAACTTAAGCAAAGTGGCCCAAACCAATCCCTATGGAGACTATACTTGATACCTATCACTTTATTACTTGTGACGTGTATACTTGCACTGTTTGCGCAACACTTAAATTATGCAACACGTTTTTGCCACCGTTATCGGGGATTGGCAATTGGTGTTAGTTGATTTTGTTATTGTATTTTTCTAATTATTTGTACTGACTTTTCTTTTTGTTTGTTTTATCCAAAAAAGAAAAAAATCAGGTGCGCTACAAAGTAAAGGGACATCAACATGTGGGGAAATAAAAGTCAATCTGTTCGAATGTATCTTACACCCACCGATGACTACCTATACCAACCCACTAGAGCTTCCCAAGGAAGAAAAGTGGATGATTTTGTCAACAAGGATGCTTCCGCATAAATCTCGGTCGAACCGAATTAACCAGTAAAATAAGTTTTGGGGAAATTAATATTTTTAAAATAGAAGTTGTTGGGATAAAAATGGTTTGACATACTAAACATTAAGTATTGTGGTAATTAATTTGAAGGTTAATTAAATTAACCAATGTGATATTTTGGTTTTTAGTGGCTAAATTGTAAAGATTGCAAAATTGTTTTTGGTGACTAAAATGTAATTGGGCCAATACTAAGAATCCTTAGAGACTGATTTTTCCAAATGTTTTAATTAAAGATTTTCCACCTTAATTGAGTAATATTTTGACGGTTAATTGGTTTCCAAATCATTTTGCTATTCAATCAAATTTTCTTAGATTTTCTCTTCTCATTTTCTCTAATTTTCCATCTCAATTGCCAGACACGATTTCCATATTTTACTTACTAATTTCCAATGGAGATTTCATCATTTGATTCCTCATTTAATTCCTAACAAAACCTCATAGAGATTTCATAAAGATCTCATCTATTTTCCAAGTTGTTTTCAAGAGAAAACTTACATCAATTTTGGTGGAAGGTTCTTCAAAGGTAAATTTCTTCTTCTCTCTTAAAACTAAGGTTCTTTATTGATATTCCCTAGTAACCGACTTGTGTTTTGTGGATTATAACATGGTTTTGCAATTCAATTCAAGAAAGTGGGATTTATAGATGATTTTGATGTTTTGCCTAAATTCTTGTTTTATAAGATGATTGATGAAGATTTCTATTGGGTTAATTCACATTTTGATTGTATAAATATAATGTGAAATGAGATTTTCGTAATCAATCCCAAAACTATTTAATTGGTTAATTTCTAAGGTAGTTTAAAGGTGGTTTCCTGGTTGTTATGTTAGATTCTTGATTGCTGGAGGTATAATAATGTTGGAAATATGTTTTTGGATGTTTTTAAGATGTTAGAATCTTAGTTATATGGGTGGAGATTGTTTGGTAGTAGTTTGAAATTGTTTTTGATGTTTCAGCTAGTTTTCGGATGCGATTTCGTTGAGGTTGCAAGGTGTGTATGTAGGTTGTTGTGGAGTTGCATTTTAATGCAATATACCTTTGGTTTTGTGCTTCCAAAATAGGGAAGGATCAAGCCTAGCTTACCTTGCGTATACCAGATCATTTCAAAAGCTTGGAACACAACGACAAGCGAAGTGTTGCGTATTGGTGAGTGTAAATGTGTTTTGGACACTCTCAAAGGTTTGAATAAAGGAGTTGGGAGTTTAGATTAAGCCTAGAAAGCTTAACTAAGCTCAAAAGTAAGTTTTCCCTATTTTGCCTTGAATATTGGTTTGATATGAGACTTGATTTACATGTTTCGGTTTAAAAACATGGAATAGTTTACTTACTGTGTTATGCATCATTATAATGATATGCGATGGTTTATCAAGTTTATGGATGCTTATGAGCAGTGTGAAATGGTTCCTTGGTGGAATGTAGTTCTTGCCTTTGGCAATGTGATTTGTATATGGAAAAGTTTTGTTAATTGCATATGGAAGAACAATAAGTAAATGTGTTTAAAAGGGTATATTGGCTATGTGACACACAAAAAGAAAGTATCGAATATAGTTGACATGCTATAGGGTTTAAAGTGCACTATAATATAAATTGATCACCTAGCGGCCCTTGAGAATATAGGTAGTACTATTCAGGCTGGTGGATTCCGTGGCTTGTTGGTAGAGGTAGTCCTACCTGTGCCGGAGGCAAGTATTTGGTGGAGGTAGTACCACTAGGAAATCCGTGTATTCGATGCAGTTTTAAAAATAGATGATGTTTATCATGAGTCACGCTAATTGCCAATATATGTGAAATAAAGAAAATCATGTGGTAAAGCTTTTATGCATATGGTCATTATGCATTACATGTTCTAAAAGAAACAAGTAAATGTAATGGCTTTTACATTCATAACTCGTAGCCTTAGTGGCAAGGTTTTCTCAAGTATGTTTATGCATTGATGAATGGTATTAGAGTGGCCTCACTAAGTATGTTTTTTCTTACGCTCTCATTCTTCTTTGTAGAGAATTGAGGACTGAAGGAGCATTCAGAGCGAGGAGATCCTAAGATATTGTTGCTATCAAGTATGGTTTGGCTTTGAAATTTCGGTAATAAGGCAATGTGTTGTCCCAAGTTTGGGGATTTGTATTTTGGTTGCTATGGCTTTCCAAGGATTATTTCTTGTTGATTGTTGTTTGGATTTTTGAAGTATATTGATAGACTTATATTGTTATTGCTATGTTTTACTTCTTGTTATGCCATGTCAAGCATGATTAGTGGACTTACATGTGTCTATGTGAATGCTCAAACAAGTTTGTTATTGTCTAGTAAGATGACAGATGACATGATGAGATTAATCAGGTCATTGGTTTACTTTTCGAGTTGTTGGTTCCCACGTTTATATAACATGCCTAAAGTTTATGATTTTGTGTCCGAGAATGAATAATTGAAGGTTTGGTTTACTGGAATGGTTGCTAAGTATGCTAAAGGTGTTAAGTATGCATGTTAGGATGTTTGGAGTGAATTTAAATTGGTTTGGAGATGTAAAATCAGATAATTTGGGCATTACAGGCCTCTCCATATTGTACGGTGCCCACCCGTATCGGTACACGGGGACTGAATTAGGCTAGGAAAATGGAAAATAGTCTGGGTATCGATATGGGGTGAGACGTATTGGTATGAATATTTGCTACTGGAATTTGGGATTTGGCCATTTAAGCCTAGGTATCGGTAAACTTCATAGACGTATCAGTACGAGCCTTGTGTATTATGGCCTGGGTATTGATACATGGGTTTAAATACTGGCACAACCCTAGTGTATGAAGCCTAATATCGATACAGGATCCCGAGTATCGATATGCAAGGATGTTATGTCAGTTATTTGGCTGCTGAAGTTTAGATTCTTCCTTTTTAGTCACTGTTTATTTATGTGCAAATTAAATGTGTTCGGGTGATCCATTTAAGATGAGAATTAACATGCATGCATTTAACATGATTAATTAAGGATTGGTAACCTTAAATCTAATTAAGTCCTCATAATTTTCCATATTTGCAATTTGGTCCCTACATTGCCTATTCGAGCAATTGGACATTAATTCGATGTCCGGTTTAGTTAAGATTTTAACCGATGCTTGTATGTTTACCTTAGGTTCTAATGATGCATCTAGAAAAGATAAAATAAAAAATGGACCTTAATCTAGTTATTCGGTTCAAGTTTGCTACAGCAAACTTAATGTAGCGCTCTTGATTTGGCCTAACGCCTAGGCTGGGTCAAAGGGGTTACTTTTATTGGTATTAGAGCCATGTTTTGAAAAGTTAGGATTGTTTGCTCAATGTTATGCTTATTGTTGAGTTGTTTTTGTAATGTTAATTGTTTGTAAGAATCGTGATGTTATTTGCTATGATGCGAGTTAGTTGGGGACACATTACCTATTACCATTATTTTCAAACGATTTTTATAGGTGTCTTGGATTCTTTCTCGAATACAAGCCTAACTAAAATTGCTTTTACATGTTTTATATATCAGTGTGTACGCCTTAGAGGCTTGAGCCTTGTTTTAAATTTGGCTGATATTTTGGATAAGAGGATTCTTGTCTTGAGTTGACTTGGTCCTCGACCAAGAATTGTATGGGTGGTCTCCGAACTTGAATGACATTGTCTTCCTTCGCGAGATTAAGGTGGTATTGGTCTATTTTTAGAATGTTAGGGTGATATAAAGGTTAAACCCTGAAGTTGCAGATAAGTGGCTTGAGAGCACTGAGCATATTCTTGGTCAAATAGAGTGCATGAGTGCACAAAAAGTCTAGTTGCATTGTGTCTTTCATGCATGGTGGTGCATATCACTGGTAGATAATCATCATAGGTGGAGTACCTGATGTTGACATTAGTTAGGAGTTCTTTTGAGGAGTTTTCAAAAGGAAGATCTTGGTTCGCAGTATCATGATACAAAAAATACAGAGTTCATGGCTTTGGTGCAGGATCGTATGTCGGTAGCCGTGTATGAGGTAAAATTTGTCCATTTGAGCTAATATGCCCCTGAACTGGTTTTAGATGACCGCTGATAAATGTGTAAAAGTACTATATTTTCTACTATTTTTCCTCATATTATTGTTAGACTTAAGCCCATTTTAGTTGCATTCTTAGTCATTCATGCATAGTTTCATAGTTTCTCTGTCTATTAGGCTTGGCCTTATGATTTGATAGTTTTTTTTGGAGAAATCGATGTTGTTTTTGCTTTATTTTGTGCAGGATGACTTGCCGAACCACTAGCCGAAGGATGCCATGGCAAGTTGAGAACTTGCCAAGACACTTGTCGAAGAATGTCCTGGCAAGTCGCGATAAAGCCTTATCTCCAGGAATTAATTTAAATATAGTGGATAATTATCCCAGATTCAAATTCAAAATCAAAATCAGATAGAGATAAGATCCCTATAGATTTCACACGCATTCGAACTCTTTCCCCTCATCTATTTAAGGAGAACGCAACAACACATCAAAGGGGGAGTCGATTGGGAGAGTAGGATTGGATCAAAAAAGGGGATCCATGCTCAACCTTTTCTTTTTATCTTGTAACATGCGATCCACCCATGTCTGGGTTTTATTTATTTGAGTTTTCTTTTTACCCAGCCATAAACTAGATTAACTTTGCTTGGGTTATCGACTTTTATGGTGTGTAGAGACGAATGATTGGTTTTGGTTTTTAATTCAATAAAGTTTAGTGTTTATCCATTCTTGACTCTTAATTTCACTTCAAGAAAACTTGGGAGAGGAACTTAAATGCATTCATTTATCTAGGCTCGAGAGAGCTAGATTCACAAAGCGAGTGGATGCGGTTTCCATTTAAACAACAGTTGGTGGAAACTAATTCTCCTTAGGAATAAGGAATGGATTTTAGCTGTAACCCCCTTAGCCTGGCCTAGCCAAAACTGGACTAAAAGAATCACATTAGGTTTGCCGAAGCAAACCTGAGCTAGTAACCTAAACCGAGCCCATTTTTTTTTCTTTTTATATTGTCTAAATGCATTGAATTGTTATCCTAAGGTGAACATGCTTTAGCAGAAACGTCACATTGAAATCAGATTTCAAAACGGGGTTCAATTGCACATAATTACACATTAGGGACCAAAATGTAATTTTTGCAAATTTTAGGGTCTTTATAACATCTAAAATTACCTAATCTTTGTTAGTCCAATTTCATGCTCAAATGATAAATTCCAACTCAAAACAATCATCCAAACTCATTCAATTGCATACATAACAATCAGGGACTAAATTGTAAGATTTCCAATCTACAGCAAACTGACATACTCAAAATCAATAGAGCGTACTGATACGAGCAAGCTCTGTAATACCCCAATATTTTCTTAATGACTAAAATGCAAAGAATCAAAAGTTAGTGGTTTTAGTTTAGTGACTAAAATGTAAAATTTTAAAGTTTGGTGGCTAAAGTGAAAAGTTGGGA
This sequence comes from Hibiscus mutabilis, assembly GCA_019671005.1. Taxonomy (NCBI): domain Eukaryota; kingdom Viridiplantae; phylum Streptophyta; class Magnoliopsida; order Malvales; family Malvaceae; genus Hibiscus; species Hibiscus mutabilis. The sequence goes on along the minus strand of CM033740.1, from coordinate 26,083,847 downwards.
AAAGTTTAGGGACGAACATGGTAATTTTCCAAATAATTATTTTATGGCAAAAATGAATAGTTTATTCCTGGTATAAGAATTTTGGTGGGAATCAGATTTTTGGTACGGGATTTGTGCGAAAAATTATAAGGGAATAAGTTTCAAAAATTAATTCGGATGATTATTCGAATTCAGAAAATTATGAAACTTTTATGGGAATCTTAGAAGGACTAGAAGAACATGAAATTATGGCTTTTGAATCGTTTTTATTCGATTTAAGTTTGATTCTATGCAATATTGGGTGAAATAGGTGAAAATGGCATTTTTGAAGATAAGTTGGTTCATTAAGGGCAAAATGGTCATTTCACCGTTACTTTATAAATAATTATGATTTTAAGGATAAGAATAAACAAGTGTTGGTTTGTTATTGGTCATAACTCAGGGGTAAAATGGTCTTTTGACTATTAAAAGGATTATTATATTATTATGGTGTTTATAATGCCATTTGGCATTAAAATATGATAGAAAATATGGAGAAATTTTATTCATCTTTCTTCCTTCTTGCCGTGAACTACCAAAACAAGATCTTGATATCAATCAAGCTCGTTTTAATAGAAAAGGAAAAGGTAAGGTTCGAGAGTAATATCGTATAGTGAAGAAAGGCATTGCAAGGCTAAGTACCATGAATGTTATAAAATATGGGAGTATGAACTGCTCCAATATAATGATGTTTTACATGATATATGTATATATGTATGGAAATTGGGTTACTTGCCATTATTTGCAAGAATTGTTCTTAGTGTTTGCCCTTGGTAATACAATATCAAGTAGGATAATATATTGGTATACCATTAAGAGTATTATAAAGTAAGTTATTGATAGTTCAATGTATTATAAAGTTACTGACACTTGAAATTGTATCATAAAGATAGGCACTTTATTGTGTCTTACAAGTATGTCAAGGATAGTACTTTTCAAGTACGGACTCGAATATTAGACACTTGATGTTTACCTTGGGCTATGTGATTTCACAAGATGAAGTATGCTTTTATGTTAAAGAACGATTTCGTTATATTTTCTTGCATGAACATTCTTGCATTATAAAGTAAGTGATATTACTGATTATCATGTTTTGAAAGGTATCATGTTTATATAATGTTTTATATATGTTACTTACCTTATGCCTCACTGAGTATATTCTCAGCGTGTATTTCTGTAATATGCGTAGGTAAACTAAAGTAAGGTCGGAAAAAGCTTTTGCATCAATTTGGTGGGGAGACATAGAATCAACAGGTTATTTCCAGTACTTATGGCATCCTAGTTTTTATTTATGTAATAGTGGCATGTATGAAATAATCTATTTATTTTGTTAAACTACTTAAACCGGCCTGCCTTGTAATGGTTTTGTTTATGATATGCTATATGTAAAATTTATGTGTATTATGATAGAATATTTGACATAATAATATTATCTATGAGTAAAATTAACTATATTTTTTTAAAATAGTCCCGATTTTTAATATAAGATGATTTTTATATTAATATGACATTTTCAACTCGTGTACGGATACAGGAAGAGAATGTTACATTTATTGGTATCAGAGCAACAGGTTTAGCCAGTTCTGGAGTTAATTTGAACTTAAGAAAGTGTTTAAAAGAGCACATGCCACTAGGATGCCGTATTTACTTGGAAATGATTCTTGTGTGATTGATGCAATTGCTTATTAGTTTAAGTGAACGTTATGAGTACAGATGTCGGAGGGAGTAAGATCCTGACATGCTACTCAGCAGCTGGGGCCTGAGAATGCTCTAGAAATGGGTGAAGAAGTACAGCAACATGTACAACAGAGAACAGGTGCACCTGCACAGAAAATGCCGGTGCAAGATCGGGGTACATTTTTACAAGCTTTGGATGCAATAATAAATAGACCTCCTCGAGTCTCTTTCCTAAGGAATTAAAGAAGTTGCAAGCTCCTGATTTTCGAGGAGACATTGATGGAGACCCGATGTCAGCAGATTACTGGTTGAATGACATACAGACTATGTTGACTCGGATCGACTGTGACGATCGAGGAAAGTTTGAAGGTGTAGCTTCCTTATTGAGGGAACAAGCCTTAGTATGGTGGAATAATGTCACCACCCGTGTACGAGAAGAAGTAAATTGGCAGTTTTTCCTTTGTGAGTTTAGGAGGATGTAACACCCTTTTACCGTATCCATCACTAAATACGAGTTAGAGATGTCACATGACACTTGTACACTTGTTTTTTTCAATATCGATAAAATTTTGTTTCTTTAAAAATAAATGATTTTCCATTTTCTAAAAGAATATTTATTCGCGTAAAATTTAAAATTAATATTTTTAAGTTAAATTCGAACCTAGATTTAAGCAGCAACCAGACAGTTCATTTCTAAATCATATGACTAATAAAACTACTTAAAAACTGCCTAATTTACAAATCATTTAGATAGTAAATATAATACGATTAAACTATCTCTTTTCTAACCACATACATAGCAGAGCCGCCAAAACATTAATAAATATACATGCCAACTAGTAATGTCAAAAGATAACATCAAAGATGTCATACTGATACTGATTTTCGGCTCTCCAAAATATGATGATGTCCTCTGCTGCTCCTTAATCCTCGTGTTCCTTAATATCTACGCGTGAAACAATCACACGCTAAGTATATACTTAGTGAGACAATGTAAAATAATTAAAACATTTCTTTGCAAAGTAAAAATGGAAATAAATAGAGGGTAATATAACTATCAAAAAGGATTTGAAAATTATAAAGACTAACTTATCAAAACCATTCCCCTTTTTCGTAACCTGTAAAAAATCTCAATATTCATATATATACAATACAGGTTATATCAATACGATCCATTGTACTTTCAATTTCAATATAGCCCAATGTACTATGGATGAGAATACATGGTATGCGAGTCAATGATGAGTATGCACATGTGCTGACATCAACCAATTTGTTGTGCCATAATAAAACAATATATCAATATCAATGTATTAATGTAAACACTACCGTAACTTAACAACATCAATAATAACGATAGGTCATAGTTGTAGAACACAACTCACTGTATCACCGCCGTAACTTAACAACATTATTAACCGATAGGTCATAGCTGTAAAACACAGCTCACTGTATCATTACTGTACTTTAACAGTAATATTATATCGACATACTCCACCTCTTTGGCATGCCAATATACCAAGACTCTCAATAATCATACAATGGGCTTTTTGAACAATTCACTATTATGAACCTTTCATTCATTTTGATAATATCAATGGATAAAAATTAATAATTTTAGCATATAAAAATATGCATAGCGCAGTTCATACCCGAAATCATTCACAAAACCATTCAATATAAATCAAATCCTTTTCTTTCAACATTTGAGGTTGACTTATCACAAGTCTTCCTCGTATCATAATTAAAATAAATAAGATTGCACTCACCTTTGCCTCACTAAAAGCTGTACTATTACTTCCAACCTTACTCTTGAATTTTATCTTTATCAGCAGCCTTACTTGTATCCCGATTACGATCTACACAACATTTCAACAACACATACCATTCAAAATACATGTTAGTATCATACTAACATTGATACATATTGGGAATTGTAACACCCCAAATCCTAGCTTAGAATTATTGGAACCAAATTGAATAAGTGAATAGCTTAATTGAATTTAGAATTAAGCTAAATTGAATAGTCAAGGGCCTAATTGAAAGAATGAATGAAATAAGTGGCCAAATTAGAATGGCTATAATGAATTAAAAGAGAAAGATTGAGATTGCATGATAAATATCATGAATCTCTTATTTGCCCTTGACTAATTACAAGATTAGTAACTAATTAAGGGACAATTTAGACAAAACACAATTCCAATAACAAGGAATTGTTGTTGTCATCTTCCTCATTTTCCTATTGTTAGCCAAAAATTAGAGAGAAAGGGAGAGTAAGAGAAAACTTGGAAATTCAGCCATTGAAGAAGAAATCAAGCTTGCATGTGTAGGAAATTTTCATTGAAATTAAGCTAGAAGCAAAGTAAGTGTAATTCTTCTTGTGATCATTGAATAGGCAACTATCTTGTTGAAATTGGACTGTTTTTTATGATTATTGATGGAATTAGATATTGAATGTGTTGTTAGATGATTGAATGGTTGTTGAATTATGCTAAATTGAAGAATGAAACCAGGTACAAGGCTGGAAATTATGTGTTCATGCTAGTGTAACAAACCTAGGTTGCTGGAAATTGTATTGTGATGTTAAAGTGGGAATTGAATGATTTGAACATAAAATTGAGCTATGCAAATAATGAATTGATGATGATCATGAATAGGTAATGTATAGAAGGTGTTAAACAAATTAAATTAGATACAAACAATGCTGGAAATGAAGGATAAGAACATGAACATAGTTATGTAACATAGAAACTGTTTTGTGGGATTGAAATTGAGTAAACATGCAAGATTAGACTTTGTAACCAACTTAACCTGGTTTGGCAGCCTTGTTTAATGAAATAACATGGACCTAACATGTTTAGAATGTCATATGAAATGAATTGTAGGGCTAAGACATTGGTTAAAATGGATTAAAGGCATTAAAATGTGACTAGATACAATCTGCCCAGAATTGCTCTGTTCTGGGCAGTCACTTTGAAAATTCACCAAAACTTGTATAGTTTGAATTCAGGGCTGAAATTTAAGTGACATTATCCTTAGAATTTCTATTTTCATTAGGTGAAAACAGAATTGAAAACTTGGTCCTATACTGAAAACTGTAAATAGGAATTGTTGGACAGTGCAAACTGTCCTGGCAGTGTAAAATGCCCTGTCTTTGAATAATAAACTGTATTAATTGGATAAGAAATAAAATGCAAGTCTTACATGGTCTTATAGGAAATTTTGTTAGCCTTCCAATGGTGTATAGAAATCGAAATTCCGATGTACGGATTAAAAGATATGGCTATTTAAAGGGACAGTGTGCAAACTGCCAGACAGCAGTGTCTTGGGCAGTTTGGGACTGTTTTTACACCTATATGTAAACTCTTTCCAAAACAGTTTTGGGACATTGTAGTCTGTCCAGTTATGCTTTAAAATGAAGTAAAAACAATGTGAAGATGAATTGGTAAGAAATGCTTAAAAGGAAGTATAAAAACAATAGCTAAATGTTAGGTACATTGTGATAACATTGTTACTATGATTGTATGATATATTGTGTTTGTTTTGATGAATTGTGCATATGTTATGCTTGCTAGATCAAGGGCAACAAATTGAGGAAGAAAAAGGAAATCATTCAAGGGCAAAGAACAAGGGGATAGCTATACAAGATAATTGCTAGCTTGCTTGGATTGTATTATGAGTGTAGTTACCTCTAGGGTTAGGACTAGGTCCTAACCAATGTATTTGTTACATTCTTGTTATGTTAATGAATCTAAGCATGAATATGACTTAATAAGGGAAGAATGATTAATGAAACACATGAAATATGATCCTAGTTTTATGTACATGCTTACTTGAAATGCTATGCATGATTAATGATGACTTGGTTGCTTGTATATGCTATGATACAACATGATGAATGCTAATGACTTGGTTGAGATATGATGATCTCATTTTGATGAAATGAATCTTGAAACCACTTGAGTTGTGAGCTAAGGCTCAATAGCCTAAGGGCTTAACATGAAATGATCTTGATTGACATGAACATGATCTTGAACTTGATAACTTGAATAAATGGTAATTCGAACAACCTTGGTAACTAGTTGGATTATGTAGAAAGGCATGCCTTAGAGTCTAGAGCTCATTGTGTACGGGTGGACTACGGTCCAGGGCTAAGGCCCCTATTTGGCGACAGACGGAGGATACGTATGTGGTCTTTGGCGACAGTAGGAGGGTTGACCAGCACTACGGTGCATATTGTGGCGACAATTGGTTGGAGACTAGATTACCTATACAAACTAAGTACCAAGGGGGTTGTTAAATGAAATAACAAATGAATTAAAACTCAATTATACATGATACTTGTCTTGTATTTTCCATGAAATGTATGTTGCTTGATTTGGAAGCATGACTCCTTGGTCACTTGTTTTGCAAGCATGTTGCTTGATTCATGATTTAAGATTTCTTGTTGCCTAATCTTATTGGTTGAATTGCATGTTATCCTAGATAGGATATTCTTAATGCTTGAAAGACTAGATAAGGTCACTCTTGATACTTGAAAGACTAGCTAAGTCTACTCTAATGCTTGGAAGCCTTAGCTAGGTCTTCACTTGATCTAAAAGACATGACACATGAAATGACAAAATGGATAGACTAGTTACTACCTCACTAAGTACATTTTTGTACTTATCACTCTTCTTTCATTCTTCCCAACCTACAGGCTAAAGGATTCAACATTGCTTGATCTTGAAGCTTGATTCCTTGAGCAAGAAGCATCCTACACAAGTTTTGCTAAAGTATGATTCTATACTAGTTTTGTATTCTCCTAGAATGGTGGCACTAAATGTATCTAATTAGCTTGAACATGCATTTTGAAGGATTGTATATAATGTTTGATAGCCTATCTATGATTTGTATGTAGATTAAGGTTTGTAATGAACTTAACTAGTTTATAATGGTTGAATGTTGCTGCGCGTATGTTGATGGAATGACTTAATGTTAATCTAGCTATCTTGATGACTTTCGAATGCTATGATCTTGTATGTGATTTGCTTAAATAAAGAGTAGGATGATGAACCAAGATGCTTACTTGTTCTCTAATCGAATGGCCATGTTATATAGGATCACTTGAATGTAATAATGGTTGTTGTGTGTGATATGTATGCTTGTAGATGAGATTGCCAAATGCTTGAGATTGAATTAAGCATGAATGAAACTAGTTACATGCCATGTTATGCACTTAGGTAAATGGCCGAATGGTTACGACTAGAATGTGGTTTGAATGCAAGTTTGAACATGTAATTAGAATGATCAATCAATTGTGATAGTATTTTAGGTAAGAGATGGCACATGTATACATCAATGATCAATGAAATATAGAAAGCATGTTTGAACCTCAAGATAATCGAATATGATTGAATTTCAAAGATTGAATGTTGTTATAAGAACCATGTATGTAGTAAATTGAAGTGTAAGTAAGAAAGAAATGAACCTAGAAGCATGGTGCTAATAGCCGAATTGTTTAGGTGAAAGAACAACTAGAAATGTTTGCTTGTTAGTGTAGTTGGAATACCTTTGAAGATATGATTCCTAAGTATGAGTTGCTTGTATGAAAAGAAATGCATGATTTTGTTGCTTTGGTCTAGTTCGAATGGCATGAATGTGTAGGAGTAAAGTATGAGCTTTCTTGTTAGTTAAGTAAACAAGTTTGAATGTTTGTTATTCTTGGTTGGGTGATTTCCGAATGTAACTTGATTATTGAATCAAGTTTGATTGTGCATTGCTTGTTTGTTAAGAAAGCATGAGAGATAGATTGTTTGTATGATTCGAATGCCTTGCCATGCCTTGTCTTGTTTTGCTTGCTTGTTAAGTAACGCTCCCAAACCGAGTTACTACTAACCCGGGTAGGGGGTGTTACATATAAATTGGTAATCAAAGCTTTAGGTTTAGTCGATTCTTGGACTAAACTGGGCTATCATGCATCAGATAGGATACTTGTGCCATCTAAGAGACTTGAATTGAATAGCTTGTGTCTTGCTTATTAAACCGAACCCCAAACTATTCTATTTGAATGTAGAATGTCTGAAACAAGACTCGATCGGGATAATGAAAGCCCTGAAGGCTCCTCGAACGAAGGAGACGGTGTGAGGATGAAACAGATTCCTCCTCAACATCAAGCTCAACATAGAGCTCAAGCTGCTGCTCAACAGGAAGCTTCTGCTATCAATCATGTGCATCAAGAATGCCTTTTAAGTATGAAGGAGATGTTTAATCATCTACTGTATGCCTTAAAGCAAGATCATCCAATTGCTCCTACAGTTGTTGTACCAAACCGAGCCCCGATTGACAAACTGGCTCAACATCAGGCTTATACCTTCAATGGCGCCGATAAAGCAAACCTAGAAGTAACTAAGTATTGGCTTGAAGCCACTACTCGAATCCTTACCAAGCAACTACCTCGTCCCGATGAGCACAAACTCGAATATGCTATAGCTTTGTTAGCTGATGAAGCCTTAAGCTGGTGGGAAACTACTATGTTAACTGCCTCTGCAAAAGCCGTGACGTGGAAATTCTTCCTCGATGAATTTAGGAAGAAGTATATCAAGCTTAATTGAATTTAGAATTAAGCTAAATTGAATACTCAATGGCCTAATTGAAAGAATGAATGAAATAAATGGCCAAATTAGAATGGCTATAATGAATTAAAAGAGAAATATTGAGATTGCATGATAAATATCATGAATCTCTTATTTGCCCTTGACTAATTACAATATTAGTAACTAATTAAGGGACAATTTAGACAAAACACAATTACAATAACAAGGAATTGTTGTTGTCATCTTCCTCATTTTCCTATTGTTAGCCGATACTTAGAGAGAAAGGGAGAGTGAGAGAAAACTTGGAAATTCATCCATTGAAGAAGAAATCAAGCTTGCATGTGTAGGAAATTTTCATTGAAATTAAGCTAGAAGCAAAGTAAGTGTAATTCTTCTTGTGATCATTTGAATAGGCAACTATCTTGTTGAAATTGGACTGTTTTTTATGATTATTGATGAAATTAGATATTGAATGTGTTGTTAGATGATTGAATGGTTGTTGAATTATGCTAAATTGAATAATGAAACTAGGTACAAGGCTGGAAATTGTGTTCATGCTAGTGTAACAAACCTAGGTTGCTGGAAATTTGTATTATGATGTTAAAGTGGGAATTGAATGATTTGAACATAAAATTGAGCTATGAAAATAATGAATTGATGATGATCATGAACAGGTAATGTATAGAAGGTGTTAAACAAATTGAATAAGATACAAACAATGCTGGAAATGGAGGATAAGAACATGAACATAGTTATGTAACATAGAAACTATTTTGTGGTATTGAAATTGAGTAAACATGCAATATTAGACTCTGTAACCAACTTACCCTATTTTGGCAGTCTTGTTTAATGAACTAACTTGGACCTAACATGTTTAGAATGTCATATGAAATGAATTATAGGGCTAAGACATTGGTTAAAATGGATTAAAGGCATTAAAATGTGACTAGATACAATCTGCCGAGAATTGCTTTGTTCTGGACAGTCACTTTAAAAATTCACCAAAAATTGTAGAGTTTGAATTTAGGACATTCACTAGGAAATTTTGTTAGCTTTCCAACGGTGTATAGCAATCGAAATTCCAACGTACGAGTTAAAAGATATGGCCATTTGAAGGGACAATGTGCAAACTGCCAGGCAGCAGTGTCCTGGGCAGTTTGGGACTATTTTTACACCTAAATGTAAACTGTTTCCAAAATAGTTTTGAGACATTTTAGTTTGTCCAATTATGCTTTAAAATGAAGTAATAACAATGTGAAGCTGAATTGGTAAGAAATGCATAAAAGGAAGTATAAAAACAATAGCTAAATGTTAGGTACATTGTGATAACATTGCTACTATGATTGTATGATATATTGTGTTTGTTTTGATGAAATGTGTATGTGTTATGCTTGCTAGATCAAGGGCAGAAAATTGAGGAAGAAAAAGGAAATCATTCAAGGGCTAAGAACAAGGGGATAGCCATACAAGATAATTGCTAGCTTGCTTGGATTGTATTATGAGTGTAGTTAGCTCTATGGTTAGGACTAGAATCTCCTTTGCCTCCCGGGCATCCACACATCTCAACAATGTCTGATCATGGCGTCTTTTATATAGGATCTCCCCATCCAGGATGTATCTTGATGCCATTTTTTTAGTGTTTTTCTGTCATTGTCATTTGCCCCTTCGGGATACTTTTTAAGCTTGACATATTGCAAGATGTCATAGTACCACGGGTTGCCATCAATCTCTTTCTGCACATTACAACAATGAGCTGGCCTTTCAAAAGTCTGCATCTCAATGGGCTTCATTTCTGCCCCCGTGTTTGCTTTGAACATTGAAGCCAAGGTTGCCAAGGCGTCTGCCATTTGATTTTCTTCTCTAGGAAGGTAATTGAAGCTGATCTTTTCAAACTCCTTGGTGAGCTCCTGGATCAGTTCATAATATTTGACCAGCTTTGAATCCCTGGTTTCCCATTCTCAACGCAACTAGTAAATCACTAAGGATGAATCTCCGAATACTCAACGTTCCTTAATCTTTCTTTCAATAGCTGAGTTCAGTCCCATAACACATGCTTCATCTTCGGCTATATTATTGGTGCAGAAGAATTCTAGTCTGCTAGTGGAGGGATAGTAGACATTCTCGGGAGAAATCAGCATGGCCCCTATCCCGTGTCCGAGGGCGTTGGAGGCTCCATCAAAGTAAAGCTTCCATGAATTATCATCTAAAACCTCTTCCTCGGTTGTAATGCACATCAAGTCTTCATCCGGGAAATTAAATTTCAACGCCTCATAATCGTCCGAAGCACGCCTAGCTAGGAAATCCGCTGCGGTGCTTCCTTTTACGGCTTTTTGGCTTACATACACAATGTCGAATTCATATAGGAGCATGTGCCAGCGGGCCATCCTCCCCGTCAGTGCTGGTGCTTCCATTAGGAACTTCAAGGGGTCTAGCTTGGATATCAACCACATAGTATGGTATAGCATGTACTGCCTAAGCCGCTTGGTAGCCTAAACTAAAGCACAACATAGCTTCTGAAATGGCGGGTACCGCGCTTCGCAATCATTGAACTTTCTGCTTAGGTAATAGATGGCTCGCTCCTTTTTCCTTGACTCATCGTGTTACCCCAATACACAACCCATTGAATTCTCAAAGACTGTCAGGTAGAGGATTAAAGGCCTGTCTAGTACTGGCGCGACTAAAATCAGAGCATTTGTCAGGTACCTTTTGATTTTTCTAGGGCTTCTTGACATTCCTCATCCCACACGTCGGGATTATTCTTTCTAAGAAGTCTGAAGACTGGGTTACACCTATCAATTAATTGGGAAATGAAACGAGAGATATAATTTAGCCTCCCTAAGAAACCACGAACCTCCTTCTGAGTATGGGGTGATGAGAGATCCCAGATGGCTTTCACCTTATCTGGATTGATCTTTATCCCTCTTTTGCTCACCACAAACCCCAAGAGTTTTCCAAAAGTAACGGCAAATGTACATTTGGCAGGGTTAAGCCTCAGCTGGTATTTCCGTAGTCTTTGGAGTAGTTTTCTTAAGTTCTGTAGGTGCTCCTCTTCTGTTCGGGACTTAGCGATCATGTCGTCCACATATACCTCTATTTCTTTGTACATCATGTCATGGAAAAGAGTCACCATTGCTCTTTGGTAAGTTGCCCCTGCGTTCTTGAGCCCGAAAGGCATCACCCGGTAACAAAAAGTGCCCCACATGGTTATGAATGTAGTTTTCTCCATGTCGTTCGAGTCCATCTTTATCTGGTTGTACCATGAAAAGACGTCCATGATTGAGAACCATGAGTGTCCCGTGGTGTTGTCAATCAGCGTGTCGATATGTGGTAGAGGGAAGTTGTCTTTAGGGCTGGCTCGGTTGAGATCCCTATAATCTACACACATACGGACCTTCCTGTCCTTCTTCGGTACTGGTACAATGTTTGCAACCCATTTAGGGTATTTTACCACTTCTACGAAGCCAGCATCAAACTATTTTTTTACCTCTTCTCTGATCTTTAACAACATGTTTGGTCTCATTCTCCAAAGTTTTTGCTGTATTGGTTTACATTTCAGCTTCGTCGGCAGTTTGTGTACCACTATGTCAGTATTCAAACCTGACATATCTTGATAAGTCCAGGCGAAAACATCCTTGAATTCTTGAAGTAGGGTTATCAGTTCGTGCCTGATTTTTGAGGAAAATGTCATCCCTATTTTTACTTCTTTTCTCTCTTCTTCAGTCCCCAAGTTTACAACTTCTGTTTCTTATTGGTGGGGCATGATTTGCCTTTCTTCGTTGGCCACCATCCTCATCAACTCTGCAGGGGCCTCACAATCTATCCAATCATCCTCTTCCTCAATTCCTTCTGAGATCTCGGGGCATTCAAAATCTACTTCGGGATTGGATTCGGCATCATTCATACAGTCAATCATGGGAGACCTGCATTAAATGAGAATGAATGTATTGGGAAGAGAATGGTTTTATATGAAGTGAATGAACATGAATAATGAATGAATGAAATAAATGGGACGTTTTCCATTTAAGAAAACGGGGAAGATATTTTCCTTTCAAACAAAAAGTTAACATAGGTTACCTATACAAGAGATCCCCATTGTTTTTGGGCAAAAACAAAAAGGTTGATTCAGAGCATTACTCTGATCTAGTCCTAATAACCACAGGTAGATCAATGTGGCTCCAGTTATCAAGAGTTTCCCCAGGATGGCAGGGGCAGATGTTGGTCATTATTCTACTGACTTGGTCATTTTCAGCTATCATGTTGATGGACATCCCCTCAAGTGATTCATTAAACATTTCTTTCTCATTGAGTATGTCATTCTCCTTAATTGCCTCTTCAACCTCCTGTCCTGGTTGGCAGAATCCTCCGGAGACAAAAGTGGTTTTCAAACCAGGGAAAGACATTGGTCTCCATGGAATGTCTTCTCCCTTAAATCTGGCTCTTCTATGTTCTTCTTTTCTCTTGTATTCTTCCTTTCTTTGTTGGACACTTGGTTTGTAACCAAACCCAAAATGGTCCTTCTTGGTTATCACACTCTTGGCTCGTAGGCTCCCTTGCAATCTTCTCCCTAGCCCTCTTCCTACTTTGGCTCCTCGGCCCAAAGTTTTAGCAACGGTCATCTTGGTACAATTAGATAACCTGGGATAGGGGATCCGACTATCTTCTGCGACGAATGTGGCATTTACTATCTCTAACACTCGAAAAGAGCATTCTGCAGCATCCTTATCATTTTGAATGTAGGGGGCCTATGATGTCACTGAAGCAATAATTTCCTGCTCGGCCTCTACTGTGACCAACTTGCCTTCGATCATGAATTTTAAATTCTGATGTAGTGATGAGGGGACAACTCCTGCCGAGTGGGTCCATGGCCTTCCCAATAAGCAGCTATAGGATGGTTTTATGTCCATCACCGCGAAGTCAATCACGTACTCCGTCGGCCTGATCAATAGAGGCACCTCAATTTTTCCCAGTATTCCTCTTTGTGTGCCATCAAAGGCTCTCACGAAGTTATGGTAGGGCTTTAGGTGAGAATTATCTATTGGTAGCTTTCGCAAGGTCACCATAGGCAGTACGTTCAGTGCTGACCTGTTGTCAATCAATACCCCTAGTAACACATACCCTTTATAGTGGGTTGTGATGTTAAGAGCTTTGGTAGACCCCATTTCACCCTCGGGGATCTCATCATCACTGAATGTTATATGGTTATAGACAGTGATATGCCCCACTATCCTGTCCAGTTTTGATACAGAATTGTCCTGGTACAAAATTCTGGGTTAGTACTTTTAATAGTGCCTCAGGTGTCTTTCTAAACTCAAGAGCAACTCTAACACTGTGATCCTAGCCGGTTGCTTTCGTAGTTGTTCCACTTCGCTGTACTCGCTATGCCTCAGGAATTTTAGAAATTCTTTGGCTTGAGCCTCGGTTACTGGTTCATTTATCTTTGGGAGTTGTTCCTCACCGAATATCTGTGCGAGGGTAACCGATGTATCCTTTCCTTTATCTTTGGCCACTTCAGCAGCCTTCAAGGTCTCAGAGGAGTAGCATATGCTGCTCCTCGTGAAATGGCCCACCTCTCCGACATTCACATCACTCTTGCCTTGCTCGTCTTTCGGTGTAAGCTCTTTTACTTCACCAAATTCTGGCTTTTCTGGTATGGTCACATTTACAGCATAGTTCCAGGGAGTTTACCCCATATCCTTGAATGGGAACGGGGATGGTGCTGAGATGATGATCTTGGGAGTTATCTTAGTAGTTTCTCCTAGGGAGGCACCTACACTCTTCGGCCTGGAGGAGATGATAAGAGGTCAATCTCTCTCGTATTTAACGTTGGGGCTGTCCGTCATATGTACGTCTGATCCCTTCCTTCCCGTAGGCTCTTCGAACAATTCTATTTGCTTATCATTCATCAATTGTTGTACCAATCTCTTAAACTCGTCGCATTGTTGGATGTCTTTTCCTCCGTACTGATGGAATTCGCAATACACTCCACATCCCTTCTGTATTACTACCATGCCTTTGTCGATCACATGGGCCATGCATAATTACTGAAATACCCACTGCAAAGGAGATTTGATTTCTGACACATTATCCTTAATCTTCCTAGTAAAGCATTCCTCAATAACATTTACTCCCCTGTTCCCGTGATTAGGCAATGGGTTAGTAGCTACACTTGGTTCTTCAAACCTCAATATCCAGAATCGATTAAGTTCTGCACAAGCTTTTTGAAAGCAAGGCAGTTCTCGGTGGGATGACCAGGGGCACCACTGTGATAGTCGTAATGCGCGTTCGGGTTATACCAAGACGGGAACGGCAGTTTGAACGGAGTAACATAGTATGGACAGACCAGGTCCGCTTCATACAACTGAGAGTAGAGCTCAGAGTACGGAACGGGTAGTGGAGTAAAAGTTTGCCTCTATTTCTCCTTTCTCGGGCTCCTCTCCTCTCTTTGATTCGAGTTTTGCGCTTTCCCCGTAGACGCTTATGGTTGCGAGACTGTAAAATTCTTCGGGGCAATATAAGTACTGGCGGCGTTCACCTCATTCTTCTTGTTGTACTTTCGAGACCCTTCCCTGCTATCAATTCTACCGCTCTTGATTGCAAATTCAAGGGACTCCCCAGTCCTAATTAAATCAGTAAAACTCTATGTCGTGTTATTAATGAGGCAGTCAAACAGTGTCCCCTTCAAAGTATTAACGAATAATGGCGTAATTTCATATTCTAGGAGGGGTGGCTGAATTTGGGCGGCCACTTCCCGCCACCTCTGAGCATACTGTCGTAGACTTTCGTTGGACTTCTGCCCCATATTTTCCAACATAATTCTACTGGCTGTCATGTCTGTTACGTGCTTGTATTGCTCGATGAATGCTCTTGAAAGATCTTTCCATGTTTTAATGTTTACTCGGTTCAAATGGGTGTACCACCGCAACGACGCCCCAGTTAGGCTGTATTGGAAATAGTGAATTAATAGTTTCTCATCCTTAAGGTATGCCGCCATCTTCATGCAATACATTGTTACGTGCGTGGAAGGACACGTGGTTCCGTCGTATTTGTCAAACTTCGGTGTTTTAAATTTTGGTGGCAGAATAAGGTCGGATACCAGACTCAAGTCACTGGCATCATTTCCTGATTCTTCCATAGTTTGCAGGGCTTTAAATCTTTCCTCCATGAGGCAAAACCTCTATTCCCACTTCTTTTCTACCTCTGTCCTGATCCTTTCGACCAAGTTTAGGTTTGGCACCTCATCCTCATAGAGTGCTTCAGTGTCAAGGGGTTGAGTCTCAGATGCCCCTACCTAAAGGTTAGTCGACATCCCAGCAGGGTCGATATATACCTTTCTGGCCGGATTCGGCGTATCCGGTTGAACCTTAGTGTGAATTGGGGTACTTTCTGGTTCTTGAGCGACTTCTCCTTCAACTCTTTTTTCGAGGCTCTTAGCCAACAACGCGGTTATGTCAGACACTATCGACGCTTGCGACTGAGCAATCTGGTCACTAAGGCTTCTTTGGGCCTCGTCAAATCTTGCTTCCAGCTCTCTTTGTCCCTTCTTTAGACTGATTATCCTGTCTTCCATGAGCTTGCTTTGTAGTCGGGTAAGATATGGATGATGAATGATTGCGGCTTAACTTCTATTTTCACACTGCCACAATATTTATAACATTAATATGGTTGCAAGGAAAATAAATGCGTGTATAATGATGCGAATGTCATGATGCAATGCAAGAATGTATGTAGATCAAGGTACTGATTCCGCTGGTAATCACCCTTTTGAACTACTTCCACGAGAATTAAAGGACCTAGATTACAATAGAGTTCATATTACAAAATGAAGGTACCTAATACAAAAGAGTCCTAATTACAATACAGAGTCCTACAGATAAGCCCTAGCTCTATCTCCTAATTTTCCAATAGCCCTAAGCAGCTTGATGAACCTGGGTGCTTCTTCCATGCCTAGGGCAACGAAAGGTAGAAGTGCTTCAGCTTTGACAGCTAAGTCACTCACATGCCTGACGCTCGCTGTATGTCCACCATTAGGTTCACGTAATATTGGTCCCTATCCTGCACCATTCGGGCAGCGTCACATAGTCTTATTTGCCAATAAATATCCCCTCCAGCTGCAGCCTTTTCGAAAACACTGATTATTTCCTTATAATCCTGAACAGTTGCTTTAAGGGACTCAATCCGGGTTCGTAACGTGCCTACTTCACGCTCCCTTTCTTGTATCTCGGTGAAGCCATTCCTCTGAAAGTAAATTCGAAAGGAGTGTTATACTTCTGCCACCTTTTCTTCTAACTCGACATTCTAACTTTGGCTCTGATCCAGACTTTGAATAGTGTCATCGTACAACCTTTGCATCTCTAACAGTCTATTCCGGCTACTCGTGGACCTTCTTTTCCAAGCTGCGACGTTTTCTCTCTCGTAGTTGACTGCTTGTTTTCCTTTGCTAATCTCTTGCATAGTTCTTTCCTTTTCTTGATCAATGGCCTCCTTGAAATACTGTCTTTCTTCCTCAATAGCCAACCTGCAGCTTTCTATCTCCTTCTCGATTGCTCGCTTGCTGATTTCTCCTTCTTCTTCCACCAAACGGATACCATTCATTCTTTCCTTTTCCACGGCTATGAAGTGACTTTGGCCGGCTTTCTGTATTTTTCCTTGGAGTAGGAGGGTATCCTTTTGGTAAAGAGCGTTCTTCTCGCTCAAATCCGCATTTAATTTCTTCAATTACCTAATGATCTCGTCCCGTTCGTCGACCTCTAAGCTCACTTTATAGAGCTCACCCGCATGCTGAGTCTGTTGGGTGTCCATATTCCTCTTAATTTCTTCGAGTTCATTCCGTAAAATATCAGTTTCAGACGGTACCACCTTTGTAAGCTCCTCAAGTGACACAACCGGTCCCTGATCGGGTTCGAGAATCATATTATTAACCCTCAAACGCCTCCAAAGATCGTAGTCTAGGGTGGTCATATGCTCGGTGTCTCCTTCCACCCTGATCCGATAACAATGGTCCCAAGCCCTCATGATAGTTTGGACTTTTTCCTTAAACTCACCTTTGAAAGGAAATTTAGTTCGACTTAACCCGATGGTATTGGGGATGAACTGTCATGATCCGAATTGTCGGGACACCAGAAGTGGAGCACAAGCAATCCCTCCATGCAGTCCCAACATCATCAGCCAGTCGAAATCACCACAATTGTACAAAAAGTAATTAACTCTACCGAGCCACGGGACCCTCCATACTATGTCTTATTCTTGAATGTTCCTGAAGAAACTAGACCATTTCTTCGTTTTCAAGTTTTCTCGCCACTCTTTTGCTATGTACTCCTGTAAGGGCGAAAAGCCTTGGAAGGATATCCCTGGTAGGACCCTTGTCGGTGTCTTCCACATATGGCTCTGAACCCATACCTGTAACAGCTGTGCACACCCTCTGAAACGTCCTTCTTCGTGCTTTCGACTGGCATTTAAAGAAATGAAGGTCTCGGCCAAGATTGCTAGTACTGGATTTGTCCGCCGTTTCATATGCTCAAACAGGTCTAGAATGGCTACGTCAATGTTTCCAAGAGTTCTTGGAAAGATCACCAACCCATATAATCCCAAGGCAAACATGTCTATCTTTTTCCCCTCATCTGGATGTCCAGGTATGATGTCTCGAATGTTCTCCCATGCAGAGACTGTACTATCTCCTCGAAGTTGGATCAGGCCATTAACCCAACGTCACTCATCCCGGTAAAGGTTTTGAGCTTCGAAGTGTAATTCTGATTCCTCGGAGGTTTTGTGTAGATCCAATCTTCCTGAACGTTCTTATGACTAAGTAAGGCGGTGTACTCTTCTACTGTAGGCATCATGTCCTGTCCATTGAAGGTGAAGCAGTAAAAGGCAGGATTCCAGAACTGAAAAATAGCTCGGAGTAGGGGTTGGTTGACCCGAACGTATAACAACTGTGCAATGTCGCCATAACTATTACAATGCCTGTCTTGTAGTCTTTGGTCACATCCTTCCCAGATGCTTTGAAGATCTCATAAGTTGTTATGTTGAAGACTCACGTAGGTGTAACTTGCTACTACACGTTCGCTCGGTAAACTGTCCCCTTGGGCCTTCTGGTTGACCTCTGACCAATGCCTGACTGGCAAGTTAAGCTCTTCTTTCCTAAGACACCTTTTTTCCATGGTGAAAGACTTTCTGATTGGGCAAACCACTTGATCCAATACCTTTATGTAATGCAAATGCAATAATGTATGAAAAAAACAAAAGCAGAAAAGAAAATAAGTCCGTACCGGATAGAATTAATAAATACGTAAATGAAAGGACAAATTAATTAAGGTAAACAAACAAAAAAACCTATTTATCCCGTCTAAAACACCTAAGGTTATCCGCATGGCTCTAACAGGGTGGGTTCTATGTTCTCCACATGCAGTGTTGGTTCTAGGAGGTATCCGAACTGTCCTTGTTGTCCTCTACTAAGAGTAGCAAGGCCCCTGATCATCACCCATTATAGGCTCCTTTCAACCGGGTTCAATTAAGGGGGACCCATTCGCTTATGCCTGCACGAAGGAACGATATCCTTATGAAAGCATAAGGTACTCGAGCCCCGAAGGTACTTGCTAGGCCTACACGGGAGAACGATATCTCCACGAAAGCATTAGCGTTTTCCCCCACTTAAAAAACGGGTTTATATGCCATATTTTAAATGCGTTAAAATAAACGCACAATTATAACCGAATGTTAATTTAATAGTCACTTTAATCCGGAACTTTTAATATTAGTGAAGTGGTAATTATTTGAAAAAGCTTGACTCTCATTTTTTGTTTTTGAAAAACAAAAAATTTCCCCAGCGGAGTCGCCATCTGTAGCGATGTCCATTTCGCTAAAAAACGAGTTTTCGAAGTGTTTGTGGTTTTTTCGGGTATTAAAATATTTATTCCGTGGGGTTTCAAAAATACCGTATTTTATTTAAGAAAATGGAGTCGCCACCGGCCATTTAGGTAGGCCGGACACCATAAAACCAGAGATTCAAAAACTTTGGGTTCGGGAGTCGATTATGGATGGGGAAGGATTAAAGTGACACCGCCCAAAATTGGTACTTTAATAATTACCGCTTTATTAATATTAGATTTTCCGGATTAAAGTGACGATTAAATTAAAATTTGGTTATAAGTGCGAGTAGATTTTAAAGGCCACATTATCCGAGAGTAAACACCTAACCACCATCACTACGCCTGATACTGGCCTCGTTTACGCTCGGATAAAAGGGCACCGCATTGACAGTTTATATATCTCGATATGCAATCTTAGAGAAATAATTCGGAATATACATTTGCATTGATATGGTAAAAGATAAAATAAATAATAAAAAATATAGATATCACAAAATTAAACAAATATGATAAAAAACACGAACATGACAGATCATAATAATAATAATAATAATAACGAGGCATGAATAAAAACATGTAGTAAATAAGAACACATACTTCAAGAATACATACAATGTAACATATGCATGACATAAATGTATTATAATGTTAATTTCACAAATCAAAACGACGTACTAACAAAGAAACTAATACCTAGCACATAACATACGACATAATTTGCATGCACCAATAAATAAATAAAACATGGCATAGAACATGACAAAAAACGCACTAACATGTAACCTAAAAAGGGGATATGGAAATTTATGTTAGTATACACAAACATGCTAACCTACTAACATATAACATGATATTCGAAATAAGCCAAACCTTACATATAAAAGATATGCATGCAAATACGAACAAATGAAGTAGAAAATAAAACAAGACATAGCATACCTAAAAACAAAGGAAAACATGATAGAAAAATCACAAGTAAATAATGGGCAAATTATACATACTAAAAAACACATAACATAAATATTCACAAATTTACCAAGGACTGAAATGAACGAAAAATGAAACAGAAAGCTAAAATTAAATGAACAAAATGCACACTTAGGGACACAATTGAGAACTGGACAAAACTTGGGAGGACTAAGAATGCGATTAACCCATGCGACAAACTCAGATTGAAAAAATCAAAAACGCGGAGGGACTAAGCACGCATTTTCCCCTTTTTAAAATGGATTTCGGATTAATTTGGGGTTGAATTGAAATTTTTGGCAAACCAGAGAGGACTGGGGTTGTGATTATACCAAGGGGCGGACTCGTTTTGAAAAATACCGAAACGCGGGATGGTTTAATGAGTAATTAGGTCATTTTTAAAAAAAAAGCTTACCGATAAATACCCCCAACCGGCCTCCCCTCTCTCTTTTTCTCATTTTTCTGAGCCTTAGGATAATATCCCCCCACTCTCTCATTTTCTCTCAAAAACCAACTTCAAACCCTTAACGAACCCAGAAACCGGCGACCATCCACCATCTCCTCTGCCGCCGACCGCCGCTAGTCGGTGATGATGAACCTAAAAAACCCACCAAAATAAACCTCACTTCAATCCAAACCTGAATCTGAACTTAGATATACACAAAGACTCCCCATTTTGCCTAGATCTAAGAAAATACAAAGCGGAAACTATATATTTTTTTAAATCGAGACTGAAAGAACATCTCCCCCTTTTAGCCGGCTCACCATATTTAGGCTTGTTGCCGGTAGTGGAACTGATGACCGAAGGTAAAACCACTCACTCCTTTTCTTTTGTTATTTTTAGAACACATGCATGCGTGCAACACTCGAGGTGGATGGATACCTTTGTATATTCTTTGTATGTTCGAAAAAAGAACAAGAGGGTGAAACTCCTTTTTTTGTATTTATGGGAAACTGATTGCAACTGAAAAAGACCCCTTTTTACAGATTACTTGTTTGATACATATATCCCCTTTTTTTTGGTTTGGTAGAAAATCTGTCAAATACATATTTTGGGTTGATTTGATACTGACAAAAAATCTGATTTTCCTTGTCTTCGGTGATCTCTGAGCGCGGTGGTTGGTACGACCGGCATGGTGGGATGGTGTGGTGACCGTTCTGCCAGAAGCTCCTAGGGCCATTGGATCAGATTTGATCCAACGGTTGGATTTGCACGAAAGTGATAGTTCTGATGCAATCTAGAAATAGGTGGGAATGCCCGAGATGAAGCCACGTGACATCTTGATATCTGAGGAGTCAGCGTGTGCAAGCCACACGCGCGTGGAAGTCCAGCAGCCCCGTGAGTGAGTTGCACGCTCCCTCTGGAAGATTCTCCCTTTTCGATCAGGGCCGTTGGATCAAAATCTGATCCAACGGCTTAGATTGGACTGTGCAAGGAAAAATGATGATTAGGGTTAGCTTAATCTGATTCGGGCCAAAAATGGGCTCTGTAATTTTAATTTTGGGTTTTGATTTGTAATAATTGACTTGGACATTTAATTTGTCTGGGTTTTAATATATCCATTTATTTGTATTTAATTTAGCCCAACCCTACTAATAATATTATTATTAATAATAATACGGGCATATACATACGATGTACGTACATGCAAGCACACATATACACGACATACGAGTACACATATACGTAACATACAAACATTAATACGTAATACATCCTTAATTAATATGACATACCGTCACATATGCATATAGCTATACGTATAATTAACATGAATACCCACACATACACACAATGCACACATAAAATATAAACACACATATGACATACATAGACTATAAATATTAACATATACACCCATAGTACGTATAACATGCATGCAGTCGTATATGTCACACATTAATCACACATATATAAAAGACACATAATATGATATGTATACATGCAATAATAATACGTTAATTATTAAACTAACATATATTAATACATTATTTATACAACGGATAAAAATGAGTGATTACAATGGTCATGAATAGGTAATGTATAGAAGGTGTTAAACAAATTGAATAAGATACAAAAAATGCTGGAAATGAAGGATAAGAACATGAACATAGTTATGTAACATAGAAACTGTTTTGTGGTATTGAAATTGAGTAAACATGCAAGATTAGACTTTGTAACCAACTTACCCTGTTTTGACAGCCTTGTTTAATGAACTAACATGGACCTAACATGTTTAGAATGTCATATGAAATGAATTATAGGGCTAAGACATTGGTTAAAATGGATTAAAGGCATTAAAATGTAACTAGATACAATATGCCTAGAATTGCTCTGTTCTGGACAGTCACTTTGAAAATTCACCAAAAATTGTAGAGTTTGAATTTAGGACAGTCACTAGGAAATTTTGTTAGCTTTCTAACGGTGTATAGCAATAAAAAATTTGACGTACGGATTAAAAGATATGGCCATTTGAAGGGACAATGTGCAAACTGCCAGGCAGCATTGTCCTGGGCAGTTTGGGACTGTTTTTACACCTAAATGTAAACTGTTTCCAAAACAGTTTTGAAACATTTTAGTCTGTTCAATTATGCTTTAAAATGAAGTAATAACAATGTGAAGATGAATTGGTAAGAAATGCATAAAAAGGAAGTATAAAAACAATAGCTAAATGTTAGGTACATTGTGATAACATTGCTACTATGATTGTATGATATATTGTGTTTGTTTTGATGAAATGTGCATATGTTATGCTTGCTAGATCAAGGGCAACAAATTGAGGAAGAAAAAGGAAATCATTCAAGGGCTAAGAACAAGGGGATAGCTATACAAGATAATTGCTAGCTTGCTTGGATTGTATTATGAGTGTAGTTACCTCTAGGGTTAGGACTAGGTCCTAACCAATGTATTTGTTACATTCTTGTTATGTTAATGAATCTAAGCATGAATATGACTTAATAAGGGAAGAATGATTAATGAAACACATGAAACATGATCCTAGTCTTATGTACATGCTTACTTGAAATGCTATGCATGATTAATGATGACTTGGTTGCTTGTATGTGCTATGATACAACATGATGAATGCTAATGACTTGGTTGAGATATGATGATCTCATTTTGATGAAATGAATCTTGAAACCACTTTACTTGTGAGCTAAGGCTCAATAGCCTAAGGGCTTAACATGAAATGATCTTGATTGACATGAACATGATCTTGAACTTGATAACTTGAATAAATGGTAATTTGAACAACCTTGGTAACTAGTTGGATTAGGTAGAAAGGCATGCCTTAGAGTTTAGAGCTCATTGTTTACGGGTGGACTACGGTCCAGGGCTAAGGCCCCTATTTGGCAATAGACAGAGGATACGTATGTGGTCTTTGGCGACAGTAAGAGGGTTGACCAGCACTATGGTGCATATTGTGGTGACAGTTGGTTGAAGAATCGATTACCTATACAAACTAAGTACCAAGGGGGTTGTTAAATGAAATAAAAAATGAATTAAAACTCAATTATACATGATGCTTGTCTTGTATTTTCCATGAAATGTATGTTGCTTGATTTGGAAGCATGACTCCTTGGTTACTTGTTTTGCAAGCATGTTGCATGATTGATGATTTAAGATTTCTTGTTGCCTAATCTTATTAGCCGAATTGCATGTTATCCTAGATAGGATATTCTTGATGCTTGAAAGACTAGATAAGGTCACTCTTGATACTTGAAAGACTAGCTAAGTCTACTCTAATGCTTGAAAGCCTTAGCTAGGTCTTCACTTGATCTAAAAGACATGAAACATGAAATAACAAAATGGATAGACTAGTTACTACCTCACTAAGTACATTTTTGTATTTATCTCTCTTCTTTCTTTCTTCCCAACCTACAGGTTAAAGGATTCAACATTGCTTGATCTTGAAGCTTGATTCCTTGAGCAAGAAGCATCCTACACAAGCTTTGTTAAAGTATGATTCCATACTAGTTTTGTATTCTCCTAGAATGTTGGCACTAGATGTATCTAATTAGCTTGAACATGCATTTTGAAGGATTGTATATAATGTTTGATAGCCTATCTATGATTTGTATGTAGATTAAGGTTTGTAATGAACTTAACTAGTTTATAATGGTTGAATGTTGCTGCGCATATGTTGATGGAATGACTTAATGTTAATCTAGCTATCTTGATGACTTTCGAATGCTATGATCTTGTATGTGATTTGCTTAAATAGGGAGTAGGATGATGAACCAAGATTCTTACTTGTTCTCTAATCGAATGGCCATGTTATATAGGATCACTTGAATGTAACAATGGTTGTTGTTTGTGATATGTATGCTTGTAGATGAGATTGCCGAATGCTTGAGATTGAATTAAGCATGAATGAAACTAGTTACATGCCATGTTATGCACTTAGGTAAATGGCCGAATGGTTAGGACTAGAATGTGGTTTGAATGCAAGTTTGAACATGTAATTAGAATGATCAATCAATTGTGATAGTATTTTAGGTAAGAGATGGCACATGTATACATCAATGATCAATGAAATCTAGAAAGCATGTTTGAACCTCAAGATAATCGAATAGGTTTGAATTTCAAAGATTGAATGTTGTTATAAGAACCATGTATGTAGTAAATTGAAGTGTAAGTAAGAAAGAAATGAACCTAGAAGCATGGTGTTAATAGCCGAATTGTTTAGGTGAAAGAACAGCTAGAAATGTTTGCTTGTTAGTGTAGTTGGAATACCTTTGAAGATATGATGCCTAAGTATGAGTTGCTTGTACGAAAAGAAATGCATGATTTGGTTGCTTTGGTCTAGTTCAAATGGCATGAATGTGTAGGAGTAAAGTATGAGCTTTCTTGTTAGTTAAGTAAACAAGTTTGAATGTTTGTTCTTCTTGGTTGGGTGATTGCCGAATGTAACTTGATTACTGAATCAAGTTTGATTGTGCATTGCTTGTTTGTTAAGAAAGCATGAGAGATAGATTCCTTGTATGATTCGAATGCCTTGCCATAACTTGTCTTGTCTTTCTTGCTTGTTAAGTAACACTCCCGAACCGAGTTACTACTAACCCGGGTAGGGGGTGTTATAGGAATAATATTTCCTAATAATTCTTTAACTTTCCAAAATATTCATTTTTGTCCTAAGGACTCTTTTTAAACTTCCAAATAACATTTTCAAGTCCAAACCTTACATTTCTCATTCTTTACACTTGAAGACCCAAACTTTAAAAATTTACACACTAGTCCTTGAAATTACCGAAATTTCAAATTGGTCCCCAAAGTTAACATAACTTCAAAATCAATCTCCTAGTCATTTTAACTTAATTTTCCAACACAATACACTTCAAAAACAAGCTTAACAACCAAACCCCTAAACTTCCCAAAGTTACAACTTAATCCTCAACACTTTATAAACTTCCACATTAGTCCAAATGACTTTCTAAATCTTACAAAATCATCCTTACACCATTTATAACCTTAGGAAAATTTTCCATAATTTTCCCAATATTTTCTACCATAGCCGAATACCAAAGGTCACTTTGACCAAACTTTACATTTTGATTCAAGCATGAATTCAACATTAAAACAACATATTCAAGCTTCTAACATCATTCTCACTTCAAATAAAAATTTTGCAAGAGTTTCCCCTATTTTTCTTCTATTTTCCCAAATTCAACCTACATCATAATTCATGGAATTTTCACTATTTGCAAGCTTGAAACAACATTACAACATCGTATTTAATCATAAGAATCCATAAAACATGAAAATCCAACTTGTTCTTCATAAACCCTAATCCCCAAACTCAACATATAGACATGGAAACTACTAAAAAATTATACCAAATGAAAGAGAATTCAATGGAGATTAATTCTCTATTTCATGTCTTAAACCAAAAACTAATCGAATCATGCTAAAAATTGAATCAAATTTTTTTCTTACCTTGCTATGGTGTTTCGAAATTGGAGGAAAAAGATGGGAGAAATTCTAGCTTTTTCTTCATTAAATTAACATGATAAATGACATTTTATTCTTAAAAACCAATATAAAAAATCTCCACTAATAGTGTAATGACCAATTTGCCCATTAGTTATAACCAATAGGATCACAACACTTGTCTTATTTTATACAAAATAATCAATTTAATATACAAAGTAAAGGCAAAATGACCAAAATGCTATTAATGAATCTTGGTATTTTCAAAAATGCCATTATCCCCTATTTACTCAAATACTGTATAGAATCAAATCCAAATCAAACCAAAACGATCCCAAAACTTAACACCATCTTATTTTAGTCTATCTAAGACTCCCATAAAATTTTCGTAATTTTTTGAGTTCGAATAGTCATCCGAATTAATTCCTAAAACTTATTTCCTTTATAGCTTTTTATGCAAATCTCGTACCAAAAATCCAATTCCCACCAAAAATCTTCTACCGGGATAAACTATTCATTTTTGCCATAAAAATAATTATTGGGAAAATTACCATGTTGGTCCCTAAACTTTTCCCAAATTTTCACTTTTGTCACCAAACTTTGAATTTTTATGTTTTAGTCACTAAACTAAAACCACCAACTTTTAAATCTTTGCAATTTAGTCACTAACCAAAAATTGGGGTATTATAGAGGAAGTATATTGAAGATGTGTTTGTTCGAGAAATGAGACAGTAATTCCTGGATCTTAGACAAGGAAATCATTTGGTATATGAGTATGAATGCGAGTTCAACAGACTGTGCAGATTTGCTTCTGAACTACTTTCAAACGAGAAAGCTGTCACTGAAAGTTTTATAAATGGATTGAATGCTCGATATCAGGAAGTTTTAGTAGCATTTACTCCTCGAGATTTCCAGGATGCAGTCAATCGAGCAAAGGCCATGAAGAATGTTAAAGAGAAAGTTGAGAAAGAATCCCAAGGCCAGAAAAGGAGTGCTGAGACATCATTTGCTTCGCGATCATCAAAGCGGGGTAAAGGATATCTTCAGCAAGGGAAATCTAGATTTTCATCATCTCGAGGACAATCAAGCCAACCTGGAAAGTCCAAGAATACTTCGTCATTATCAAAGAATTATAGAGATAAACAAGGTCCTCTCAAATGTAAGGATTGTAACAAAAGACATTATGGAGAATGCTGAAGAGTTACAGGAGCCTGTTTCAATTGTGGAGAAACGGGACATTTTATTAAAGATTGTCCAGCTTGGGAGGACAAATCAGTTCAGACCGAAAGATCTGTCAGTATGCAACAAGGTTGAGGCCGAGGATCTGCGGGATCGTCTAGAGTGGGTTCTCGAAGGGAGAATGAAGCTGTTGCAGGTCAAGACGATCGAGCTTCAGCTAGAGTTTATCATATTCTGACATATGATGATAGAGAGAACAGAGAAGAGCCTGATATCATTACATGTACTTTTCAATCTATGGTGAACCTGTAATTGTTTTGATAGACACTGGATCTACACACTCTTTTATTAGTTATAAGTTAGTTCGGGAAAGAGGAATTCCTTTAGAATCAACTCAGAGTGATATGATAGCCTTTCAATACATCACACAAGGAAAGGTGCTTCTCCCCAACTTCAGCCAACATACGGGCGTACGACACCTCCTTCCATACAACGCCTCATACAGTGCCATCTGTATACTAGCCTGGTAACTGTTATTATAAGCAAACCCCACCACTGGCAGTTGCTTCTCCCATGTTCCCTGGAACTCAATAATACAACATCTTAACATATCCTCGAGAACCTGAATCACACGCTCCGACTGACCATCCGATTAAGGATGATACGAAGTACTGGAATTCAGTATAGTTCCCAGAGCACGATGCAAGCACATCCAAAACCTTACCGTGAAACGCAAATCTCTATCCAAAACTATAGATTTAGGCACCCTATACAAACGCACAATCTCAGAGATGTACAGATCGGCCAACCTGTCTAAGGTATACGTAGTATGCACTGGCACAAAATGCGCACACTTCGTAAAACGATAAACAATCACCCAGATGGAATCCTTTTTGGTCAGCGTCAAAGGCAGCCCAAACACAAAATCCATGGTGATTCTTTCCCACTTCCATTCTGGTATCCTCAACGGCTGCACCAACCCGAAAAGAAACTGATGTTCAGCTTTCACCCGCGGACATACCAAGCATCGAGAAATAAAATTAGTCATATCTTTCTTCAACCCAACCCAATAATACTCTTCCTTCAACCCACGATACATCTTAGTACTACCGAGATGCATAGCAAAAGGACTTGCATGTGCTCAGGTCAGAATGGTACGCCTCAACTCATCATCTTCAGGCACCACCATTCGACCTTTAAAACACAACACCCCATCATAATTAAAATGAAAATCTGTAGGATTCCCATCCATGACATCCTTCACATGTGGAACCAAACTCTCATCATGCGGTTTCTTTTCCTTGATCAATTGCAACAAGGATGGTTTCACTTACAACTCAGCCAACAATCCACCGTCACTCGTCAAACTTAACAAAGCGAACATAGCTCTCAACTCTACAACAACCTTCCTACTCAAAGCATCCGCTACAACGTTAGCTTTTCCTGGATGATACTTGTTGCGCGTAATAAGTGCTACGCAAATGTGCAAGTATACACGTCGCAAGTTATAGTATAGAAGATATTGTCTCCACAGGGATTGGTGCCACTTCAAGAATCTAGTCTCTTGCACTGTAAAAAGTAAAAACACAAATAAAGGATTATGGGAGTTTAACTAATAACTAAACTAGAAAGCAATAAAGTAAAAGAATAGTGAGATCAATTGAGAGAGAGATAGGCCAGGTTATCGTGAGTTGAGGTGTGATAGCCGATTGGATCGTTTTAGTAAAAGAGTGCACGGGCAACTCAGTTGCCGTGGCAACTTGCACAATGGGGTTGCCTTGGCAACTAATCGATGGTTGCCTGGGCAACTACTTGGGCATCTGGGAAGCAACCTTCAAGGTTCGGCAGAGCGTTCTTCAATGGTTTCTTCTTATCCCTAAGTCAAAACTCTAGCTACTTGTGCATGCCTTGATAATACATCCCTGCGTGAATCAAGGGTGAACAACAACCAATCTTGCGCTCCTCTTAGCCGTTGAAATCCTTAACTTATTCCTAAGCCAGATTAATCTTCACCATCAATAGATTGAATAAAGATTATATTCATTCGTTTCTTGAATCTAACTCTCTCGATATTAGATAAATAGATGAAATCACGAGATCCTCTCCCAATTCACTCGCAAATAAGAATAAGAACCAAGAATGAATAAACCTTGAATAGAAAAGTGCAAACTCTTATTACCTAAACAAAAACCAATATTTTCTCACAACCACAAAACACAATAACCATAGCCAAATAGATTTACTTCATGGCTAGGTTCCAAAGAAACACAAGATAAATAATCCCTAGCATGAACCCAATCCAACAAGAAAGAAAAGGATGAAGAATGAGGCTTGTCGAAATCCTCCTTGCCCTAGATGCTTGTCGAAAATTCTCTCCTCTTGCCCTCCTTGGACTTGTCGAAATTCCCCTCTCTTGCTCTCTCTAAGGTGTCAAAATCTCTATCCTATTTATAGGGCTAGGCCAAAGTCCTTCTTTGAGGAGGAAGTTAAGTTGGAATTAAATTATCTTTAAAGAATATAATTCTTTATTATAATTGTATTCCTACTAGAACTTCTCCTATCTTCTTGGAATTTAATTCTTCTTTAATCTCTGCATGGAAATCAAATTCCTTTGGGTTTGGGCTTTGCTCCACGTCATCTTGGGCTTGTATAGTCATCAATTTCGACTACCATATCACCTTTTCTCTTGTCGACAATTGCCATGGCAACTGGCTTGGCGTCTCCTTCATGTATTGCCCTGGCAACTAGCTCGGCGTCTCCTTCATGCATTGCCCTGGCAACTAGCTCTAGCCCTGGCAAGTGATCCTGCATATACACACAAAACACACCAAAGCAACATCTTTTCTCACAAAAACTACCAAGTTATGTAATCAAGCTCAACGATGGAAGGAAACATGGATTAATGCATCAATGGCTAATTATGCAACTAATATGAGCCTAAGTCTAACAATAATATGAGTAAAAAGGGTAAGAAAAATAGTACTTTTGAACACTTATCACACCCCCAAACTCAAACTATTGCTTGTCCTCAAGCAATGCAAACTCATAATTACCTGCCAAGACTTCAATTTTCACAAACTTAGCTTTGAACTTGATTTCAATTCTCTGAACCGGGGCACAAAGTATGATTGGCTTTTTATTTTTCGGAAAACTTAGGAGTTACTCGGAATCAAACTATAATGCTTGTGAGCGTGTGCGGAGTTGTGTGCAAGTTGATTTTTCGGATTCTATGCAAACAATAGATTTTCAAATTACTTTATTGGATTCTTTTTAACATGTTTTAACTAGAGCCAGTTTTGGTCACCTCTAGTGTTTTGTTTTTAGTTTTCTTAAGTTAATTTATTCGACTAGAGCCGGTTTCGGGCACCTTTAGTGATCAATTATTTTTATCACATACTAGAGCCAGTTTCGGGCACCTCTAGCGATAAATTTTTAGCACATGCTAGAGCCAATTTCGGGCACCTCTAGCATTCATCCAATTTTTATTCTAATCCCCCAATTTGTTAATTATCAACCTAAGTTCACTAGAATTCCTTAAATCAATCAAACCACAACAGTGTTTCATCAAATTTAGCATCATAGTAAAATTCTATGTTTTTCCATGGTTATCCTAGAATAAAAATTCTATCAATTAAGTGCATTGGCAAAGTCATCATCGGATATTCATCAAATCTAAGCAATTCTTGTTTCAATTAAAGGAATGGCAAGCAATTTATGTATCCTAAATGTAATACCTAAGATTAATGTAACTAAACATGGTAACTACTAATAACAATCCCCCCCAAACTCGAGTGAGGCATTGTCCTCAATGCTTGCATGAAAATAACAAAAAATAAAAATAATAAAATAAAATAAATGCATACGAGGACTTACTCTGAGAGTTCGTCATCGTAGATGATTAGTTTCCTTTTGGTCGGTGTCTTGATTCTCTTGCTTGAACGCGATGGTTGTTTTCTTGTTGCCGGTGGTGGAATCGATCCTCGTACGGGGTTGTCCTCATCGTCCTCTTCATCAATGTCATTGGCTTTTCGCTTGGAGGATTCAATTGGTACGGTCTTTGTTGGTTCAATGGAGGACACGTCCTAATCTGAAAAATCAGAAAATGATTTCGTAGGAGTTGATTCGGGCATAGGTGCTTTACCTTTGGCTTTTGCAGTGGTTGCCGGGATGTCTTTAGCTTTGGTTGTCGTGGCATTTTCAGGGTTGATTGATGTGGCGTAAGCTTGTGCATGCACGAAGTAGGTTGCCGTGGCGACTGCTTCATTGGTTGCCGGGGTAAGGATCTCAGCGGGAAAGATTGGGAACGACACGCGATTGTCCGGGTACTTTTCTAGGATGACTTGGGTGATGGCATTGTTGTGCTCCTTCATGTACCGCATGAACATTAGTTGCCGGTCTCAATTTGCCTTAAGTGGCTTGCCAATGGGTGCAAGAGTGCTTCAAAGTGTCCTGGGGTCGATGGCCGAGTTGCCCGGGCGTTAGGTGCTTGGGCATTATGGATTGCCGGGGCGGCAGGAGTTGCTGCGGCAATTGGAGGCCTTGAAGATTTTCCCGGTGCCTCTCCCATTAGCTTTTGGATTTGTGCTTGATTCTAACCGGACTTTGCTAGGGCCTTTTCATTGGTGGACTCACTTGGGACATGCATCTCCTTGCAAAGATTAGAAATTAAGCAAGGGAAGAAAAGAGAACCCTTATCTTTTGAGCTGCATACAAAAATCTCATCACAAATAATTTTTCCAATGTTAATGATGCGATTATGCAAAATAGAATGTATGAGCAAAAGACGTGGTATATCAACGGTAGTATTGTGTGTGGTGGGCATTAAAGAAGTTTTAACAAACTTATTCCATAGTTTTACCTTGGGTTTAAGCTGAAGGCGATTTACCGTGCCCTTGTATTTACTGTCGTTCCATTGAGTTCCCAGTTGAGTGAGTTCTTGAAGCACCTTGTCGAGTTGCTTGGGAGTGATTTGATCAACGAAGGCTTGATGCTCGTCCTTCTCAATGTAAAGCCCGTAAAAGGTGTTGATGCTTTCGGGACTTATGAGTATGGCCTTGTCACAAACAAAAACATAAGGATTATCCGGGTTAGGTGAGTGAGCATAGAATTCTCTTACCCATGAGATATTACCCAGTTCCGGTTGATGGCAAAAGATTTGCCACTTTTGATGTGCAATCCTCTCGAAGATGAATGGTTCAAGGCCGAAATCTTGATGAGAGTTGGAGTATTCAAAGCCTTGTTCTTCATGAATCTTCCGGCTTTCAAACTTGGATTGAAATCTTTCTTGAACCACCGGTGTAGCAAACTTCTTGTATCTTGGTTCTTTGGAGGAACTTGGATGAACTAAAAGTTTAATCTTGGATGCCATGGATGATCTTGGTTGTGAGTAAAAACAAAGAAAAGAAAAGAAAAGAAACTAAAAAAGTTGCAAGATAGAAAGTAGGAATAGGTTAAGGGTGATGAGTTTTATAGAAAAGATAGGTGGGTGGGATTAGGGGAAAACGAAAAAGGGTTTAGGGTGAGGTAGAAGTTGTCGACAAGGGGTTGTGGTTAGGGTGAATTGGAGGCTTTATATAAGCCTTAGATTCAGCCCATTAGTTTCCTTGTTGAAGATGTTTTCCTACTTGGATTAGAATTCCTCTTTATCTTGAACTTTTTTTCCTACAATTCAAAGACAAATCAATAAGGATTAAAATTAAATTAATAAAAGAAAATAAATAAATATGTATAAAGGGATTCTAAAAAAAATCTATCCTAAATATATATATATATATATAATAATCAGAAAAAAATAAAAATAAAAAATAAAAAAAATTCGAAATAAAATAAATTAAATACTTAATCGAAAATAAAAATAAATAAATAAAAATAAAATAAAACTACTAATATCAAAGGGAGAGCATGCTCATGCATCTCCTAAATTGACCACTTCCTTGTTACGTTCCACATGGGCACCATTGTAGTGCTTCAATCTTTGTCCATTAACTTTGAATTCATGGTTGTCAGAGATGGACTTGATTATCACAGCACCATTGGAGAATGGTTTGACGACTTCGAATGGTCTCGACCATCTTGATTTCAGCTTTCCCGGGAAAAGTTTTAGCCGAGAATTGAATAGGAGAACTAGTTTCCCTGGCGTGAAATGCCGCGGCAGTAGTTTCTTGTCATGCCATCGTTTTTTTTTCTCCTTGTAGATTCGTGCATTGTTATAGGCGAGTGCACGAAATTCTTCTATCTCATTAAGATCCATCAAACGCTTTTGTCCGGCACTTTCCCAATCCATATTCACGGTCTTGATTGCCCAGTACGCCTTGTGCTCGATTTCCACCGGTAGATGGCATGTTTTGCCATAGACAAGTCGGAAGGGGGACATACCTAAGGGTGTTTTGAATGCAGTGCGATATGCCCAAAGTGCGTCATCTAGTCTTAATGACCAATCCTTCCTACAGGGATTTACAACTTTTTCGAGTATACCCTTCAATTCCCGGTTGGAAATTTCTGCTTGCCCATTGGTTTGTGGGTGATATGTCGTGGCGATCTTGTGTGATATGCCGAAGCATTGCAAC
Source organism: Hibiscus mutabilis (assembly GCA_019671005.1). Lineage (NCBI taxonomy): Eukaryota > Viridiplantae > Streptophyta > Magnoliopsida > Malvales > Malvaceae > Hibiscus > Hibiscus mutabilis. Next base: position 26,050,069 of record CM033740.1, on the reverse strand, counting down.
ATCTTGGCAATTAGTCTGTTGTCAAAATGCTTGCCTTCGTCACTGATAATTGCTCTCGGCATCCCAAACCATGTAAATATGTTTTTCTGCAGGAATCGTTGCACGATCTTGGAATCGTTGTTGGGAACTGCAGCTGCCTCCACCCATTTAGACACATAGTCGACGGCAAGTAGAATGTAGAGGTTGCCGAATGAAGATGGGAAAGGTCCCATAAAATAGATCCCCCACACATCGAACAATTCCACCTCGATGATGTTTTGGAGTGGCATCTCATGTCGTCTAGAGATATTGCCCCTCCTCTGGCAACGATCACATTGCTTGTAAAAGTCTTGGGCATCTTTGTACAATGTTGGCCAATACAAACCGGATTGCAAAACTTTGGCCGCGGTACGAGTTCCTCCAAAATGTCCTCCATAGGGTGAAGAATGGCATTGTCGGAGTACATTCTGTTGCTCTTCTTCAGGGACACATCGGCGTATAACCTGATCTACACATTGTTTAAACAAAAGAGGCTCGTCCCAAAAGTAATGCTTAGCATCATGGCGGAACCGCTTCTTCCCTTGGTGAGTAATGCCATAAGGTAAAATACCACAAACAAGGAAATTAACTAAATCCGCGTACCAGGGTATTACCGAAGCATGTGCTGCCGTCGTGACTGCTCCCAAAATGGCCGAGGTGTACGCGTCAAAGGCTGCTGCGGCGTCGAGGGTTGCTGAGGCGTGTGCATCCATGGTTGCCGAGGCATCGAGGGTTGCCGAGGCAACAAATATTTGTTCATCCAGGGAATGCATCGCATATCTCTAGATCCGTGTTCTCCTCCCTATTGCGTTCCAAACGTGATAAGTGATCGGCCACTTGATTTTCTATTCCTTTCCTGTCCTTAATTTCAATATCAAATTCTTGTAAAAGTAATATCCAACGAATCAAACGAGGTTTAGCATCCTTTTTAGCAAATAAGTATTTGATTGCCAAATGGTCCGTATGAACAACTACCTTTGTACCAATCAAATAGGATCGGAACTTGTCAAATGCAAAAACTACAGCTAGTAACTCTTTCTCCGTTGTTGTGTAATTCACTTGAGCACTATTAAGAGTTTTACTAGCATAGTATATCACATGGAAGGTCTTACCTGTGCGTTGGCCTAGGACTGCTCCTACCGCAAAATCACTTGCATCACACATGAGCTCAAAAGGTAGCGTCCAATCTGGTGGAATGACAATGGGTGCCGAGGCAAGCTTTTTCTTTAGGGTTTCGAATGCTTGGTTGCAAGAATCATCAAAATTGAAGACTTTATCCTGTTCAAGCAGATTACACAAGGGTTTAGTGATTTTAGAAAAATTATGAATGAACCTCCTGTAAAAACCTACATGTCCGAGAAAACTTCGAATTCCTTTAACCAAACTTGGTGGGGGTAACCTCTCGATCACGTCCACCTTGGCTTTGTCTACTTCAATTCCCTTGGATGAAATCTTGTGGCTGAGCACTATTCCTTCATCTACCATAAAATGGCATTTCTCCCAATTGAGGACTAAATCCGTTTCTTCACATCTTGCCAACACCCTCTCTAAATTACCGAGACAGCTGTCGAAGTCATTACCAAAACCAAAAAAATCATCCATGAAGATCTCAAGGAAGTCTTCGACCATGTCTGAAAAGAGCGCCATCATGCATCTTTGGAAGGTTGTCGGGGCGTTACACAATCCGAACGGCATCCTTCAGAAGGCATAAGTACCGTATGGGCATGTGAAGGTTGTCTTTTCTTGATCTTCTAGTGCTATGGCAATTTGATTGTAACCTGAATAACCATCAAGAAAACAATAAAAGGGTTTACCTGCAAGACGGTCAAGCATTTGATCAATAAAGGGTAATGGGAAGTGATCTTTCCTGGTGGCTTTGTTTAGCTTTCGATAATCCATACAAACCCTCCAACCGGGCACAGTCCTGGTTGGAATGAGTTCATTATTTTCATTGCTTACCACTGTTATACCTCCCTTTTTCGGTACACATTGTACCGGACTTACCCACGTACTATCAGAGATAGGGTATATAATGACGGCGTCAAGCCACTTGATGATTTCTTTCATTACAACCCCTTTCATGGCATGATTCAGTCTCCTCTAGGCCTCAATTGAAGGTTTGTGATCATCTTCCAATAGAATCTTGTGCATGCACACTGCCGGGCTAATTCCCTTCAAGTCGGCAATTGTCCACCCTATTACCTTTTTGTGTAGCTTCAACATCTTGATCAGCTTCTTCTCCTGCTCAGGCTGTAACTTAGAAGAAATAATTACAGGCAATGTATTATCGGTTCCTAAGTATGCATATTTTAGTTTCTCTGGCAATTGTTTCAACTCAAGAATCCGTGGTTGTTCAATAGAGGGTTTTTCGAGCTTTCCTTCCTTACCTGAGTAATCCAGTGGTTCAAAGTATGTACCTGGTCGATTGACTAGGAAATTTGCCTCTTCTTGTTGTTCCTCATCGATCGGTTCTTTATACTCCTCAGGTTCCTCTTGATCGGCAATGTAGTTACCGAGGCAACTAAATTCCTCGTCGAAGTTAAACTCTACCATGGCATGAAGAAGTTGGCATTCTTCTGGATCATCGGCATGCCTTAGTGTTTGGAACACATTTAGTTTAACTTGCTGGTCATTCACCCTCATTGTGAGTTCTCCTTTTTCAACATCGATCAAGGTTCACCTTGTTGCTAGGAATGGTCTCCCGAGAATGATGGGTGCATGCTCATCTGCTTCACAATCCAAAACAATAAAGTCAGCAGGAAAAATAAATTTATCAACTTTTACCAGTATGTCCTCGATTTTTCCCTCTGGATGCACATAGGATCTGTCGGCTAGCTGCAGCATGACTGTTGTAGGTCTTGCCTTCCCGATTCCTAGTTTCTGGAAAACCGATTTAGGCATCAAGTTTATGCTAGCCCCAAGGTCGCATAATGCTTTCCCGACATAGCGATTTCTGATAGAATAGGGTATTGTGAAACTTCTGGGATCCTTCAACTTGGGTGGCATACGATTGTGCAACATTGCCATGCATCCCTCTGTTGCGGCAACTGTTTCAAACTCTCATAGCCTTGTTCTCTTGGACGCAATGTCTTTAAGAAACTTGGCATAGTTTGGCATTTGTTCAATTGCTTCCACCAATGGTAATTTGACGTGAACTTGCTTTAGGATATCAAGAAACTTCTTGAATTGGTATTCTTGCTTTTGTCGCTTTAACCTTTGTGGGAATGGTGGTGGAAGTCAGATATCTTCGATCCTTTCATTGGTTTGAAACCTGATTGGTGGCATTGCCGGAACAACTGGAGTTGCCGAGGCGTTATCAACTGGGGTTGCTGAGGCATGCTTTTCACAAATTGTCGAGGCGTCTTTATCGTCGGTTGTCGAGGCATGCTTATTGTCAGTTGCCGCGGCAATTCTTGGTTCAGCATCTGAGGCTTTGCCGCTAGGTTCATCTTGATCTTTTTGTGGAGTTTTGTTTGATGAGCGGGTTTGAACCTCTCTAAGTTGTTGGCCACTTCTAGTGGTGATCGCCTTACATTGCTCATGTCCAGTTCCTCTTGGGACTTTAGTATCGCTAGGTAAACCTCCTTGCGGTCTAGTATTCAGATTTTGAGCAAACTGTCCGACTTGATTTTCCAATGATTTGATTGCCGCCTCTTGGTTTTGCAATCTCATCTCGGTCCTGTTAATAAAAGCATCAGTTCTTTTTATGAAATTACTATTCTCAGCCATATAAGATTCAGTTTTCATCATAAAAGCATTTGGAGAATTTTCCAAAGAACTAGATGTTGTCGGTTGTTGCTGCGGCATCTGTTGCCGTGGCATATTCTGCTAGAATCCCGATACTTGTGCATTCTGATTGTTCTAGTTTAGAGCATTGTTGGGATTACTCCATGAAAAATTTGGGTGCTTCTTCCGAGCTGGATTGTATGTATTGGACATCACATTGTTGTTCCGATTGTAATTCCCCACATAGAAGCTGGATTCTGGATTCTGCATACATTCAGAAGAATTATGGTTATCACCACATAACTCACAAAAAGAATTCATTACCTTGACTTCATGTGTGTTGTTTGGTTTTTGCATGTTCTGGACCATCTTGGTTAAAGTGGCCAATTGTGCTGAAATTGAATCTGATGATCCTAGTTCATGTATTGTGGCTTGGCGTCTAACTCCTCCTCTTCTAGTGGATGGGAGTTGATAATCATTCTTGGCTAGTCTGTTTAAAATTTGCATTGCTTCTTCCGACGACTTATCTAGGAGTATGCCGTTTGCCGAGGCATCTAGCATCATCCTTGTTGGTGTATTCATGGTGTTGTAAAACATTATTACTTGAGTCCAGACCGGGAATCCGTGTAGGGGCGTTTGTGTAGAAGTTTTCTATATCGCTCCCAAGCTTCATACATTGATTCATCATCTGCCTGCCGAAAAGAAGTAATGTCGTTAAGAAGCTTATCAGTCAAATTTGTAGGATTAAATCTAGCAAGGAAATCACGACAAAGATCAGTCCAAGATGCTACTGATCCGGCAGAATGCTATTCAACCATGCTTTCGCCTATCCTCAAAGTGAATAGGGAAAAATCTTAATCGTAAGATATCGGGGTGACTCCGTGTATTTTGAACGAGTTGCAAATCTCGAGGAAAGATTTCAGATGTTGCCGTGCATCTTCGTTCTTTGAGCCACCAAATTGACCTATTGTGTTGATCATATTAAACATTACGGTTTCAACTCAAAGTGGTCGGCTTCAATTTCAGGTGCGACAACTCCCGAGTTAAGTCCATCAAGATCTTCTTCAAGATAGTCTTGAATAGTTCTGCTTTCGTGCAAGAATCACTCCTCCTCCCGCTCGAACATCTTGATTCATATTGCCGTCTTGATTAGCCATTGCTACTCTTATCCTTCATCTAAGTCTTTGTAAGGTTCGTTCGATTTACGGGTCAAAGGGATATTCTGTGAAGTCGGTCTCGCCTGTCATATATCAATGCAAAACCAAAGTTTGTTAGCCCTTTGAATTTTAATCAAGAAAAGTAAAAAGAAAGTGCAAGAAAATAAAAACAAAGTCGCTATTGCCAATCCCGACAACGGGCGCCAAAAAAACTTGTTGCGCGTAAATAAGTGCTACGCAAATGTGCAAGTATACACGTCGCAAGTTATAGTATAGAAGATATCGTCTCCACAGGGATTGGTGCCACTTCAAGAATCTAGTCTCTTGCACTGTAAAAAGTAAAAACACAAATAAAGGATTATGGGAGTTTAACTAATAACTAAACTAGAAAGCAAAAAAGTAAAAGAATAGATGAGATCAATTGAGAGAGAGATAGGCCAAGTTATCGTGAGTTGAGGTGTGATACCCGATTGGATCGTTTTCATAAAAGAGTTCACGGGCAACTCAGTTGTCGTGGCAACTTGCACAACGGGGTTGCCTTGGCAACTAATCGATGGTTGCCTGGGCAACTAGTTGGGCAACTACTTGGCCGTCTGGGCAGAAACCTTCAAGGTTCGGCAGAGCGTTCTTCAATGGTTTCTTCTTATCCCTAAGTCGAAACTCTAGCTACTTGTACATGCCTTGATAATATATCCCTGCGTGAACCAAGGGTGAACAACAACCAATCTTGCGCTCCTCTTAGCCGTTGAAATCCTTAACTTATTCCTAAGCCAGATTAATCTTCACCATCAATAGATTGAATAAAGATCATATTCATTCGTTTCTTGAATCTAACTCTCCCGATATTAGATAAATAGATGAAATCACGAGATCTTCTCCCAATTCACTCGCAAACAAGAATAAGAACCAAGAATGAATAAACCCTGAATAGAAAAGTGCAAACTCTTATTACCTAAACAAAAACCAATAGTTTCTCACAACCACAAAACACAATACCATAGCCAAATAGATTTAGTTCATGGCTAGGTTCCAAAGAAACACAAGATAAATAATCCCTAGCATGAACCCAATCGAACAAGAAAGAAAAGGATGAAGAAGGAGGCTTGTCGAAATCCTCCTTGCCCTAGATGCTTGTCGAAAATTCTCTCCTCTTGCCCTCCTTGGACTTGTCGAAATTCCCCTCTCTTGCTCTCTTTAAGTTGTAGAAATCTCCATCCTATTTATAGGGCTAGGCCAAAGTCCTTCTTTGAGGAGGAAGTTAAGTTGGAATTAAATTATCTTTAAAGAATATAATTCTTTATTATAATTGTATTCCTACTAGAACTTCTCCTATCTTCTTGGAATTTAATTATTCTTTAATCTCTGCATGGAAATCAAATTCCTTTGGGTTTGGGCTTTGCTCCACGTCATCTTGGGCTTGTATAGTCATCAATTTCGACTACCATATCACCTTTGCTCTTGTCGACAATTGCCATGGCAACTGGCTCGGCGTCTCCTTCATGTATTGCCCTAGCAACTGGCTCGGCGTCTCCTTCATGCATTGCCCTGGCAAGTGATCCTGCATATACACACAAAACACACCAAAGCAACATCTTTTCCCACAAAAACTACCAAGTTATGTAATCAAGCTCAACCGATGGAAGGAAACATGGATTAATGCATGAATGGCTAATTATGCAACTAATATGAGCCTAAGTCTAACAATAATATGAGTAAAAAGGGTAAGAAAAATAGTACTTTTGAACACTTATCAATACTCAATGGTTAGATCATAATCTTTAAGCAACTCTAACCACCTTTGTTTCCTAAGATTCATCTCTTTTTGGGACATCAAATACTTCAAACTTTTGTGATCTGTAGAAACCAAGCATTTCTCGCCATAAAGGTAATGCCTCCAAATTTTCAAGGAAAACACAACTACGGCAAGCTCGAGATTATGAGTAGGATAATTACGTTCATGCACCTTCAACTGTCTAGATGCATACGTAACTACCTTACCCTCATGAATCAACACGCAACCAAGCCCAACATATGACACATCACTATAAACAACAAACTCCTTTCCCGATTCAGGTTGAACCAAGACTAGAGCTCGTGTCAAAGCTTCCTTCAATCTTTCACAAGCCCGCTGCCTATCATCTGCCCACTCAAAAAAAATATTCTTCTGTAACAACTTGGTTAAAGCAGCTGCCAAACTGGAGAACCCTTCAATGAACCTACGGTAATAACCAGCAAAACCAAGGAAACTCCTAACTTCTGTCACCGACTCAGACACCTTCCAACTCATCACAGCCTCAACCTTATGCAGATCAACACGAATTCCCTGGCCGACACAACATGCCTGAGGAAAACAACCTCCCTAAGCCAAAACTGACATTTGCTTAACTTGGCATACAACCGATTAGCCAACAACGTCTGAAGCACATTCCGCAAATGTCTATCATGATCCTCCTCGATACGAGAGTACACATGGATATCGTCGATAGACACAACCACAAACTGGTCTAAAAACTCATGGAACACATGGTTCATCATGTCCATGAAAGCAGCTGGTGCATTGGTCAAACCAAAAGGCATCACAAAAACTCATAATGCCCGTACCTCGTATGAAAAGCTGTCTTAGGCACATCTATATCCTTCACCTTCAACTGATAGTACCCAGACCTCAAATTTATCTTAGAAAACACCAAGGCACCCCTGAACTGATCAAACAGATCATCTATCAACGACAAGGGATACTTGTTCTTTATCGTCAACTTATTCAGTTGCCAATAGTCTATACACATCCGCAACGTACCATTGTTCTTCTTTACAAACAGTACTGGTGCACCCCACGGTGAAATACTAGGTCTAATAAAGCCTCGATCTAGCAACTCATGCAGTTGCATCTTCAACTCCTTTAACTCCTTCGGAGCCATACGATACGGAGCAATAGACACTGGTGTCGTATCCGCAAAGACCTTGATTCCAAACTCAACTTCACAGTCTGGTGGCAACCCCGGTAACTCTTCTGGAGAAACACCCAAAAACTTACATACGGTGCGAATATCCTGCACCTTCAATTCTTTTGAACTAGGATTCATAACGTAGGCCAAGAAAGCCTGACATCCAAAATCCAACATTCGACTTGCTTCCAAAGCCGAAATAGCATTAGACATAAACTTAGCATTCTCACCAGCAACTACCACCTCAAAATCATCCGATAACCTCAAGGATATCTGTTTGGTCTCAAAATCCACCACAGCCCTATGTTTAGTTAACCAATCCATACCTAGAATCACATCAAAACCATGGAATGGCAACTCCATCAAGTCCATGGCAAACTCATGCCCCTGAAACATCAGCGGACACCTACGACACAACCTCCTAACCACGACCGTCTCCCCAAAAGGACTAGTCACTCTAACACCCATATTAAGAATTTCAACAGATATATTAAGCAACTGTGCATGCTCACTCAAGATGTATGAATGGGTAAAACCAGAATCAACCAACGAATAGAACGAAAAAGACTGTAAGGTAAAAGTACCTGCAATCATATCAGTGTCATTGTGACCCTCTCGGTGCGCATACACCCTAGCCGTTCTACCTCTCTCGGGCTAGATAGCAACGATATAAGCTACAGTCCTCTGCCTACCATCTCTACGCTGAAATGGTCCACGACCATGACCTTGGACTCTCTGTGGAGCAACAAAAGGTGCAGCACCCTGCCCACCTCCAGCCAACAAAGGACAATCACGTCTCAGATGGTCGCCAGACCCACAACTCCAACAAGCATTTGCCACAACAGGCGTAGGTGCCTGACCCTCCTTGGCCAAACGCGGACAATCTCGCCTCAAATGATCTTGAGATCCACAAACTCAACAGGTGTTAAACGGAGCTCTAACCTGGGCACTCTGACCCTGGACTCCACGTCCAATAACACCTCTGACATGCCTCAGCTTCGGGCGAAACCTCTAATCACGGTGTCTCTTGGCCTGACCACCGCCACTACTGGAATCAGCCGCTCTCTTACCAGAGCTAAATCCCCGAGACCTAGAAGCCATACCCAAATTCTGCTCAACATCCTTAGCTCGTGAAACTAACATATCAAAATCTATATAATCAATAGCAAGCATGTATGTCTTAACCTCCTACACAAGCCTGTAGCGGAATCGATCACATTACGTACGCTCGTCAGGAACTAACCCAGGTGCATACTGGCTCAACCTCGCGAACTGTACCTCGTACTCAGTAACAGACATACCGCCCTACACCAAAGCCATTAACTCACGCTTCCTATCGTCCTGATACCGGACTCCCAAGTACTTCTTCCAGAAATCACCATAAAAGAACTCCCTTTAAAGTTTAAGTTAACCAATGACTCGAAGCTTGACTGTAAATCCATTATCCAGTTTCAATGAGATGTTTCTGATTTAATGATTCTAAAATCTACAACTTGCAAAGACATTTAGTGTTTGTTGGGTAAGGATAAAGGGGGGAAAAGATTATGTAATTAGATACAGATTCACTGATAAACGATGTGAATGATTTTCTTTTAGCTCTTGAGATTTTAGAAATATTAGGATTTAAACCCAGCTCCCTTGGTCTAATCGATGGTACTGCACATATGACAGGGTAAAATGGTTTTTTTCCTTTGTATTTTTATTGGTTGTGTTGAAGTTTTGAACACAAACTTGAATTCAAGTTAGGCGACGAGTGGTATGCACTGATTTTAGTGAACTCTTGTCATTGACAATAAAGAAAATTGCCATGGTTTTTGCTGCTTTTTAACTATGATTCGCTATTTCATTAGTTACTATTAAATACAATCAGGTCCAAACTCTTGGCGTGATATTGCCCCTTGGCTCTTTGGAACCTTGTGAGAATTATAAAAATGTTTGCAGTATTTTTCAGTGTCTGCTCTTAAACCTTCAATACTTTATCTTACATCTCTTGATGTTTTTGTCCATCCTGTATAACCTCCAGAAATTAGATAAATTCTTACTTCCCCACCTCAAAGACATTTGCTGAAACTCTTTAGCTCTTTTATCAGTTTGACATGCTGTATTTAGAGGCATTTGCTTTGGTGGTGTTTCATTTAAAGAGACATATTATGTTGCCTCTGCCCACATCGGCATATACTACATATATATTTGTATATCAACTAGCATCATTCTTCTTCTGTTGTTGTTTCATTGTCCTTAAGCTGAACACATTTTCTTTTTAATCAATCTTCGTATAAACCTTATGTACCTTATATGACTTGCACTGACATGTTACTTTCATCCATCCATGAAGCCTAAAGAAATTAGATCATACTTTTCGATGCCCATCTCTCGCCTCTTGTTTGGCAACAGGTTTGTTTGTATGAATGTCAATGAAGATTCATTGGTTAGAATATGATGATTATTATTATTATAGCTATTGGGTTTATTTGGAATTTACTAAAAAAATCTGAATTTGTGTTTGTCTCTTTGGTAAAACTATAGTGGGCAGAAATATAATGATTTAGTTCATTGTATGTGTACAAATCTTACAACAGGTAGATAATCTGCGCAAGCACATTCATAAAATTGGCTTTCTAAGAAAATTGAACTGGTCATTGTTTTCCCTTTGCTCAGGTATATAACTTTTCAATTAGTTTGCTTCTTTCTCATGATTTCCACTGTTTTACAAACTATTTTTTATTTATAGCTATTTCTTCAATGTAGTGAACGGTTATTCTTACATTGAAAGATTTACATAATTCTTAATTTAGCCAAAGAACTATTTTTTGTGTTGCAGTAAATTCTCAAAGTGAACTTTATCTATTGCTTAAACAATTTCTTATTGATTCAAGTGATATGAGTGTAATGGTTTGAATCCTTGTTATGGATCAATGGCCTTATTTAGAAGGGTTCTTTTTTTCTATTTTTATTAACTTTGTTGTTAAATGCAGACTCCGAAGAGAGGTTGGAAAGTGGCAGTGCCAGCCAAGAGGAAACAAGTAAATTTTCATTACTTTCTTTAAACCTAAACCCCCCAAATAAAATGACTGTAGTCTCACTTTCCATTTGTTATTTTGATTTTTTGATATTAGGAGAAGGTTGTCAATCTGTTGTTTGAAAAGGGTCCGAAACAGTTCGATATTGGAGGGGCTTTACCTCCTAAGAAGGATTTGCATCAATTTGTTAAGTGGCCTACGGTTGTTCGCGTTCAAAGGAAGAATAGGATCCTTAAGCAGCGTATGAAGGTTCCACCAGCATTGAACCAGTTTACCAAGACTCTTGACAAGAACCTAGGTCTGCAATAAAGTCTTCACTTCTTTCTTATTTATGTATTAGATTCACCATGTCTGATTTGAATGGGTTCTTCCATTCTGATTTTATTTCATGTTAACTTTGCATAGATGTTTATGTAGTACGAGTTTGGGGAAATGGATTTGTAATGTTGGAAGTTATTTTTAATGTATAGTTATGACCGTTCCCAAGATTACTTGTTTATATGAGAAAAGGAATGTGGATTGGAATTGTGGAAATTGGTGAATGCATTTTAAATTATTATATAATTTTATTTATTTTTTTGGAACATGGCCACCCAAAATTTTTGAAAAGAATAGATTTTTGCGGCGTTTTTAAATACAAACGTCACTAAAAACAGTTATTAGCGGCGTTTGTAAACATAAACACCACTAAAGAATTGATTTTTGTGGTGTTTTTAAATACAAACGCCACTAAAGAACAGATTTTTGTGGCGTTTGTCCACACGCGCCGCTATAGCCCACAACTTTTGGCGGCTTTTGATTATCAAAACGCCACTATATATCTTGACATGTTGCGGTGTTTTCTGTACACAAATGTCGTGATCTATTGCGACGCTGATTTCAGCGGCATTTCTTGCGGCGCTTTTCGTAACGCCATGAGAGTTTTTAGTGGCGCGTAAAAGTGCTGCTATAGGGCTAAAAACGTCGCTAAAACCTGTTTTGCTGTAGTGAAATAACTAACTTCAATAATCAATTCTCTTTTAATCAACCTTGAAAACACATGTTAAAATAATTTAATTAAAGGGAGAAATCACCAGCAAAAACTTGGTAAAATAGCTCCTTAATGATTCTAAGAATTTGACCCTTTTCATTTTAGTCAGTTTAAGAACAATTTTTAAAAATTGCATTTTGGTCACTAACCAAAATGCCACATTTCCAAAATCCATTTTCCAAAATTGCTTTCACCAATTATAATCATATATTAAAATATGATTTTTAGTCATTTCCCACATTTTTATCTTACTAAAAAATGTACGGGCCCGAATTCGACTCGAATCTCTAAACCAGTCCACTAGACCATCTAACAAGCCACAAAACCGCTAGGCCCAAAATCGGGGCGTTATATTGCATCTAATAGAGATCCATGTTTTACAGTGAGGTTTTGGGAGTGTTTGCGTAAGGCTTTGGGTACGCGGTTGAACTTCAGTACTTCGTATCATCCTCAAACGGATAGTCAGTCTGAACGTGTTATCCAAGTGTTGGAAGATATGTTGCGGTGTTGCATCATTGATTTCCAAGGATCTTGGGAGAAGCAGTTACCTTTGGTGGAGTTTGCCTATAACAATAGTTATCAGGCTAGTATCCAGATGGCACCGTACGAGGCTTTGTATGTTTCTTTGCCAGATATGTTGAAGGATACCAATGAAAAGGCGAAGCTTATTAGTGACCGGTTGAAGGTGACTTCGGATCGACAAAAGTTTTATGTAGATTTGAAGTGAAGGGAGATTGAGTATGCAGTTGATGACCATGTAATCCTTAAGGTTTCGCCTTGGAAGAAGGTGATGAGGTTTGGACGGAAGAGCAAGTTAAGTCCTAGGTTTATCGGACCTTATGAGGTGTTGGAGCGTGTTGGTCTAGTTGCTTATAGGTTGAGGTTGCCGGCGAAGTTAGAAAAGATACATGATGTTGTCCATGTATCGATGCTTCGGAGGTATAGATCGGATCCTTCGCATGTGATGCCTGTTGAAGAGATTGAGCTGAATCTGGATTTAACCTATGATGAGGAACCGGTGAGAATTCTGGATTCGAGCAACAAAGTTCTTCGCGGAAAGACCATAGAGTTGGTAAAGGTGTTGTGGTGGCATCGTGGTGTTGAGGAAGCCATCTAGGAGAGCAATGAGGACATGTTGAAGCAGTTTCCTCATCTTTTTCCTCTAGGTAAATTTCGAGAACAAAATTTCTTAAGAGGGGGAGAGTTGCAAAGCCCTAAAATTGGGCCTAGATGTTAGCCGAATCGGGTAGATAATTCTAAAGAATCGGTTTAGGCTATTCTAGTTAGTTTCGGGAATTAAATCTTATAAAATTGATTTTGCCTAAAATAAAATATGGGAAAATACTACAAAATACTTAATTAATATTTGAAGTATTTTGGTAAATTCAATTTTAAGTATTTAAATCTGATTTTGGGACATTTTGGTTTAGTGATTAAAATGAAAATTTTTCAAAACTGTTTTTTGGTGACTAAATCGTAAAAGGGTCAATACTTAGAATCTTTAAGGAGCTATTTGACCAATCTTTTTCATCAGATTTTCCCTTAATTTAGGCTATTTTAAAGTATTTTTAATTGATTTATTATTAAAATAAAATAGGATTTAATAAAAGGATTTTTAGTTTTACAAAATCACTTTCTTACGTAACTACTTTTCTTCCAACTTTTTCTCTCAACTTTCCCAGCAGCCAAACTAAGATTTTCTCTCCAAAATTCACAGGAATCAATTCTTATTGATTCCTAATTGATTTCTTTAATTCCTATTACAAAATCTACTTGGATTTCAACCAATCTTTGCCAATTGAAGGAAAAATGAACAATTAGAGGTGATTTTCGTTTCTCTCCTCCAATTAAAGGTTCTTTATTGAAATTCCCAAGTTCTTGATCCTTTGTTATTGATTTATGTTATGGAATTATGATTTAAACATGGATTTGATGATTAAATTGAGTTTTATTTGGAAATTTTGATAAACACTGATTTGGATCTGTTATGGATTGATTCTAATGAGTTTAGATCTAGCATAAGATGTATTTTAATGTTAAAAGAAGTGATTAATCAATGAAATCCCGAAAGCTATGTGAATTGCTAGTTTTCTAGGTTGTTTATAGTTAGATTTTGGTGTGATCTTGATGTTGTAGAGGTGCTAGAGGTATAAGGATGTAATTAAGATGTTTTTAGATGTTAATTGATGTTGTTAAGATATTCGAATCAATAGGTTTTTGCTGGGCTTTGTTTAGATGAGGTTTGATGGTGATTTTAGTTGTTTTAGGGAGGTGTTTGATGGTTTCTTGTGAGGCGAAGTTGTGTTTGTTGGTTGCTGGAAGTTAGAGATGCAGAGATATGTTTTAATCCTCTGTTTTTGATTGGGTAAAGTAGGGAGTTGAATCCTTTATCTTTTTGAGATGGCGTGGGAGCTTTGTAAGCTTGATTCGCGCAACGACAAGCTAGCTTTGGATTGTTGGTGAGTGGAAACGTGTTTTATTGCTATTAAAAGGTTTGAAAGAAGTTGTGGTGGTTTAGATAAAGTTTGAAACACTTATCTAAGATCGGAAGTAAGTATTGATTGAGCTCTCTCTCGATTTCCGTTTTGCAAAATGAAATCTCATGCACATGTTTATGGTTTTGATTACTCACTGTATTATGCATGTTTTAGAAATGAAAGATGTTGCAAGTAATCATATGTGATGATTATTGAGAATAAAACATGGCTTATGGAAGTATTTTTGAGAATACTAAAATGCATGGTTTAATGTATTTGAAATTGGATTAATTTGATGCATATGTAAAACAGTGAGGAATGTTCTTTATTGAATACATTGGCAAGTGGCTGAGTTTAAAATGTTATCAGATATAGTTGGCTAGCCATAGGGTTTAAAGTTCACTATAATAAGTCGCCTCATGTGTGTCGAGGTGGGTAGTAGTTCCGTTGCTCCACCATGAGAACCGCAACGGTCGAGGTGGGTAATTGTTTTGTTTTCTCTAGCTAGTGGATTTATACATCATAACCACTGAGGTGGGTAATTGTTTCATTGCTCTGGTTCGAGGATGTATGTGAAGTAGTCGTTGGAACCACTTGGGAACTCCGTGTATCCGATGTGTTTTATAAAATGTGATGGTACTGATTTTGAGTCACTTGAAAGCCAATATATGAGATAATGTATCATGAGAAATGGATTATGTTTGTATAATATGATTTATACATGATTGCTCTTTAAGCTTGTTATAGAGATTGTGGCATATGAAGCTTAAATTGAGGTAGAGATAGAATCCATGATAAATGTGTTGTAAATGATTTAAATATGCATACTATAAGAGATTATTGAAGCATGAGATGTTTTTGCCATGAGACATTTACACTTGGTTTGAATTAAATGATTTTAATTGCATTGATGATTGTTTTGAGATTCCCTCACTAAGCTTATAGATTACGCTCTCCTTTCTCATCAATGCAGAGAAATAGACCATATCTGACAGCAAGTGAGCAAGGGAGGATCCAAGGGTTGAGACTTTCAAAGTATGGTTTTATAAGTACTAAGTAGTAGTAAGAGGCAATGTGGCCAAGTTATTTTTGGGAGATGTATTTTGGATACTCCATGTTTATATAAGTTTGGTATGATTTTTGGACTTGTTTGATACTTAATGCTTGATGTTGAGGGGTTGGGGAACATTATGCGTGTTTGGATAGAAATCATGCCTATATAGGTTTGCTTTGAATATTCCATGATGTGTAAGACCATCTACTATGTTGCTATGTTTGAGGATTTGATGTTTGTGAAGTTGTTTGGTGATAGATGTTGTTTGGGGTATGTTAGATTGAGCGAAAGTGTCATATTTTGGACCAAGAGGTCATTACAGGTCTGTCCGTACCGGTATGGGTCCTCAGGGATCGGTACGCGGGGACTTTTCATGTCTAAATCTGGGCAAAATAGCCTTGCCGTATCGATACGCATAGGGACCGTATTAGTACGCGTAGCTGGAAAATAGACCTGGTGTCAGTACACGGGCAATTGTATCGGTACGCCATATAGCCACTGGAATTCCAATTTTTGAAATACACATGCCCGTACCGATACGAGTGAGGACCGTATCGGTATGGTTTTTTCGTTTTCACCTATTGTGATACTGTAATGGCCTATACCGGTACGCCAATCATTTTTCAGTTAAGATGCTTTTTGAAGTTTGTATTTTTTGCAATTTAGTTCGTGTTCCATAATTATGCAATTAAATGAGTTTGGATGGTTATTTTAAGTTGAAATTTAACCTATTGGCATGAAATATGACTAATTAAGGATTGGTAACCTCAATCTCATGATGGACCTTGTAATTATTGAAAATTACAATTTAGTCCCTGAATTGCAAATTCGACCAATTAGATGTCAAATCGACACCCTATTGGGATGTAACTTTCACCATAACTAGTATGGTCAACTTAAGACCAAAATGCGCATTTAGAAAAGATAAAAGAAAAAATGGACTGTTTCTAATGTAATTCTTCTGAGTTTGTCTCAGCAAACCTTAATGTAGCTTGCTCTGTTCGGTCTAGTGACTAGATCGGGTCAAGGGGGCTACAACAGAATTGATCGAACAAGTCATCAATTCGCAGCAAAGGATACTTATTCTTAATCGCAATTTGTTCAGTTCTCGATAGTCTATAGACATCCTCAAAGTGCCATCTTTCTTTTTCACAAACAACACCGGTGCTCCCCACGGCGAAACACAAGGCCAGATAAAACCACGGTCCAACAACTCCTGGAGTTGTGTCTTCAACTCTTTCAACTCCTTTGGTGCCATCCAATATGGTGCAATCGACATCGAAGCCATATCAACATACGTCTCAATACAAAACTCCTCCTCTCTATTTGGTGGCAATCCAGGCAACTCCTTCAGAAACTCCCGCAGAAAATCACAAGCAGTACGAATATCTTTAGTTCGCACTTTCTCCATACTCGGGCTCATAACATAAGCCATATATGATTGACACCCACACCCCAACAACTTTTGCGCTTCCAAGGCCAGAACTACATTGGACAAGAACTTAACATTTTCACCCACAACTACCACTTCATGATTATCAACAAGTTTCAACGACACCCACTTTGTATCAAAATCGACCACAGCCCAATGCTCGAACAACCAATCCATACCTAAATTCACATCGAAACCATGAAACAGCAGCTCCATCAAATCAACCGTAAACACGTGACCTTGAATCATCAAAGGACATATCCTAAACAACTTCCTTGTAAATACCGTCTCTCCAAAAGAACTCGTTACTTGCATACCCACATCTAACATTTCCACCGGTATACCAAGCAAACGTGCATGCTTATACAAAATATATGAATGCGTAGAACCATAATCTATTAGAGAAAGTAATGACATAGACTACAAGGTAAAAGTAACTGCTATCGCATTTGTGTCATTCCTCTTTTCATGATAAGAATAGATCCTCACCGGTCCACCACCCTCAGGTCGATCTGCCACAGTATGTCCTACAGTCCTCTGTCTATCGTCCCTTCACTGAAAATTACCTCGACCACGCCCACGGCCTCTCGGTGGTGCAATAAATGGTGCAGGTGCCAGCCTACCTCTAGTAAGCAATGAACAACCACGTCTCATATGCTCTATAGGTCCACAACTCCAACAAGAATTCGCAGCCATAACTGTAGGAGCTTGCCCCTCTCTGGCCAAACGTGGACATTCTCGCCTTACATGATCTCGCGATCCACAAACCCAACAAACATTATGCGTTGACCAGTTCTGGGTACTCTGCCCATGTGATACTCGACCAGCACCATCTCCACCACATCTCGTATCCCGATGAAACCTCCTATCATGGTGTCTTTTGTTCTGACCACCACTACCACTAGCATCCACCACTCTCTTGCCCCAGCCAAGACCCTTCAATCGATAGGATAAGCCCAAGTTCTGCTTTATATCCTTCACCCGTGTCACCATCACGTCGAAATTTGTGTAATTAGTGGCCAACATGTAGGTCTTAACATCCTGCTCCAAACCATAGCGAAAACGATCACAGCGATGCCTCTCATCTGGCACCAACTCAGGCGCATACTGACTCAGCCTCACAAACTGTTCCTCTTACTCAGATACAATCATACTACCCTGAACCAAGGCCATGAACTCGCATTTCTTTTCATCCAAGTAACTAACACCAAAATACTTCCTTTTAAAGGTAGCTTAGAAGAATTCCCACGTCACATCACCGGGTTCCATGCCCGTGATCACAGTGGTTGACCAATTATATGCATCACCCTGCAACAGGGACACAACACATCCCAGCTTACGGTTATCACTGCACCCTATCTGAACCAAGATCCGTTCTGTACTAGCAAACTACTCCTTGGATGCCTCGGGTGCCAATCATCCAAACTCATTCAACTGCATACAAAACAATCAGGGACTAAATTGTAAGATTTTCGAACTTCAACAAACTGGCATACACAAAATCAATGGAGCGTACCAATACAGGCAAGCCCGTACTGATACAGCTTAACAAACAAAATGGCTACTCATACCGATACACAAACAACCGTATCGATACAATGTGTTGACCCACCAGTAACCGATATAGCCTTAACCCCATACCGATCCCCCATACATTTCTTAAAAACTTAGAATTCTAGTGAGCAAATCGCGTTCTGATACAGTACCCCGCGTATCAGTACGACTGTTTAAAATTGAAAGGATCGTACCGGTACTCAAACTCGTGTACCGACACTAGTACAAAATTTTCTCAAGGTGTACCGATACGGTGGGTAGGCGTACCAATACCCTCTACTTTATTTCAATGATTTAAGCCTTTCCAGACCCCGCGTACCGATCCTTGGGTACCCGTACCGGTACGCAGAGGCCTGTAATGACCTCCAGGTCCAACATATGACACTTTGGCTCACTCTAAACACCCTTAACACATATCTAAACAACTTATAACATCAGTAGCATGCTCGACATCAACATACTAGCATTTTAGGGAAACCTAACAAGTGTAGCATATTCAATCACAAAGTCTACAATCAAGCTCCCTAGTCAACATCCAAAACATAAATCCATCCTATCTCAAGCGCTTTAAACCTCGTACAAGTCCAAACCAACAATTACAGCTTGCAAAAACAGGGAGTTCATCCAAAAACCCTCCCAAATCAACCTTTGACACATTGCCTTTATTACTACTATAAAATGTTTCAAGCCATACTTTGAAAACAAGTCCTTGGAATTTTTTTCATTTCTTCATCGCTGCCCTTGACCTTTAATTCTCTGCATTGATGGAAAAGAGAGCGTAAGCACACAAGGCTTAGTGAGGAATGCTCAAAAACAACCATCATCAATGCATTTAAAACCATTTAAGATTCCTTTTGAAAACCACTTTCCAAAACACTCTTCAATCATCATTTCCACATCATGCCTTGTAAAAACCATGCACGTAACATTTCCAAAACAGCATATTAAACCATATGCAACATGTATCACGGATCAATAGCAAAATCCCATTTGCTACCCTCAATTTAAGCTTTCCCATGCATACTACCAATGCAAGGCTTAAAGAGTAAAACATGTTTAAACCACATTAAACAACATCCATCTCATGATATATCATCAATTATATTGGCTTATAAGTGATCATTAACCAAGTTCCACTTTTCAAAACATAACATAACATCGGATACACGGATTCAACAAGTGTTCTCTTAACACTTAACATACAATCTACTGGAATCTCAAGGTTCACCAACGGGAGTTTTCGGTACACATAAACCCATCCACTATTGTGATACCCGTGTTGGAGTTTTTGATACACATAAACCCCTCAACACCACTCGTCGGCTAGATTTATAACCCACTAACGAGAGTCTTCGATACAAAGATCTAAACCCCTAACCTTTAGGGTACTTGGATGGAGTATTCGGTACTATAGATTAAAACCCCCAACATCCAATGCGACTTTTTATAGTGCACTATCAAACCTATGGCTGGCCAACTATATCCGATACATTTCTAAAACCTTTTCATGCCATCACTTGCCAATATAATTTACTTTATTAATAACAACTCACTGTTTTCATATGCATCATCAAAATCATTTTACCAATGCAATAAACCTTGCATTAACTAATGTTCATAAACATTAACAAAACATGCATTACATCCAAATGCATCAACATCATTATGTAATCAATTTCAAGCATTAAACCATGCTCAAAACATGCATATACAATGAGCAATTAAACCATTTAAATAAGTGCATAAAAACCAGTTGCCAAACCGAGTTCGAGAGAGAATTCATCCTTTACTTACTTCTGATCTTAGAACAGCGTTTCAAGCTTGATCTAAACTCCTAAACATAACTTTCAAACCTTTGCAAAGCTATAAAACACGTTCTCACTCGCCGACACGCAAAGCCTCACTTGCGGATACGGTAAACTCGCCTCCAAAGCTTCTGAAACCATCGTCCAAGCTTGAGGACCAACTTCCCCTATTTTATCCACACAAAAATAGAGGATTCAATGCATTAAAATGCATTCAACAACACAACAACATAAATCCTCAACATCCGTTACCCAATTCCACTCCACAACAACCGAAATGAACATAAAACATCCTCCAAACTTATCCCAGCCAAAACCTAACATTTTAACCCATCAATTAACATCAATTAACATCTAAAAACACAACAACAACATCCTTATACCTCCAGCATTCATAAAACCACCGGAACACCCCAAAAACCCACAACAAACAGCCTAGGAAATTAGAAATTCACATAGTTTTTCGATTCCAATGTTAAAGCCCATTTATTAAAATTATTAAACATCAAAATCATGATTAGAACCAATCAATAACTCAACAAAATAGAGTCTATTAAAAAATCCACCAACTTAACTAATTAAACCTCCATTTAACCAATTTTCCATAATTAAACCATCAAATCAAGTTACAAAACATATGTAAAGGATCAATAACTTGGGAATTTCAATAAATAACCTTGTATTAGAGAAGCATAACAAACCTCACCTCTGATGGCTGCCTTTCCCCTTAATTGGATGAATTTACATCACAAAACAATGAGAAACCAATTATATTTTGTTAGGAAATCATTATAATTCCATTTGAAATCAAAAGATTTATTAAAATAAGATTTTACCTGATAATTTTGAAGAGAAAAGAAGTGTTTGACTGGAGAGAATCAGAGAGAAAATCCTTTTTGAGAAAAGTTAGTTACGTCAAATTGTTTAAAGCTTTTTAATTATCCAATTAGTTATCCAAGCCTTTTTATATTATTTTAAAATCATATAAAATACCCAATTAAGGGCAAAAGTCTGATATTAGACTTTGGGTAAATAAATCCTTAATGTTTCTAAGTTTTGACCCTTTTACAAAATAGTCACTAAAAATAGTTTTTAAAACTTTACATTTTGGTCACTAACCAAAATGTCCAATTTCAATACCTTTTTTTGCAAAATTGATTTTACCAAAATCAATTGCATATTTAATAATGATTTTAGAACTTTTTCCATATTTTTATCTTTCACAAAAATATTTATTTTGCATTAAATCCCAAAACTGATACAAATCCTCTAATCCGATTCGTCGGACCATCTAAACCACCTAGAAAACTCCTAGGCCCAAAACTGGGGCGTTACAACTCTCCCCCTTAAGAAGTTTTGTCATCGAAATTTACCTGATGGGAACAAATGCGAAAACTGATCAATCATGTCTGACTTACTCTCCCACAAGGCCTCCTCAACACATCAATATCGCCATAACACCTTAACAAGCTCAATCCTTTTGCCACGAAGAACTTTACTACTAGAGTTAAGGATCTTCACTGGTTCCTCATCATATGATAAATTCGGTCGCAACTCAACATCCTCAAATGGCATCACATGCGATGGATTCAAACCATACTTCCGCAACTTGGATACATGAAACACATCATGAATATTCTCCAACTCAGGAGGCAAACTCAACCGATAAGCCACAGGACCTATACGTTCCAACACCTTATACGGCCAATAAACCTCAGACTCAACTTTCCTTGGCGTTCAAAATGCAACACCTTCTTCTAAGGTGAGACTTTCAAGAAAACCTTTTCACCAACAGCGTACTCAACCTCTCTACACTTCAAATCTGCGTAGTATTTCTACCTATCTGAAGCCTCTTTCAAAAGATTGCAAATCATCTTCACTTTCTCATCTGTGTCTTTCAACACATCAGGCATGGGAACATACTTTTCCCCAGCCTCAGCCCAACACAAGGGTGTACGACACTTCCTAGCATACAAGGCTTCATACGGTGCCATCTTTATACTTGCTTGATAGTTATTATTGTATGCAAACTCTACCAAAGGCATATATCATTCCCAAGTTCATTGGAACTCAATGATGCAACATCTCAAAATATCCTCCAAGATCTAAATCACACGTTCAGACTGGCCATCCATCTGAAGATGATACTAAGTACTAAAATTCAAGCGAGTACCCAAAGCTGGGTGCAATCACCCCTAAAACCTCGCTGTAAATCGTGGATCCCTATCCGAAACAATCGACTTAGGTACCCCGTGCAACCTTACAATTTTAGCAACATACAAATCCGCCAACCTATCCAAAGTATACATCGTATGCACTGGTAGAAAATGTGAACACTTCATAAACCGATCAATAATCACCCAAATAGAATCCTTTTTAGTTAGTGTCAAAGGTAACCCAGACACAAAATCTACGGTGATCCTCTCCCATTTCCACTCTAAAATTTTCAACAGTTGCAACAACCCGGAAGGAAACTAGTGTTCAGCCTTCACAAGTTGACGTATCATACATGTAGCAACAAAATCAGCCACATCCTTTTTCAAACCCACCCAATAGTACTTTTTCTTCAAATCTTGATACATCTTGGTACTATCGAGATGCATAGCAAAAGGACTAGCATGTGCCTCGGTCAAAATTATTCGTCTCAAATCCATATTACTAGGCACCATTATCTGATCTTGAAAACACAACACCCCATCACCATTAAAGTGAAAATATATAGGATTTCTATCCATGATGTCCTTGACCTACTGTACCAACGCCTCATCATAAAGTTTCTTTTCCTTAATCAACTACGACAACGATGGCTTCACTTGTAACTCAGCCAATAAACCACCATCACGGGTCACACTCAACCTCGCAACCATGGCCCTCAACTCCACAATAGCTTTTTTACTCAAAGCATCGGCCATCACATTTGCTTTGCCCGGATGATATTCAATTGTCAAATCATAATCCTTAAGCAACTCTAACCATCTATGTTACCTAAGATTCAACTCCTTTTGCGACATCAAATATTTCAAACTCTTATGATTCGTGTATACAATACACTTCTCACCATAAAGGTAATGTCTCCAAATCTTTAACGCAAACACTACCGCGGCAAGTTCAAGATCATGCATAGGGTAATTGTGCTCATGCACCTTCAACTGTCTTGATACATAAGCTAAAACTTTCCCACCTTGCATCAACACACACCCCAAACCAACGTAGAATGCGTCGCTATAAACCAAAAACTCTTTTTTTGACTCAGGTTGAATCAAGATTGGAGCTTGTGTCAAAGCTTCCTTCAACTTTTCAACACCACTGTACATCCTTTTACAACAACTTGGTTAACGGAGCAGCGACCCTTGAAAACCCATCTACAAAATGTTGATAATACCCTGCCAGCCCTGAGAAACTACGGACTTCCATCACCGACTTAGGTTGCTTCCAGTTCATAGCCTCAACCTTTTTTGGGTCTACCCGAATACCTTCCGCTAAAACCACATGACCAAGAAAAACTTCTTCTCTAATCCAAAACTCACATTTGCTCAACTTGGCGTAAAGCTAGTTATCCAACAAGGTTTGTAACACAATCCGCAAGTGTCGATCATGATCCTCCTTGATATGAGGGTACATATCATCAATGAACACTACTACGAAGTAATCCAAGAATTCATGGAACACCTGATACATCATGTCCATGAATGCCGCAGGCGCATTCGTCAACCCAAACAACATCACCAAGAACTCATAATGCTCGTAGCTCGTACGAAAAGTAGTCTTCAACACATCTTTATCTTTAACCTTCAACTGATAGTATCTCGATCTCAAATCAATCTTGGAAAACATCGTAGCACCACAGAATTGATCGAACAAGTCATCAATTTATAGCAAAGGATACTTATTCTTAATCGTCAACTTGTTATGCTGCTGATAGTCTATACACATACTTAAAGTGCCATCATTCTTTTTCACAAACAACACTGGTGCTCCCCACGGTGAAACACTAGGCCAGATGAAACCACAGTCCAATAACTCATAGAGTTGTCAACTCTTTCAACTGCACTGGTTCCATCTGATACGGTGCAATCGACACCAGAGCTGTATCAGCATACGTCTCAATACAAAACTTCACCTCTTTATCTGGTGGCAATCTAGGTAACTCCTCCGAAAACACCCTCAAAAAATCACAAATAGTACGAATATCTTTAGTTCGCACTTCTTTCATACTCAGGTTCATAACATAAGCCAGATATGGTTGACACCTACACCCCCAACAACTTTTGCGTTTCCAAGGCCGAAAATACATTGGAAAAGAGCTTAACATTTCACCCACAACTACCACTTCATACTCATTAGCTTGATTCAATGGAACCCACTATCTTAAAATCGACCATAACCCGATGATCGGACAACCAATCCATACCCAAAATCACATCGAAACCAAAAAACGGCAGCACCATCAAATCAGCCGCAAACACGTAACCTTGAATCATCAAAGGACATCTCCTAAACAACTTTCTTGTAACTTCCGTCTCTCCAAAAGAACGTGTTACTTGCATACCCACATCTAACATTTCTACCGGTATACCAAGCAAATGTGCATGCTCATGCAAAATATATGAATGCGTAGAATTAGAATCTATTAGATGAAGTAATAACATAGACTGCAAGGTAAAAGTACCTACTATCACGTCCGTGTCATTTCTCCCTTCACGATGAGCATAGATCCTCGTTGGTCCACCACCCTCGGGTCAAACTACCACTATATGCGCTACAGTTCTCTGTCTATCCTCTCTTAGCTAAAAATTACCTCAACTACGCCCACGACCTCTCGGTGGTGCAACAACAGGTGCAGGTGCATGCCTACCTCTAGCAAGCAACGGACAATCACATCTCATATGCTCTACAGATCCACAACTCTAACAAGAATTCGCAGCCATAACTGCAGGATCCTTCCCCTCTCTGGCCAAACGTAGACAGTCTCGCCTCACATGATCTTGTGATCCAAAAACCTAACAAACATTATACGCTGATCAGACTTGGGTACTCTGCCCATGTAATCCTCAACCACCACCATCTCTACCACGTCTCGCATTCGGATGAAACCTTTTGTCACAGTGTCTTTTGTTCTGACCACCACTACCTCTAGCATCCACTACTCTCTTACCCCAGCCAAGACCCTTTGGACGATAGGATAAGCCCAAGGTATGCTTTATATCCTTCGCCCATGTAACCAACACGTCAAAAATTTGTGTAATCAATGGAAAACATGTAGGTCTCAACATCCTGCTCCAAACCATAGCGAAAACGATCACAATGATGCCTCTCTTCTGGCACCAACTCAGTCTCATACTGACTCAGCCTCGCAAACTGTACCTCGTACTCAGATACAGTCATATTGCCCTGAACCAAGGCCACGAACTCACATTTTTTTATCCAAGTATCTAACTCCTAGATACTTTCTTCTGAAGGCAGCTTGGAAGAATTCTCATGTCACATCACTGGGTTCTATGCTCGTGATTACAGTGGTCCACAAACTGTACGCATCACCCTGTAATAGGGACACAACACATCCCAGCTTACGGTCATCACTGTACCCTATCCGAGCCAAGATCTATTCTGTACTAGCAAACCACTCCTCGGGTGCCAACCTTCTAAACTCAACTCCTTAAAGACTGCGTAGACGCTCTAACGGCAACCCCAGATTAACAACAACAATGAGTGCAGGTGCGGGCACATGAACTCCTGCCATCGCAGCCTGGAACGCTCCAGTCATCGTCGAAACCAAAGGCGTCATATCACCATACACTGGACCAGGTGGTACAGGTGGTACTTGCTCCACTCACTTAGGAGGATTAGGCAGAGACGGGGACAATCCTTTAGGATGTAAAATCTTACCCTCAACTCCATGCCCTCTAGCAGTAGCGTTTATGCTAGATCGCAATTCTCTCCTCAGTGGCATCGTATAAAAACGTATCTAAGGCATGATAATTACACCAAAAAAAAATCAGGCTAGCTTCAAGCAAGGATCCAAGACTTTCATTTCAAACCAAAATTATTTCACAACTATAGTAATAAGGCAATGTGTTCCAAAAATACCCCAACATGTCATATTTCAAACACCGTACATGTAAACAATCATCGTGCATAGCAAACAGCATTGCACAATCATCAACAACATCCCATTTTTTTGCAAGCTTGGCTCTAATACCACCAAATGTAACCCTCTTAGCCCGGCCTAGCCAAAACCAGACTAAAAGAATCACATTAGGTTTGCCGAAGTAAACCTGAGCTAATAACCTAAACCGAGCCTATTTTTTCTTTTTATCTTATCTTATCTAAATTGATTAAATTATTATCCTAAGGTGAACATGCTTCAGCAAAAATGTCATATTGAAATCAGATTTCAAAACGGGGTTCAATTGCACAACATTACACATTAGGGACCAAAATGTAATTTCTACAAATTTTAGGGTGTTTATCACATTTAAAATTACCCAATCTTTATTAGTTCAATTTCATGCTCAAATGATAAATTCCAACTCAAAACAATCATCCAAACTCATTCAATTGCATACATAACAATCAAGGACTAAATTGCAAGATTTCTAAACTTTAGCAAACTGCATACACAAAATCAAGCGTACTGATACAGGCAAGCCCATACCGATACAACTTAATGAACAAAATGGATACTCGTACCGATACACATACAACCATATCGATAAAGTGTGTTGACCAACCAATAACCTATACGACCTTGACCCCGTACCGATCCCCCATGCATTTTAAAAAAACTCAAAATTCCAGTGAGCATATCACGTACTGATACAATACCCGCATATCAGTACAACTCTTTAAAATTGAAGGGATCGTACCAGTACTCAAACCCATGTACCAACACCAGTACGGCTAGGCGTACCGATACAATACCCTGCGTATCAGTACGGCTGTTTAAAATTGAAAGGATTGTACCGGTACTCAAACCCGTGTACTGGCACTAGTACAAAATTTTCTCAAGGTGTACCGATACGGTGGTTAGGCGTACCGATACCCTCTACTTTGTTTCAATGATTTGAGCATTTCTAGACCCCGCGTACCGATCCTTGGGTGCCTGTACCAGTATGCAGAGGCCTGTAATGACCTCTAGGTCCAACATATGACACTTTGGCTCACTCTAAACAACCATAACACATATCTAAACAACTTATAACATCAATAACATGCTCGACAACAACATACCAGCATTTTAGGAAAACCTGACAAGTCTAGCATATTCAATCACAAAGTATATAGGCATTCTCCCTATCAACATCCAAAACATAAATCCATCCACATCTCAAGCGCTTTAAACCTCTTACAAGTCCAAACCAACAATTACAACTTGCACAAACAGAGAGTTCATCCAAAAGTCCTCCTAAATCAACATTTGACACATTGCCCTTACTACTACTATAAAACGTTTCAAACCATACTTTGAAAACAAGTCCTTGGAATTCTTTCCTTTCTTATTCGCTGCCCTTGACCTTTAGTTATCTGCATTGATGGAAAAAGAGAGCGTAAGCACACAAGGCTTAGTGAGGAATGCTCAAAAACCAACCATCATCAATCCATTTAAAACCATTTAACATTCATTTTGAAAACCACTTTCCAAAACACTCTTCAATCATCTTTTCCACATCACGCCTTATCAAAACCATGCAGTTAACATTTCCAAAATAGCATATTAAACCATATGCAACATGTATCATGGATCAATAGCAAAATCCCATTTGCTACCCTCAATTTAATCTTTCCCATGCATACTACCAATACAAGGCTTAAAGAGTAAAACATGTTTAAACCACATTAAACAACATAATCCATCTCATGATACATCATCAATTATATTGGCTTACAAGTGATCATTAGCCAATTTCCACTTTTCAAAACATAACATAACATCGGATACATGGATTCAACAAGTGTTCCCTCAACACTTAACATACAATCTACCGACATCTCACGGTTCAACAATGGGAGTTTTTGGTACACATAAACCCCTCCACTGTTGTGATACATGTGGTGGAGTTTTTGGTACACATAAATCCCTCAACACCACTCATCAGCTAGATGTATAACCCACTAACGGGAGTCTTCGATACAAAGATCTAAACCACTGTTGTCATACCATCACTTGCCAATATAATTCATTTTATTAATAACAACTCACTGTTTTCATATGTATCATCAAAATCATTTAACCAATGCAATAAACCTTCCATTAACCAATGTTTATAAACATTAACAAAATGTGCATTACTTCCAAATGCATCAACATCATTATGTAATCAATTTCCAGCATTAAACCATGCTCAAAACTTGCATATATAATGAGTAATTAAACCATTTAAACAAGTGCATAAAAATAGTTGCCAAACTAAGCTTGAGAGAGAATTCATCCTTTACTTACTTTCGAGCTTAGACCAGCATTTCAAGCTTGATCTAAACTTCCAAACACAACTTTCAAACCTTTGCAAAGCTGTAAAGCACGTTCTCACTCACCAACATGCAAAGCCTCGCTTGTCGATACGTTAAAATTGCCTCCAAAGCTTCCGAAATGATCGTTCAACCTTGAGGACCAACTTCCCATATTTTATCCACACAAAAAAGAGGATTCAATGCATCAAAATTAATTCAACAACATAACAACATAAATCATCAACATTCGTTACCCAATTCCACTCCACAACAACCGAAATTACCATCAAACATCCTCTAAACTTAACCCAACCAAAACCTAATGTTTTAACCCATCAATTAACATCTAAATACACAACAACATCCTTATACCTCCAGCATTCATAAAACCACCACAACACCCAAAAAACCCACAACAAACAACCTAGGAAATTAGAGATTCTCATAGTTTTGGGATTCTAATGTTAAAGCCCACTTATTAACATTATTAAACATCAAAATCATGATTAGAACTAATCAAGAACTCAACAAAGTAGATTCTATTCAAAAATCCACCAACTTAACCAATTAAACTTCAATTAAACCAATTTTCCATAATTAAACCATCAAATCAAGTTAGAAAGCATATGTAAAGGATCAATAACTTGGGAATTTCAATAAACAACCGTGTATTAGAGGAGAAGAATGAACTTCACCTCTAATGGCTGCCTTTCCCATTAATTGGACGAATTTACATCACAAAACAATGATAAACCAATTATATTTTGTTAGGAAATCATTATATTTCCATTTGAAATCAAAGGATTTATTAAATAAGATTTTACCTGAGAATCTTGAAAAGAAAAGAAGTGTTTGGATGGAGAGGATTGGAGAGAAAATCCTTTTTGAGAAAAGTTAGTTACGTCAAATTGTTTAAAGCTTTTTAATTATCCAATTAATTCTCCAAGCTTTTTTATATTATTTTAAAATCATTTAAAATAGCCAATTAATGGAAAAAGTCTGATATTAGACTTTGGGTAAATACCTCCTTAAAGATTCTAAGTTTTGACCCTTTTTCAAATAGTCACTAAAAATAGTTTTTAAAACTTTATATTTTGGTCACTAGCCAAAATGTCCAATTTCAAGACCTCCTTTTGTGAAATTGGTTTTTCCAAAATCATTTGCATATTTAATAATGATTTTAGAACATTTTCCCATATTTTTATCTTACCCAAAAATATTTATTTTGAACTAAATCCCAAAACTGACTCAAATCCGATCCATCGGATCGTCTAAACCACCTAGAAAACTCCTAGGCCCAAAACTGGGGTGTTACATTAGCAGCTAAAAAGAGTTAAAAGATCGATGTTGTCCACCCAAGTTTAACGCATGGATGTATCACCAAGGCTTGCATAATCATCAGTTCTTCCGTTAGGGATGACGCAAAGGCATTGAAGAACACTCCGCCGAACATTGAAAGGGCAATTTACTCGCCTCGGTAGCTTACTTGCCACAGTAATCTACTTGCCAAAGTAATTACTTGCCACAACAATTTACTTGCCTCAAGAATTACTTGCCACAACAACTCATCCGGCAATCAGACCATTACTCTCGATAACCCGACCTATTCTCTCATATCGATTACCTTTTTCTATTTACTATGTTTATTTAGTTTATTTTACTGACTATTTGTCACCATCTATCACTTTCAATACTCTTTCATTCTAGTGCGGTAAGCTAAGAATTAAAGCCTCACCAATCCCTGTGGAGATGATCTTAATCTATACTATTACTTGCGACGTGTTCACTTGTACCGTTTGCGTTGAACTGAAATCACTGTCGACTATTGCTAACGCTTGGCAAACGATTGAATATTTAGTGTACAAGTGCAAGAAAATAATGCCAATATGAGTCTTATAAGTGAGAGTATACACGGTCAGCAAGTAATACAACAGTAAGCTGAGTATCGAATCCACAAGGATTGACCAAGAACTTATTTGCTTAATGTTCACTTATTTGTAAGAAAATAAAAGTGTTTGGAATGATTTGGATTTTTGATTGAAAAGATAGAAAAAACAATATAGGGAAAATAGAAGAAGTCTAGCAACGAAAGTGTTCAATTGAATGATGAGTGTAACTCCCTTGACCCGGTCTAGTCGCAATACCGAACCGAGTGAGCTACACTGGGGTTTGCCAAGACAAACCCGAAAGAATTAACTAGAAAGTGGTCTATTTTTTATTTTATCTTTTCTAAATGGATAATTAAGTCCTAAGGTGGTCATGTTGACAATGGTGAAAATTACAACTCAATCAGGCACCGATTTGACATCTAATTGTACGAAATAACATTACAGAGACCAGATTGCAATTTTTGCTAATTAAGAGGACTTCCTTAAAATTAAAGTTACCAAACCTTAATTAGTCATATTTCATACAATCAGGTTAAATTTCGACTTAAATTAACCTTCCAATCACATTTCATTGCATGATCAAGAAATAAGGACTAAACTGCAAAGATTCAAACTTTAGAAAGAATTTTAACAGAATTAATGAACTGCATATTGGTACACTAACACCCCGTACTGGTACAGGTTCAAAATTCAAAGGTACACCAATACGGTCCTCAAGCGTATCGGTACGGGTATACAATATTCGAAAAATAGGATTCTAGTAGCCAAAAGGCGTACTGGTACGGTTGCCCATGTACCGACACCAAGCTGAAAATCTCGTAATGCGTACCGATGCGATCACCAGGCGTATCGGTACGCCAAGGTAATTTTGCCTTGATTGAGCCGAGATAGGTTCCCGCATACAGATCCTTGAGGATCCGTACCGGTACGGACAGACCTGTAATGACCTCTTGGTCGAACATATGACACTTTGGCTCAATCTAACATACTCCAATCAACATCAAATCACCATATAACATACCAAACAATATTTTCACCAACATAAGAGCATGTTTAAGGATCATATGCAACATATCAAATCCAAGCAATTGTCCTATAGACATGATCTCTACCCAAGCATGCAAAATGTTTCCCAACCCCTTAAAACCAAACATTGCGCATCATACTAGTCTAAAGCATCCAACATAACTTATACAAATAGGGAGTATCCAAAATAAGTCTCCCAAGTACAACTTGGTCACATTGCTTCTTATTACTACTATGTATTTGTAAAACCATACTTGAAAAATACTTCGACCCTTGGATCTCCTCTTGCCTACCTATTTTTCGAAAGTGCTTATTTCTCTGCATTGATGAGAAAGGAGAGTGTAAGCTATAAGCTTAGTGAAGGAATCTCAAAAACACTCATCAATGCATTTAAAACCATTTTAATTCAAATAAAATGTATAAATCTCATGCCAAAATCATCTCATGCTTCTATAATCTCTTCAAATATGCACATTTAAATCATTTGCAACACATGTATCATGGATTTCTTCATAAACCTCAATTTAAGCTTCATATTCCAAAATCTCTAAATAGCAAGCTTAAAGAGCATCTCATATATAAGCCATATTATACAAAAAAATACTCCCTCTGTCCCATAAAAAATGTCCCTTTTGTGTTTTAAAATTGTCCCACTTAAATTGTCTTCTTGAAAAATTCAACAACTTTTACTAAAGGCATTCCCTTTTCTACCCACTTTTTAGTTTCCCAATAAAAACAAACTTTAACTTTTCAAGGATGAAATTGTCATTTAATTACTTTACAATACACCTATTACACAAACTTTTTCTTCCTAAAACTATGTAAAAAGTCAACAAGGGACAATATTTTTGGGACGGAGGGAGTTATCCATTTCTCATGATACATCATCTCATATATTAGCATTCAAGTGACTCAAAAGCAAGTTTCATTCTATTTTATAAAAAATACATCGGATACACGGATTTCCCAAGTGGTTCCTTTGATCACTTCACATACGTCCTTGAACTGGAGCAACCCTCAACGATTATAACGTATAAATCCACCAATGGGAGAATTGGCACACTCTTAACCTCTTGACACACATGAGGTGACTTATTGTAGTGCACTTTAAAACCTATGGCTAGCCAACTATATCCGATAATATTTTATCTCAGCCACTTGCCAATATACTCAATAAAAACCACATTAACTTACTGTTTTACATATGCATTAATTCAAACCATTTTCCAATACATTATACCATGTGTTCTAGCATTCTCAAAATTCTTTCATAAATCATTCGCTATGCTCAAATATCATCATGTATAATCATTTTTAACATCTTTCATTTCTAAAACATGCATATAATAGTAAGTAATCAAATCTATAAACATGTGCATGAGATTGTATTTTGCAAAACCGAAAATGAGAGAGAGCTCAACCAATACTTACTTTCGAGCTTTGATAAGTGTTTCAAGCTTAATATAAACTCCCAAAACTTCTTTCAAACCTTTTAAAAGCAGTAAAACACTTTTCCACTCACCAACAACCCAAAGCTCTCTTGCCATTGCGAGTATCAAGCTTTCGAAGCTTCCGCAATCTCTCCAAAAGCTAAAGGATCCAACTCCCCTACTTTACCCAATCAAAAACAGAGGATTAATGCACTTCCATGCAACTCTAATTTCCAGCAACACATAAACACAACTTTGCCTCACTAAAAACCATCAAACGCCTCTCTAAAACAACCGAAATCATCACCAAACTTCATCTAAACAAAACCCAGCAAAAACCTATTGATTTTAACATCTTAACAAAATTAATTAACATCCAAAAACATCTTTATAACTTCCTTATAAATCCAGCAACTCTACAACACCAAGATCACTTCAAAATCTAAATATTTACAACATAAAAAAATTAGCAATTCACATACTTTCGGGATATCTTTAATTAATCTCTTCTTACAACATTAAAAAACGTCCTATAAGAGATCTAAAACAATTAAAATTAATACAAAACAGATCCATAACAGTGTTTATCAATTTTCACATCAAAACTCAATTTAATTACCATATTCATGATTTAATCATAATTCCATGTCAAAAATTAGTTGTAAAGGATCAAGAGCTTGGGAATTTCAATAAAGAACCTTTAATTAGAGGAGAGAAATAAAAATCACCTCTAATTGCTTATTTCTCCCTTATTTGGAAAAGATTGGATGAAAACTTCAAGAAACCAAGTAGATTTTTATGTAGAAATCAAAGGAATCAAATAGGAAATCAAAAGGAAATCAAAAGAGGTTGATTCTTGTGGATTTAGGAATGAAATTGATAGTTTGTCTGCTGAGAAAGTTGAGATAAAAGTTAAGACCAAAATTAGTTACGTGAGAAAATAAATTTGGTTAATTAAACATCCTTTTATCAATTCTATTTTATTTTAATATTAAAACCTCTTAAAAACCTTTTTAAAAATAGCCTATATTAAGGGAAAAATATGATGAAAAAGTATGGTTAATTATCTCCTTAAAGATTCTAAGTTTTGACCTTTTTACGATTTAGTCACCAAAATAGTTTTGAAAACTTTATATTTTAGTCACCAGACCAAAATGTCCTAAAATCAGATTTAATTTTAAAAAAAACTTAAAATATTAATTAGGTATTTTCTAGCATTTTCCATATTTTATTTTACCCAAAAACAATTTATTAAGATTTAATTCTTGAAACTAACTCGAATTGCCTAATCCAGTTTTCCTGAACCGTCTAATCGATCCATCTAACATCTAGGCCCAAATCAGGCGTTACAACTCTCCCCCTCTTAAGAAATTTCACCATAAAATTTACCTGGCGGAAAAGGTAAGGAAATTGCTTCAACATGTCCTCATTGCTTTCCTAGGTGGCTTCCTCGACACCATGATGTAGCCACAACACCTTCACCAACTCTATGGTCTTTCCATAAAGAACCTTGCTGTTTGAATCCATAATTCTCACCGGCTCCTCATCATAGGTCAAATCCGAATTCAACTCAATCTCTTCAACATGCATCACATGCGAAGGATCCGATCTATACCTCCGATGCATCAATACATGGAAAACACCATGTATCTTCTGCAACCCCGCCGGCAATTCCAACCTACAAGCAACTAGACCAACATGCTCCAATACCTCATAAGGCCCAATAAACCTTGGACTCAACTTGCCCATCCGTCCAAACCTCATCACCTTCTTCCAAGGTGAAGCCTAAAGAAACACTCGATCACCAACAGCAAACTCAATCTCCATACGCTTCAAGTCAGCATATGACTTTTGCCAATCCAAATCTGTCTTCAAACTATCACTAATAGGCTTCACTTTCTCATTAGTATCCTTCAACACAGCAGGCAAAAAAACATGCTTTTTTCCTACTTCCGCCCAAGAAAGTGGCGTGTGACGCCTTCTACCATACAAAGCCTCGTACGAAGCCATTTGGATACTAGCATGATAACTATTGTTATAGGCAAATTCCACCAAAGGTAACTGTTTCTCCCATGATCCGTGGAAATCAATGATGCAACACCGTAACATATCCTCCAACACTTGGATAACGCGTTCAGACTGGCCATCCGTTTGAGGATGATACGAAGCACTGAAGTTCAGCCGTGTACCCAAAGCCTTATGCAAACACTCCCAAAACCTTACTGTAAAGCGTGAATCTCTATTCGATACTATAGACTTAGGCACCCCGTGCAACCTCACAATCTCAACAATATACAACTCTGCTAACTTATCCAAAGTATACGTTGTATACACAGCCAGAAAATATACACACTTCGTAAACCTATGCACAACCACCCAAACAGAATTCTTCTTTGATATCGTCAAAGGCAAACCGTTCACAAAATTCATGGTAATTCTCTCCCACTTCCATTATGGAATCTTCAACGGTTGCAGCAACCCATAAGGAAATTGATGCTCCGCCTTAACATTTTGACATACCATACATTGAGTAACAAAATCCGCTACATCTTTCTTCAAACCAACCCAGAAATATTCCTTTTTCAAATCTGGATACATCTTTGTTCTTACCGGATGCATAGCAAAAGGACTCGAATGTACCTCAGTCAAGATAATGTACCTTATCTCCTCATCTCTCGGCACAACCACTGGACTCTTAAAACACAAAACTCCATCACTAAAACAAAAATTTGTTTGATTGCCATCCATTATGTGCTTGATATGCGGTACCAAAGAATCACGGTTGCTTCTCCTTGATTAACTACAACAACAATGGCTTCACTTGCAACTCAACCAACAAACCACCATCATGCGTTACACTCAACCGAGCAAACATCTCCCTCAAATCAACCGCAACCTTTCTACTCAAGCCGTCAGCTACAACAATAGCCTTTCCTAGATGATATTATATTGTCAAATCATAATCCTTGAGCAACACCAACCATCTCTGTTGCTTAAGATTCAACTCCTTTTGCGACATCAAATATTTCAAACTCTTGTGATCCGTGTATACAATACACTTCTCACCATAAAGATAATGTCTCCAAATCTTCAATGCAAACACCACCGCAGCAAGCTCAATATCATGCGTAGGATAGTTGCGCTCGTGTACCTTTAACTGCCTAGATGCATAAGCCACAACCCTTCCTTCTTGCATCAACACACATCCCAAACCAACATAGGATGCATCACTATACACAACAAACTCCTTCCCTGACTCAAGTTGAATCAAGATCAGAGCTTGTGTCAAAGCTTCCTTTAACTTCTCAAAGGCTCGTTGTTTACTCTTCGTCCATTCAAAACTTACATCCTTTTGCAATAACTTCGTCAGAGGAGCAACAATCCTTGAAAAACCATCCACAAAGCGTCGATAATATCCTGCAAACCCCAAGAAACTACGGACCTCTATCACAGACTTTGGTTGTTTCCAATTTACCACTACCTCAATCTTCTGTGGATCTACCCAGATACCTTCAACCGAAACAACATGACCAAGAAAAACCACCTGCTTGATCCAAAACTTACACTTACTCAGCTTGGCATAAAGCTTATTGACCAATAGAACTTGCAACACAATCTGTAGGTGCCGATCGTGATATTTCTCGGTAGAAGAGTACACAAGAATGTCATCGATGAACACTATCATAAGTTGATCCAAAAATTCACAGAACACCCGATTCATCATATCCATGAATGCTGTTGGCGCATTTGTCAACCCAAACGGCATCACTATGAACTCATAATGCCCATAACGCGTGCGAAAAGCTTTTTTCGGCACGTCCCTATCCTTCACCGTTAACTGATAATATCTAGACCTCATATCAATCTTGGAAAATACTGTAGCACCGCACCCCAAAACTGATCAAATAAATCATCAATCCTTGATAAAGGATACTTATTCTTAATCGTCAACTTGTTGAGTTGCCGATAATTAATGTACATTCTCATCGTGCCATCTTTTTTTTTCACAAACAACATTCGTACTCCCTACGGTGACACACTAAGTCAAATAAAACCACGATCTAACAACTCCTATAGCTGTATCTTCAACTCCTTCAATTCCTTTGGTGCCATGCGATATGGTGCAATCGACACTGGATTCGTATCTGCGTACGTCTCAATGCAAAACTCTAGCTCCCTATTTGGTGGTAATCCTAGAAACTCTTCTGGAAACACTCTTGGAAAATAACAAACGGTGCAAATATCATGGGCACACACTTCCTTCATACATGGGTTCATAACATAAGCTAGGTATGCTTGACCCCAAGATTCTAACAACTTCTGGCTTCCAAAGAAGAAATAACATTAGACAAGAATTTGACATTCTCGCCCATAACAACCACTTCGTAATCTTCAGCAAGTTTTAACGAAACTCGCTTGGTCTCAAAATCAACCACCTCCCTATGCTCAGACAACCAATCATCCCAAAGATTACATCAAAACCATAAAATGGCAACTCCATCAAATCAGCCGCAAACACATGACCTTGAACCATCAAAGGAAATATACTATATAACATCCTAGCAACTATTGTCTTACCAAAAGATCTAGTTACCCGCATACCAACATCTAACACCTCTACAGGTACATCAAGGAAGCATGCATATTCGTGCAAGATGTATGAATTTGTAGAACTAGAATCTATCAAATAAAATAATGGTATGGACTGCAAAGGAAATGTACCTACAATCACATCAGTGTCATTCCTTCCCACACGATGCGCGAAAACCCTCGTCGGTCCATCACCTCAGGTTGAATCGCTACGATATAAGCAACTACCCTTTAACCATCATTCTTGCGCTAAAAATATCCTCAACTGCGCCCTCGGCCTCTCTGTAGCACAACAGTAGGTGCAGGAGCCTAACCTTCCCTAGATAACTATGGACAATCACGCCTAATGTGATCCTATGAACCATAGCTCCAACAAGTACCAAGAGTACCTTAATACTCCCCCGAATGTCGTCTACCACATATCGCACACTCAGGTGCTCGAACAAAAGTATTCTGAACATGTTGTCCATGCCCAGCACTATTCTCTCTGCATCTATGATCTGGACAATACCTCTTATCTCTATGCTTCTTGTATCGATCTCTGCCAACATCTGACTTAGCACTTCTTTTCTCCGCAGAAGAACTCTCTGATAGAGATGACAACCCTAAATTTTGTTCTATGTCCTTAGCTCAGGAAACCAGGACATCAAACTCTGTATAATTTATAGCCAACATGTAAGTCTTCACCTCCTTAACCAGCCCATAACAGAAATGATCGCATCGCTGTCGCTCATCAGGGGCTAGCTCATATGTATACTAGCTCAGACGAACAAATTGGATCTCATACTCAGACACAGACATGTTCCCCAGCTCCAAAGCCATGAACTCCCTTTTCTTTTCATCTTGATAATGAGATCCCAGATACTTCTATCGGAAAGCAAGACATAAGAACTCCCACATCACATCAGTAGGTGCCATACCCGTGATAGTAGTCGTCCACCAACTATAAGCATCACTCTGCAGCAACGACACTATACAACCAAACTTACGGACATCTGTAGACTTCATCTAGCCAAGAACCCTTTTCGTGCTAGCAAACCAC
Source organism: Hibiscus mutabilis (assembly GCA_019671005.1). Lineage (NCBI taxonomy): Eukaryota > Viridiplantae > Streptophyta > Magnoliopsida > Malvales > Malvaceae > Hibiscus > Hibiscus mutabilis. The sequence goes on along the minus strand of CM033740.1, from coordinate 26,011,426 downwards.
TCCTCAGATGCTTCTAAAGCCAAACCTCTAAACTCGGTACCTCTCAAGCTATGTAAACGCTCCAACGAAGCCCAGTATTAGCAGCTACTATAGGCCCCGTGTAGGTACTTGGACTCCAGCTATGGCTGCCTGAAAAGCTCCAGTCATTGCCTGGATCAATGGTGTCATATCACCAAAAATAGGTCGTTGCAGTGCCTGAGGCACACCACCCTCAACTCTAGCACCAACAGGAGGAATCAGTGGAGGAGAATCATCATTTTGTCCATCCACAACTCTCCCTATATAAGCTCTCATCTCTCGTCTCGGTCACATTCGTAAAAATATGAGTCTAAAACATGATAATGCAATAAAACAAAACAATTAGACTAGCTTGCAGCAAGAATCCAAGTCGCTCATGTTTAAAAACAAAAATCATTTAGCACTACTAGTAATAAGGCAATGTGTCCCTAAGCTAAACACCCCAACATATCATATTTCAAACATGATCTCATAAAGTCAAACACAGTGTATACAAAACAACATAAATCATACATCAACAATATATCAAACAACCATAACCCACCTCCCAACAATCATAACCTAGCTCCAATACCAACAAATGTAACCCCTTTGACCTAGTCTGCTCGCAAGACCGAACCGAGCAAGCTATATTGGGGTTTGTCGAGACAAACTTGAAAGAATTAATTAGAAAGTGGTCCATTTTTTATTTTATCTTTTCTAAATGCATAATTAAGTCCTAAGGTGATCATGCTGACAACGGTGAAAATTACAACTCAATCAGGTATCGATTTGAAATTCAATTGTACGAAATAACTTTATAGGGACCAAATTACAATTTCTGCTAATTAAGAGGACTTCCTTGAAATTAAAGTTACCAAACCTTAATTATTCATATTTCATACAATTAGGTTAAATTTTGACTTAAATTAACCATCCAATCACATTTCATTGCATGATAAAGAAACAGGGACTAAACTACAAAGATTCAAACTTCAGAAAGCATTTTAACCAAATTAACAAACTGCGTATTGGTACACTAACACCCCATATCAGTATGGGTTCAAATTTCAAAGACATACAGATATGGTCCTCAAGCGTATCGGTACGGGTATAAAACATTTGAAAAAGAGAATTCCAGTAGCCAAAAGGCGTACCGGTACGATTGCCCGTGTATCGATACCAAGCCAAAAATCCTGCAATGCGTATCGATATAGTCACTAGCATATCGGTATGCCTAGGCAATTTTGCCCTGATTGAGCTGAGATAGGTCCCCACATACCGATCCCTGAGGACCTGTATCGGTACAGACAGACTTGTAATGACCTCTTAGTCGAACATATGACACTTTGGCTCAATCTAACATACTTCAATCAACATCAAATCACCATATAACATCCCAAACAATATTTTCACCAACAGAAGAGCATGGTAAAGGATTATATGCAACATATCAAATCCAAGCAATTGTCCTATAGGCATGATCTCTACCCAAGCATGCAAAATGTTTCCCAACCCCTCAAAACCAAACATTAAACACCATACAAATCCAAAACATCCAAGATAACTTGTACAAATAGGGATTATCCAAAATAAGCCTCCCAATTGCAACTTGGTCACATTTCCTCTTATTACTACTATGTATTTGTAAAAGCATACTTGAAATATACTTCGACCCTTGGATCTCCTCTAGCTTACTTGTTGTCCGAAAGTGCTTATTTCTCAGCATTGATGAGAAATGAGAGCGTAAGATATAAACTTAGTGAGGGAATCTCAAAAACACTCATAAATGCATTTAAAACCATTTTAATTCAAATCAAATATATAGTCTCATGCCAAAATCATCTCATGCTTCTATAATCTCTTCAAATATGCACATTTAAATCATTTGCAACACATGTATCATGGATTTCTATCATAAACCTTAATTTAAGCTTCATATTCCAAAATCTCTAAGTAGCAAGCTTATAGAGCATCTCATGTATAAGCCATATTGTACGAAAACATAATCCATTTATCATGATACATTATCTCATATATTGGCATTCAAGTGACTCAAAAGCAAGTTTCATTCTATTTTATAAAAACACATCGGATGCATGGATTTCTCAAGTGGTTCCTTCGACCACTACACATACGTCCTCAAACCGGAGCAACCCTCAATGATTATAATGTAGCGGGAGAATTGGCACACTCTTGACCCCTCGACACACATGAGACAACTTATTATAGTGCACTTTAAAACCTATGGCTAGCCAACTATATCCGATAATACTTTATCTCATCCACTTGCCAATATACTCAATAAAAACCACATTAACTTACTATTTTACATATGCATCAATTCAAACCATTTTCCAATACATTAAACCATATATTCTTGCATTTTCATAAATCATTTGCTATGCTCAAATATCATCATGTATAATCATTTGCAACATCTTTTATTTCTAAAACATGCATATAACAGTAAGTAATAAAATCTATAAACATGTACATGAGATTGTATGTTGTAAATCCGAAAACAGCTCAACCAATACTTACTTCCAAGCTTAGATAAGTGTTTCAAGCTTAATCTAAACTCCCAAAACTTCTTTCAAACCTTTTAAAAGTAGTAAAACAAATTTCCACTCACCAACAACCCAAAGCTCTCTTGCCGTTGAGAGAATCAAGCTTTCGAAGCTTCCGCAACCTCTCCAAAAGCTAAAGGATCCAACTCCTCTGCTTTGCCCAATCAAAAATAGAGGATTAGTGAAATTCCATGCAACTCTAATTTCCAGCAACCCACAAACACAACTTCGCCTCACCAAAAACCATTAAACGCCTCTTTAAAACAACTGAAATCATCACCAAACTTCATCTAAACAAAGCCCAGGTAAAACCTATTGATTTTAACATCTTAACAACATCAATTAACACCCAAAAACATCTTTATAATGTCCTTATACCTCCAACAGCTCTACAACACCAAGATCACTTCAAAATCTAACTATTTACAACCTAGAAAATTAGCAATTCACATAGTTTCGGGATTTCTTTAATTAATCACTTCTTAAAACATTAAAACACATCCTATAAGACATCTAAAACAATTAAATTCAATACGAAATAGATCCACAATAGTGTTTATCAATTTTCACATCAAAACTCAATTTAATTACCATATTCATGATTTAATCATAATTCATGACAAAAAATTAGTTGTAAGGTATAAAGAACTTGGGAATTTCAGTAAATAACCTTTAATTACGTGAGAGAAATGAAAATCACCTCTAATTGCTGATTTCTCCCTTAATTGGCAAAGATTGGATGAAAACTTCAAGAAACCAAGTAGATTTTGATGTAGAAATCAAAGGAATCAAATAGGAAATCAAAATGAAATCGAAAAAGGTTGATTCTTATGGATTTTGGAATGAAATTGATAGTTTGGCTGCTGAGAAAGTTGAGAGAAAAGCTAAGAGCAAAATTAGTTACGTGAGAAAATGAAGTTGGTTATTTAAAAATCCTTTTATCAATTCTATTTTATTTTACTATTAAAACCTCTTAAAAACCTTTAAAAATAGCCTAAATTAAGGGAAAAATATGATGAAAAAGTTTGGTTAATTAGCTCCTTAAAGATTCTATGTTTTGACCCTTTTACGATTTAGTCGTCAAAAGAGTTTTGAAAACTTTACATTTTAGTCACTAGACCAAAATGTCCCAAAATTAGATTTAATTCCTTCAAATTGAATTTACCAAAATACTTAAAATATTAATTAGTTATTTTCTAGACTTTTTCCATCTTTTATTTTAGCCAAAAACAATTTATTAAGATTTAATTCTCGAAACTAACTCGAATTGCCTAATACGGTTCTCCTGAACCGTCTAATCAATCCATCTAACATCTAGACCCAAATTTAGGGTGTTACAATGCACGTTGGCATGGGATACTTGGATTTCAGGCTACTTATGCCAGCCTTTAATAATATCTTTCCTTGGTTTTATTGCCGAGTAGATTAAAGGTAGTGTTACCTCTATTGATGGCAATACCCTAAGTTAACCATGATAAAACCCATATATGTCTATAGTGAAGCTTTTCATTAATTAACTCGATTATGTTTCAACCTTTACTCCTAAGGGGTAGACTCACTTCCAAAGCAAGTTCATCTATTTGAACATCTTCTGTCGAAGCTTATCACCTTAGTATTTGGCAACTGATCGTTGCCCTTTAAGTCTGTTAAGATATTAAGGTGCAATAAGCACACTATGCCAACTATCGTATGGTAAAGGATTTGAGAAAATTAAGTACTAGCAAATAGGAAATAATGCCAAGGCATTTAGATTATTAAAACCAAATATAAAACCAGCGTTAATCGCAAACATCCCCAAACCAACTATAAAAGCTTAGTTCATGGTTGGGGGATCCATCCACAAAATATCATCTTTTTCATCATCCTTTTGAAATAAAAACAAATAAAACTAAGAGAATGGGCAAGAAGAAGATCCATCGATGCAGCCCTTCGAATGCTCTAGAGCTCTCAGTCTTAGCTGGTCGAACCACGTCGCCTTTTGGTTCACCACGATGCAACCTCTCTTCTTCAATCCCCCTCAAGTGGTGGCTTGAGCTCCTTTAAATAGGTTAAGCTTTTGAGTTTGAATTTTGAATGCGCAAAGGGGTAAGACGCGTTATCCTCTTATCCCGATTTGAATCCTAGGGCTAATGTCTACAAGGTCCAATGGCTATCTTGACCGATCATCAGACGTCAATCCTTTACCATCCGAGCTTGGCATTGTTTGGTCCATCTACGCTAACTACTACTCAGCAATTCTCTTGCTTCCTTTCCTGCGTTCTCTGTTGGTGCCTCTCTGCCAAGCCTGCCTACGTTCTGCATCAAAACTAGCAAAATAACCCTTCACACTGGCAACAGAATAGCTCCTAACTTCCTATGCAAATGCATGAATTTAACAATAAATGCAAACATATCTACTTAAAGGCAAGCAAAAGCATTGTAAAATAACCTTAAAAATTGTACTTTTAGGGAGTTAACACAACCCAAAACCTAGCTCATTACTTGTCCTCAAGTAATTCAACTAAAAATCTATAAAAACAAATAAAATAGGAAAAATACCTCGGGCAAAAATTGTCATGGTTCCCAACACCTACCAGCTAGCAAAATATTATCCTAGGTCTGTCCTCGAGTATTTAGTGTATCCATGCAAAGCAAATGAGCAAATTCAAGTGCAACAATATAGTTCTAGTCTAAGGTCATCTAGTGTGCATGAAGTGCGGGCAATATGCATCAAATTTACTCAACTCCCATAGTCAACTTTACTACCCAAACTAAGAATTTTTATTTTTATATAAATATTTTTTTCTTTTTCTTCTTTCTTATTTTCCTTTATTTGCCAAGAGTGTTTTTATGTCGGGAATTGATTAGGGTCTCATCATGTACTATTTGGTGTGAGACATAAGAGGGAGAAAACCACGAATACCCACGTTAATCTAGATTAAATCATTAAGCTAACCCATTACACTCATACCCTAATGTTATGTTGGCTTGAGAACTAAGAGGGAGCAACCCACGAAGACCCAAGTTAATTATCTTCCCTAATGCAGAGGAGTGTTCTAAAGTTTTTTCCAACATTTGGCAAGACATTGTTGCCTTATTCTTTCTTTCTACTCTGGAACCATTTTTTCTCTGAGCTCAGTTTCAAGCGAACCTAAGTTTGTTTCGCAGACTAGATGCATACTTCGTATAGAGTGAAACTAAAGTTTCCTAAACTAGAGTTCAATTGCCAAGTTACTTGGCAATGCTAACCTGCTAGCATAGAAGTTCTAAATTCTAGTTTCTTTATCAGACAAATAATCTAGCACAAATTCTCCTAAACTAGCAGTGTTGGCAAAAATTATAAGTAAAAAAATTGACCGAGGAAATTTTTTTAGTGGTTTGGTATGCATGTGTTACATCCTACATGGCAAACATAATGCAAACTGAAATATAAACATGAATGTCATGGCAATAAGTGTAAGGCAACCCACACCCCCAAACCTAAGGTGTGCATTGCCCTCAGTGCATGAAAACAACACATATATACAAATGAAATTTAAAATGCATGAACATGTGAATGAAAATGAAATGAAATGCAAGGAGTTTAAGAAGAGGAGGATTCCCCTTCGGAGGGTTCTAACCATGAAACATGTTTTTTTCTTTTGATGAAGTTCCCTCGAATTGGACCCATATGCTTCTTGCGCTTAAGGCTGGGCTTTGATGCTGGTGTGGAAGCTCCAAGGTTGTGGAGAACTTCCTCAGCAATCTTCATTGGCTCAGAGGCAACTGGGACTTTAGTGGTTGTAGATGATACGGGTGTTGTAGGTGTGGCAACAACCTTGGCTTAGCTTTAGATTCCTTCATCTTCAGATTCAGGTGGTGTGTAGTTCTGGCATATTCAACTTGTACTGGAGATACTAGGACGGTGGCATCAGATTGTGTAAGAGTGTGGACAGAATGAGGATTGGCCGATATGTCATCCTTGGCAAGGAGGTTGGCAGATAACTCAGGGAACGCTGGAAATGTATGTGCGGACATGCCTTCAAGTGTTTGCTTCATGGCACGGTCCTTGGAATGAACATACTGCCAGAACATAAAGTTTTTGTCCTCGACTTTCTCCATCTTTTAGAGGATGATCTCATGGCATTGGTAGATCTGGGAAAGTATTGCCACTGATTCAGCTGACAATGAAGTCACAGGTTCTATCCTTGGCACCTTGGCCTTTGGCACAGACTCGACAGTCTTTTGCATGCCCTTCTCCTTTGCCTATGTGGTAGTCAATTGCCTTCACAGGTTAGGGGTTATGGTGGTCCACTTTTTCTTTTGAATGTTGTTTGAATCGAGCTGTGGTACACCGTGCTGCAAACATATAGTAGAAATTAAAAAGGGAAAAAGTAAACTTCTATTGGTTTTACTACTACACTTAAAGGTGTCTTTGATGATGAGCCGTCCAACATTAATCTTGCGGCCAGTCATAATAAAGTACAGCAGTGCCAATCTCTCCACTAAAAATGTCTCATTGTGGGTAGTCGGCATAAGGTTTGCTTTCAAGAAGTAATTCAAACCATGTGGCTGAGAATTTAGTGCCAACTGTTTCACAGTCTGATGGCCTTTGTAACGCCCTAAAATTGGGTCGATATGTGGGCCGGGTCGAGTCAGTGGTTCAAGAGAACTAGTTTAGGTAATTTAAATAGTTTTAGGAAAATAAATTTATAAAATTGATTTTGGGATGAAATAAAATATGATAAAATGTTTTAAATTACTTAATTAATATTTTAAGTAATTTGGTGAAGTCAATTTAAGGTAATTAACTCTGATTTTATGACATTTTGGTCTAGTGAATAAAATTGAAAGTTTTCAAAACTGTTTTTGGTGACTAAATTGAAAGAGGATCAAAACTTAGAATCTTTAAGGAGCTAGTTGACCACTGAGTTTTTATCAGATGTCTCTCTTGACTTGGGTTATTTTACAATGTTTTAAAGGTGGTTTAATAAATAATTAAAAATGATTTTATAAAAAGAAATTTTTGGTTAACTAAATCATTTTCTTACATAAACACTTTTCATTCAATCATTTTCTCTCTACTTTCTCATCAACCAAACTATCAAAACCATTCCAAAAATTCCAGGAATCAATCTCTTTTGATTTCCTTTTGATTTCTCATTTGATTCCTTTGATTTCCTCAACTAAATCAACTTGGATTTCATTAAAGCTTTGCCACACAAGGGAGAAATCAACAATTAGAGGCAATTTTCATTTCTCTCCTCTAATTAAGGGTTCTTTACTAAAATTCCCAAGTTCTAGATCCTTTGTTATTGATTTATGATATGAAATTATGTTATTAATATGGATTGTTAATTAAATGAGGATTTAATTGGAAAATTGTGAAAGATTGATTTGGATCTATTTTGGTAATGAATCTAGTTGATTAATATCTTTATTTTAATGTATTTTGATGTTGAAAAAGTTGATTAATCCATCAAATCCAGAAACTATGTGAATTATTAGTTTTCTAGGTTGTGTATAGTTGGTTTGTGGCTTGATCTTGTTGCTGTAGTTTTGTTGGAGGTATAATGATGTGTTTAAGGTGTTTTTGGATATTAATTGATGATGTTAATGTGTTAGAATCATTAGATGTTGGCTGGGCTTTGTTTAGGTAAGGTTTGGTGGTGTTCTTGATGGTTTTAGGATGGTGTTGAGTGGATTCTTGTGAGGCGATGTTGTGTTTGTTGGTTACTGGAGATTTGAGGTATAGAGATGTGTTTAAATCCTCTGTTTTTGGTTGGGCAAAGTAGGGGAGTTGAATCCTTTGGCTTTTGAAGAAGGCGCGGAAGCTTCGAAAGCTTGATCCGTGCATCGGCAAGCAAGCATTGGATTGTTGGTGAGTGGAAAAGTATTTTACTACTGTTAAAAGGTTGGAAAAGGAGTTGTGGGAGTTTAGATAAAGTTTGACAAAGGTATCTAAGCTCGAGAGCAAGTATCTAAGCTCGAGAGCAAGTATCGGTTGAGTTTTCTTTCGGTTTCGACTTTTACAAAATGAAATCTCATGCACATGTTATGGTTTTGATTACTCACTGTATTATGCATGTTTTAGAAATGATTTATGCTACAAATGATCATTGATGTTTACTTTTGGGAATAGCATAAGATTTATGCAAGTATTTTGAGAATATGAAAATACATGGTTTAATGTATTTGTGGAAGATTGATTTAATGCATATGTAAACAGTGAAGTAATGTTGTTTATTGAATATATTGGGAAGTGGCTGCGTTTAAAATGATATCAGATATAGTTAGCATGACACAGGGTTTAGAGTGCACTATAAAAAGTATCCTCATGTTTATCGAGGGGTGTTAAGTGTCCGTAATGTCCAAAATGAGAACCGCAACAGTTGAGGTGGATAAATGTTCTGTTTACTCCCGCTGGTGGATTATACATCCAAACCGTAGAGATGGGCAAGTGTGCCGTTACTCTAGTTTGAACCGTTGAGGTGGGCAAGTGTGTTGTTACTTCATTTGATGTATATATGTGTAGTGGTTGTGGGAACCACTTGAGAAATCCGTGTATCTGATAAGTTTTGAGAAATAAAAGGTTGATGGTTTTGAGTCACTTGAAAGCCAATATATGAGATAATGTATCATGTCAAATGGAATATGTTTGTATAATGAGATTTATACATGTGTTACTCTTTAAGCTTGAAATAAAGGTATTGTGGTGTGAAGCTTAAATTGAGGTAGAGATTGGATCCATGATACATGTGTTGAAAAATGTGCAGATTTGAGATGTTGAGAAAAGCGTGAAATGTTTTGCCATGAGATAATTACATGTGATTTGATAGAAATGGTTTCAAATGCATTGATGAGTGCTTTGTGATTTCCCTCACTAAGCTTATAGCTTACGCTCTCTTTTCCTCATCAATGTAGAGAAATAGCTTCTCAGGCAGCACGTGAGCAAGGGAGGATCCAAGGAACATTTTGATTCAAAGTATAGTTTTATGTACGTTAAGTAGTATTAAGAAGGCAATGTGACCGGGTTGTTTGAGAGATGTGTTTTGAGATACTCCCTGTTGTAATAGTTTAGATTGATGTTTTGGTTTGGTATGATGCTTTTGTATGTGGTTTTGAGGGGTTGGGAGACATTAAGCTTGCTTGGGTAGAAATCAGGATCATAGGTGATTGCTTGAGTTACCATACTTAGTGTAGCTTCAATCTATGTTGATATGTTTGATGATTGAGTGTTTATGATGCTTCATGATGATTATAAGATGAATGGGAAGTGTTAGAGTGAGCCAAAATGTCATAAGTTGGACCTAGAGGTCAATACAGGCCGCCCCGTATCGGTACAAGCCCTCAGGTTTTGGTACGCAGGGACTTGTCCAGGCTCAATGAGTTCAAAATAGCCTAGGCATACCGATACGCCTGGTAATCATATCGGTACGCTTAGTGTTGAAACAGTGTTCATTTCGGTATAGGGGTTACCGTATCGATACGGTGTCTAGCGACTGAAATTTGAATTTTCAAATTATACAAACCCGTACCGATATGCCTATGGACCATACCGGTACTCCTTGTCTTTTTGTGCTGTATTGAAATGCTAAGTACCCGTACTGGTACGCATATCGTTATTTCAGATGTATGAGCATCTGTAGTTTGAAATCTTTGCATTTTGGTCCATGTTTCTTAAATATGCAATTAAATGCGAATAATGATCATTTTGGATTGAGATTTAATATGAAGGCATATAACATGACTAATTGAGGATTGGTAACTTTAATTTCATGAAAGTCCTTGTAAATCTTGAAAATTATGTTTTAGTCTCTGTATTACGTTTTTGAGCAATTGGATGTCGAGATGTCGCCCGATTGAGTTGTAATTTTAAACATGACTCGTATGAACAAATTAGGACCTAATAATGCATTTAGAAAAGATAAAAGAAAAAAATGGACCGTCTTAATTGTAATATTTTCAAGGTTTATTTCGGTAAACCCTACTATAGCTTGCTCGGTTTAGTTTCTCAGCTAGACTGGGTCAAGGAGGTTACATTTGGTGGTATCAGAGCCGGGTTGTGATTGTTGGGAGGTGGGTTATGGTTGTTTGGTTGGTTGATGTTGTTTGAATATGTTGTTTTTCATGTACGGTGATTGAATTTGTGAAATTGTGTTTGATATGTGGTATGTTTGGGGTATTTAAACTCGGGACACATTGCCTTGTTACTACTTGAGTTAAATGATTTTTTTTAACAAGAGTGACTTCGATTCTTACTGCGAGCTGGCCTAATTGTTTTATTTTGTTGCATTATCATGTTTAGACTTATATTTTCGCATATGGGACCAAGATGAGAGACTAGAGCTCACATGGGTAGTGTGGTGGATACACATGATGATAAGTTGCCTCCTCCTCCACCGAGTCCTCATGCTGGTGTTGGAGCGAAGGGAAGTGCGCCTCAGGCACCCCAAGCACCTATTTTTGGTGATATGGCACCATTAGTCCAGGCGATGATGGGAGCTTTCTAGACGGCTATAGCTAGAGTGCATGTACCTACACTAGAGCCTACAACTATTAATACCAGGTTACCTTTGGAGCGTTTGCATAGCCTTGGTGGTGTTGAGTTCAAAGAATTGATTCCTGAAGCAGTCGAGGAATGGTTCGCTAGTACTGAGAGAATCCTTGGCCAAATAGAGTGTACGGATGTACGTAAGCTAGGGTGTATTGTGTCATTGCTTCAAGGCGATGCTTACAGTTGGTGGACAACTGTGATTGCAGGGATGGAACCTGCTAATGTTACGTGGGAATTCTTTTGTGAGGCTTTCCGGAAGAAGTATTTGGGAACTCGATATAGAGATAAAAAGAAAATGAAATTTATGGTTTTGGAGTAAAGAAACATGTTTGTTTCCCAGTATGAGACCTAGTTCGTACGGATGAGTAAGTATGCTCCCGAGTTGATTCTAGATAAGCGACAAAGGTGTGGTAGGTTTCGTTACAGGTTGATCAAGGAAGGGAAGGCGTACATGTTGGCTACCGACTATACAGTGTTTGATGTTATGGTTTCTTGAGAAAAAGGATATAGAATAGAATTTGGGTTTGTCTGCTCGTTCTGGGAGTTCTTTGACATGAAATATGAGTGTCGAGTCTGATGCTGGTAAGGATCGTTATAAGAGTCATAGAGACAGGAGGTACTGTCCGGATCAAAGGCGGGGAGGAAATGGAGCAGTTCCCTCATCTTTTTCCGTCAGGTAAATTTTGAGGATAAAATTTCTTAAGAGGGGGAAAGTTGTAATGCCCTGAAATTGGGCCTAGATGTAGGCCGGATTGGGTCGGTGGCTCAAGAGAACCGGTTTAGGTAATTGAATAGTTTCGGGAAAATAAATTTAAAAATTAATTTTGGGATAAAATAAAAATGAGAAAATGTTTAAAATTACATAGTTAATATTTTAAGTAATTTGATGAAATCAATTTGAGCTAATTAACTCTGATTTTATGACATTTTGGTCTAGTGACTAAATTGAAAGTTTTCAAAACTGTTTTTGGTGACTAAATTGAAAGAGGATCAAAACTTAGAATCTTTAAGGAGCTATTTGACCACTAATTTTTTATCAAATTTCTCTCTTGATTTGGGTTATTTTACAATGTTTTAAAGATGACTTTATAAACAATTAAAAAGGATTTAATAAAAAGAAATTTTTGGTTAACTAAATCATTTTCTTACGTAACCACATTTCATTCTACCATTTTCTCTCTACCTTCTCAGCAACCAAACCATCAAAACCTTTTCTAAAAATTCTAGGAATCAATCTCTTTTGATTTCTTTGATTTGATTCCTTTGATTTCCTCAACTAAATCAACTTTGATTTCCTCAACTAAATCAACTTGGATTTCATCAAAGCTTTGCCAAACAAGGGAGAAATCAACAATTAGAGGTGATTTTCATTTCTTTCCTCTAACTAAGGGTTCTTTACTGAAATTCTCAAGTTCTTGATTTATGATATGAAATTATGTTATTAATACGGATTTGTTGATTAAATGGGGATTTAATTGGAAAATTGTGAAAGATTGATTTGGATCTGTTTTGGTGAAGAATCTAATTGATTAATATCTTTATTTGAATGCATTTTGATGTTGAAAGAGTTGATTAATCCATCAAATCCCGAAACTGTGTGAATTTTTAGTTTTCTAGGTTATGTATAGTTGGTTTGTGGCTTGATATCGTTGTTGTAGTGTTTCTGGAGGTATATGGAAGTGTTTAAGGTGCTTTTGGATATTAATTGATGATGTTAATGTGTTAGAATCATTAGATTTTGGCTAGGCTTTGTTTAGGTAAGGTTTGGTGGAGTTTTTGATGGTTTTAGGAGGGTATTGAGTGGATTCTTGTGAGGCGATGTTGTGTTTGTTGGTTGCTGGAGGTTTGAGGTACAAAGATGTGTTTTAATCCTATGTTTTTAGTTGGGTAAAGCATGGGAGTTGAATCCTTTGGCTTTTGAAGAATTCGTGAAAGCTTCAATCGACAAACAAGCGTTGGAGAGTGGAAAAGTGTTTTACTGTTGTTAAAAGGTTTGAAAAGGAGTTGTTGGAGTTTAGATAAAGTTTGACAAACTTATTTAAGCTCGAAAGTAAGTATCAGTTGAGTTTTCTCTCGGTTTCGGCTTTTGCAAAATGAAATCTCATGCACATGTTATGGTTTTGATTACTCTCTGTATTATGCATGTTTTAGAAATGATTTATGATGCAAATGATCATTGATGATTACTTTTGGAAATAACATATGATTTATGCAAGTATTTTGAGAATATAAAAATACATGGTTTAATGTATTTGTGGAAGATTGATTTAATGAATATGTAAAATAGTGAAGTAATGTTGTTTATTGAATATATTGGCAAGTGGATGTGTTTAAAACGATATCATATATAGTTGGCATGCAATAGGGTTTAGAGTGCACTATAAAAAGTCGCATCATGTTTGTCGAGGGGTGTTAAGTGTCCGTAATTTCCAACATGAGAACTGCAGCAGTTGAGGTGGGTAAATGTGCCGTTTAATCTTGCTGGTGGATTATACATCCAAATCGTAGAGGTGGGTAAGTGTGCCGTTACTCCAGTTTGAACCATTAAGGTGGGCAAGTGTGTCGTTACTTTGGTTGAGGTATGTATGTGAAGTGGTTGTGGGAACCACTTGAGAAATCCGTGTATCCGATAAGTTTTGAGAAATGAAATGTTGCTGGTTTTGAGTCACTTGAAAGCCAATATATGAGATAATGTATCATGTGAAATGTAATATGTAATATGTTTGTATAATGAGATTTATACATGTGTTACTCTTTAAGCTTGAAATGGTGTTGTAGTGTGAAGCTTAAATTGAAGTAGAGATTGAATCCATGATACATATGTTGAAAATGATTTAAATATGCATATTTGAGATGTTGAGAAAAGAATGAGATGTTTTGCCATGAGATAATTACATGTGATTTGATAGAAATGGTTTCAAATGAGTTGATGAGTGCTTTGCGATTTCCCTCACTAAGCTAATAGCTTACGCTCTCTTTTCCTCATCAATGTAGAGAAATAGCTTCTCGGGCAGCACGTGAGCAAGGGAGGATCCAATGAACATTTTGATTCAAAGTATGGTTTTATATACGTTAAATAGTAATAAGAAGGCAATGTGACCAGGTTGTTTGGGAAATGTGTTTTGAGATACTCCCTATTGTAATAGTTTAGATTGATGTTTTGGTTTGGTAAGATGCTTTTATATGTGGTTTTGAGGGGTTGAGAGACATTAAGCATGCTTAGGTTGAAATCATGATCACAGTTGATTGCTTGAGTATGCCATGCTTAGTGTAGCTTCAATCTATGTTGATATGTTTGATGATTAAGTGTTTATGATGCTTCATGATGATTAGAGGATGAATGGCAAGTGTTAGAGTGAGCCAAAATGTCATATGTTGGACCTAGAGGTTAATATAGGTTGCTTCGTACCGGTACGGGCCCTCATGTTTGAGTACGCAGGGACTGGTCTAGGCTTAATGTGTTCAAAATAACTGAGCCGTAACGATATGCCTGGTAACCGTATCGGTACGCATAGTGTTGAAATAGTGTTCGTTTTAGTACACGGGTTAATGTATAGATACAGTGTCTAGCTACTAGAATTTGAATTTTCAAATTATACAATTCTGTCCCGATACGCCTAGGGACCGTCTCCGTACGCCTTGTCTTTTTTACCGTATCGAAACCCTATGTACCTATACCGGTACACATACCGTTATTTCAGTTGTATGAGCATCTGTAGTTGAAATCTTTGCATTTTGGTCCCTGTTTCTTGAATGTGTAATTAAATGCGAATGAATGATCATTTTGGATTGAGATTTAATATGAAGGCTTGTAACATGACTAATTGAGGATTGGTAACTTTAATTTCATGAAAATATTTGTAAAACTTGGAAATTACATTTTAGTCCCTATATTGCATTTTCGAGTAATTGGATATCGAGATGATGCCCGATTAAGGTGTAATTTTAACCACGACTCGTATGAATACCTTAGGACCTAATAATGCATTTAGAAAAGATAAAATAAAAAATGGACCATCTTAGTTGTAATTTTTTTGGGGTTTATTTTGGTAAACCCTAATGTAGCTCACTCAATTCGGTCTTTCGGCTAGACCGGGTCAAGGGGGTTATAGCCTTTTGATGACACGTGTAATACCTAGATTTTGTGCTTAGGTGTTTAAAGGTTGGTTCAAAGGTCTGGTGGACCGAAATTAGAGATTCGAGTCGGTTTCCCTCGACCCGGCCTAAATGCCTGTCCGAATCCAAAGAACTACATTAGGTTTGCCGAAGCAAACCGGAGAAAGATTACAAAAGTCGGTCCATTTTTTTCCTTTTATCTTGTCTAGATGCATGTTATTAATCCTACATGTTCATACTTGCAGCGGGTGAAATTACAAAGGGAACAGATCACTAAAAGGCATCCAATTGCAAAACATACATTTTAGGGACTAAAATGTAAATCTGATAAATTGAGGGTCCATTACCAAAATTAGGGTTACCAATCCTCAATTAGTCCAATTACATGCTTACATGTCAAATTTCAGGCCAAAACAATCATCCAAGTTCATACAATTGCATCCATAGAACTTAGGGACCAACATGAAAGAAAAAGAACTTCCAAATATTCCAAAATAACATAATTAACTGCATCCGTACCGGTACTCTTGGAGGTGTTTCGGTATGCCTTAATAATTTCCAAAACCCAGATTCCAGTAGCTAAAACTCATTTCGATACGCCTACGCATATCAAAACAACCTTAATATAATCCCTATACTATATCGAAACACCCTCTCGAGTACCAAAACGCTGGCCAAATTTGCCTAGGCTCGTACTGAAATGCTTGCCCGCGTACCGGTACCCTAAGCCTAAAATGGCATACTCGTACCGAAACAGGGTCACCCGTACCGATACTTCTAGACCTGTAATGTCCAAAATTGTTGTCTAAACACGCTTTAACGATAACCAAAACGCTCTAACATGCTTCAAACCCTTATACAACATTACTAGGATACACTCATAACTAAAACAACACAGAACCAACAACATTTCATGGCATTCATACCCCCCAAGATATTCTATAGTCATGCTCCCTAATATCATTCTACCAAACAACCAAAACTCACTTTAGGCACTTTTAAGGTATACTCATCATGCTTACACATCTAAAGCATCAAAACAAACTTGCTTGAACCATCAAAACATGGCAACCATTCCAAATTAACTAGATGTATTCATAAGCACTCATCTAGCATCATTATAAGCAAGGGTCAACACAAGTTTAACAACATCAAACCACTCATAAAATCCAGCACTTCATACGCCTAAAAACCATGGGAAAACAGTAATACAAGTCCTAAAAACATAGAGAACACATTTCCTTATTAACTGAAAACATAAACTGAGTTCATACTCAAGTAGTCTTGCACTTGGATCACTTCAAACTTTGCCTTTGCTGCCCCCAACCTCAATGCTCTGCATCATTAGGAAAAAGAGAGCGTAAGCACACATGCTTAGTGAGGATTCTCTTGAAGCAATGATGCAAATAAAACCATTTGAAAACCAAAACCACTTGTTTTCAAAACATGCTTAACAACCCAAGCATTTTCATTGTTTCCGACCAAAACATGCATAACGACCCTTATGCAACATGATATATAAATTCCATGCTTAGATCCCAAAGCATTAAACCATTTTACCATGCTTAAATCCCAAAGCATTATATCATAAACCATGTTTAAATCCCAAAGCATTATATCATAAACCATGCTTAAATCCCAAAGCATTATATCATAAACCATGCTTGAATCCCAAAGCATTATATCATAAACCATACTTAAATCCCAAAGCATTATATCATAAACCATGCCTAAATCCCAAAGCATTATAATAGATTCAACACATGAACTTTCACATATATTGGCATTTATAGTGACCCTGGATAGACTACCCTCTATCCATACATATCAGATACACGGATCTCTCATACCATGCCTAGTTAAACCTCATGATATCCCAAACCTTGCCTAGTTAAACCGCAAGATTTGACACCCTCTCCTAGTTAAACTGTGAGTTTTATCGCCCTTTCCTAGTTAAACCTCAAGTTTACCGACCTTGCCTAGTTACACCGCAAGATCACCATAAATTTTGGTTGCCTAGTTAAACCGCAGGCCCCAAATAAGGTCCTCATGGTCTGAGTGGCCTAGTTAAACCACCATACCTCAAGGACCCATGGCCATGATCGATTTTGTTCATATTTTATAGTGCACTTAATCCTATGGCATGCCAACTATATCCGATTGTTTTCTCATCATGTCACATAGCCAATATATCATTTATAAAACTATTTACTTACTGTTTTACAATGCACTATACAAAAATCACCACATATGTAAATCACATTGCCAAAGCAATAACATCATTCCCGACCGGAATGAAAACCAATGTTGTCTAGCATTTCTTATACTTTTAAACCCCTACATATGTACTTAAAAGCATGCATTTACAGCAAGTAAATCAAACCCTGTTTAACACCAAAACATGAAATCAACATGCTCATATCCAAACTGATATTCAAGAGCAAAATAAGAGAAACTTACTTTCGACCTTAGGTAAGTGTTTCACGCTTATATATATATTTAAATATGTCAGTACAAGCATACATCATTGGGCATGACATTAGAGGTTTTGCATCCATATGCATAGACATCTAGGATGGCTTATAAGGAATTATACATACATATGTTCAGGGTCATGAGTTTCCACAGTTTTGATGGAGTTGTTGTTCCATGGTTTTGAAGGTGTTTTGGGTATGGATTGGTTAAATGAGCACAAGGCAGTTTTGGATTGTGAATCCAAATGGATTTCCTTGAGCTTAGCAGATGATTACAAAGTTGTGGTGCATAGCGAGAATGTAAAATTCTTGTCCAATGTTGTTCGGCTACTCAAGCGAAAAAAGATAGTTCATGGAGGGTATCAAGCTTATTTGGCTATCGTGATGAATCTTGAAGTTAAAGGTGTTCGGGTGCGGGACATTCAAACTGTTAGTGATTTTATGGAAGTTTTTCCTGAAGAGTTATTGGGTTTACTGTCAGATAGGGAGGTAGAGTTCGGTATTGAGACATACTTGGGTATGGCACCGATGCCCATTACTCCCTATAGGATGGTATGGTGCGTATGTACATTGATTACCGGTATTTGAATAAGCCAACGATGAAGAAAAAGTATCCTTTACCAAGGATTGATGATTTGTTTATCAGTTTCGTAGAGCGGTGGTGTTTTCTAAGATTGATTTAAGATCGGGGTATTATCAGTTGAAGGTTAAGGATGAGGATGTACATAAAACTGCCTTTCGTATGAGGTACGGCTATTATGAGTTCTTGGTCCTGCCTTTTGGTTTGACGAATGCCCCAGCTGCGTTCATAGATATGATGAATAAAGTGTTCCATGAATATCTTGATCAGTTCGTGGTGGTGTTTGTAGATGATATTATCGTGTACTCTTGTTCCAAGGAAGATCATGATCGGCATTGCAGATTGTGTTGCAGGTTTTGAAGGATAATCAGTTGTATGCCAAGTTGAGCAAGTGTGAGTTTTTGGCTTAAGGAAGTGATGTTCCTTGGTCATTTGGTTTCTGCGGAGGGTATTCATGTTGATCCACAGAAAATTGAGGCTATTATCAATTGGAAGTAACCTAATCTATTTCAGAGGTTCGCAATTTTATTGGGTTGGCTGGCTATTATTGTCATTTTGTAGATAGGTTTTCTAGTATTGCAGCACCGTGGACGAAGTTGTTGCAAAAGAATATTCCTTATATGTGGAAGGAGTTTATGGTTTATAGTGATGCATCTTATGTTGGTTTGGATTGTGTGCTGGTGCAAGATGGTAAGGTTGTGGCCTATGCATCGAGATAGCTGATGGTTCATGTGCGCAATTATCCGACTCATGATTTGGAGCTTGCGGCTGTGGTGTTTGCCTTGAAAATTTGGAGACATTACCTTTATGGAGAAAAGTGTGTTGTTTTTACGGACCACAAGAGTTGGAAGGATTTGATTTCTCAAAAGGATTTGAATCTTAGGCAATATAGATGGTTGTAGTTGATTAAAGATTACGACTTGACGATCGGGTATCATCCTAGAAAAGCCAACATGGTTGCGGATGCGTTGAGTCGTAAGGTTGCGGTTGAGCTTAAGGCTATGTTTGCTAAGTTGAGCGTGACATAGGAAGGTGGATTGTTGGCCGATTTGCAAGTTAAGCCTACGTTGTAACAAGCAATTAAAGCTAAGCAATCGCTTGATGATTCCTTGGTTCCGCATGTTAAGGACATATCGGATAGTAGCCCAACAAATTTTCATTTTGATGATGATGGGGTTTTGTATTTTAAGGGACGAATAGTGGTACCGGATGATCCAGAGTTGAGGCACATTTTAGTCCATTTGCTATGTATCCCGGTAGTGTTAAGATGTATCGTGGATTGAAAGAGGCATACTACTGGGTTGGTTTGAAGAAGGATGTGCCTGAGTTTGTTTCTAAGTGCATGGTGTGTCAGCGGGTCAGGGCTGAACATTAGTTTCCATCCGGGTTGTTGCAACCGTTGAGAATTCCATAAAGAAAGAGTCACCATGGATTTTGTGCATGGTGTGTCAGAGGGTGATTGTGGATCGATTTACAAAGTGTGCACACTTTCTGCCAGTGAATACAAGGTATACTTTGGACAAGTTGGCAGATTAGTACATCGTTGAGATTGTGCGGTTGCACGGGTTGCCTAAGTTCATTGTTTCGGATAGAGATTTTAGGTTTACATTGAGGTTTTGGATGAGCTTGCATGGTACGAGGTTGAACTTTAATACCGCGTATCATCCTCAGTCGGATGGATAGTTTGAGCGGGTTATTCAGGTTTTGGAGGATATGCTGAGATGTTCATTATTGAGTTCCAAGGAACCTAGGAGAAGCATTTACCTTTGGTTGAGTTTGCGTATAACAACAGTTACCAAGTGAGTATCCAGATGGCACCGTATGAGGCATTGTATGGACGGAGGTGTCGTACGCCCTTGTGTTGGGTTAAGGTAGGGGAAAAGCATATTTCCTTGCTGGATGTGTTGAAAGACGCGGATGAAAAGGTAGAGCTTGTGTGTGATCGTTTCAAAGTGGCTGTGGATCGAAAGAAATTTTATGCGGATTTGAAGTGTAGGGAAATTGAATATGCGATGGACGATCGTGTATTCTTGAAAGTTTCACCATGGAAAAAGGTGATGTGGTTCGGACGTAAAGGTAAGCTTAGTTCGAGGTTTATTGGACCGTACGAGGTTGTTGAGCGTGTTGGTCCTATGGCTTATCAGTTGAGGTTGCCTCCCGAGTTGGAGAAAATATATGATATGTTCCATGTATCTATATTGCGGAGGTATCGGTCGAATTCCTCGCATGTTATGCCGGTGGAGCATATTGAGTTGAGGCCGAATTTATCCTATGATGAGGAACCGGTGGACATCCTTGATTCCAGCAGCAAAGTTCTTTGTGGCAAGACGATTGAGCTTGTTAATGTCTTGTGGCGACATTGTGGTGTCGAGAAAGCCACGTGGGAAAACAAGGCGGACATGTTGGAGCAATTTCCGCATTTGTTTCCTCCAAGTAAATTTCGAGAGTTGTAACACCCCCGTTTTGGGCTTAGATGTTTAAAGGTTGGTTCGAAGGCCCGGTGGAACGGTATTAGAGATTCGAGTTGGTTTCGGTATTAAATCGGATTAAATATTTTTGAAGGTGGTAAAATTTTGGAAAAAATATTCTAAAATCATTATTAAATATATTAATGATTGTGGTGAAATCAATTTTGGAAAAAGAGTTTTGGAAATCAGACATTTTGGACTAGTGACCAAAATGTAAACTTTGAAGATAGTTTTTGGTGGCTGTTTTGTAAAGAGTCAAAACTTTGAATCTTTAAGGAGCTAATTGCCCTAAAAGTCTAATAACAGACTTTATTCCTTAATTGGCTATTTTAAAAATGTTTTGGAAGATATAAATAGGTTGGGAAAAATTAATTTGTTAATTAATCTCTTAAAACAAAAATCACATAACTACTTTCTCAAAATATTTTCTCTCAAATCTCTCCAGCCAAACATCAATTTCTTCTTCTAAATCTTCAGGTAAACCTTTCTTTTCTTAAATCTTTTGTTTGTAAATGATTCCTTCTTGTTATTTTTCCAAAACCTTATTGTTTTAATTTTTTTTCATGTAAATCATCCAATTAAGGGAGAAAGCATCCATTAGAGGTAAGGTTCGTTCTCCTCTTCTAATGAAAGGTTCTTTACTGAAATTTCCAAGTTGTTGACTCTTTACAATTGTTTTATAATGTGTTTTGATAGTTTATTAAGGAAAATTGGTTTAATTGTGTTTTGATTGATGAGATTGGTGGATCTTCATACTTGTTATGTTTTATTGGGATTTTGATCAGATTAGATCATGATTTTGATGTTTAATTGAGTTGATAACTTGGTTTTAACATTGTAATCCCGAAACAAGTTGAATCCCTAATGTTTAAGGTTGTTAATCAAGGGTTTTTGGTGTGATAGTTGAGTTTAATCATTGCTGGAAGTAGAAGGATGTTGGGAAAGAGTTTTTAGATGTTAATTGTCGAGGTTTGGTGTATTGAATCGTTATATTATGGCTGGGTTGAGTTTTGGAAGTGTTTGAGGATGATTTCGATACGTTTCAGATGGTTTTTGAGTGGGCAACTTGAGAGTTGCGGGTAATTGCTTGTTGGCAATGGTTTGAATGCATAATGATGCATTTGCCCTCTGGTTTTATATGGCTAAAATAGGGGATAATCAAGGCGACAAAGCTTGACTTTGTTTGTTGCTTGCCGGGAGCTCGATTCGCGTTGACAAGCAAGGCGAGGTGTATCGGTGAGTGAAAATAGGTTTAAATGCCTTTCAAAGGTTTAATAAAGGTTGTTGGGAGTTTAGAGTAAGCGTGAAACTCTTACCTAAGCTCGGAAGTAAGTTTCCCTTATTTTGCTCTTGAATATCGGTTTGGATATGAGCATATTGATTTCATGTTTTAGTGTTAAACATGGTTTGATTTACTTACTGGAAATGCATGATTTTAAGTACATATGCAGGGGTTTAAAATTATAAGAAATGCTAGAGAGCATTGGTTTTCATTCCAGTGGGAAATGGTGTTATTGCATTGGCAATGTGATTTGCATATGTGGTGATTTTTATATAATGCATTGTAAAACAGTAAATAAATGGTTTTATAAATGATATATTGGCTATGTGATATGATGAGAAAACAATCGGATATAGTTGGCATGCCATAGGATTAAGTACACTATAAAATATGAACAAAATCGATCGTGGCCATGGGTCTTTGAGGTATGGTGGTTTAACTAGGCTACTCGGACTATGGGGACATCATTTGGGCGTGCGATTTAACTAGGCAATACAAATTGATGGTGATCTTGCGGTGTAACTAGGCAAGGTCGGTAAACTTGCGGTGTAACTTGGCAAGGGTGGTAAAACTCGTGGTTTAACTAGGCGAGGGTGTCAATTCTCACAGTTTAACTAGGCAAAGTTTGGGATATCATGCGGTTTAACTATACATGGTATGAGAGATTCGTGTATCCAATATGTATGGATAGAGGGTAGTCTATCCGAGGTCACTATAAATGCCAATATATGTGAAAGTTCATGTGTTGAACGTTTTATAATGCTTTGGGATTTAAGCATGGTTTATGATATAATGCTTTGGGATTTAAGCATGGTTTATGATATAATGCTTTAGGATTTAAACATGGTTTATGATATAATGCTTTGGGATTTAAACATGGTTTATGATATAATGCTTTGGGATTTAAGCATGGTACAATGGTTTAATGCTTTGGGATCTAAGCATGGAATTTATATATGATGCTGCATAAGGGTCGTTATGCATGTTTCAGTCGGAAACAATGAAAATGCTTGGGTTGTTAAGCATGTTTTGAAAACAAGTGGTTTTGGTTTTCAAATGGTTTTCTTATTGCATTATTGGTTCAAGAGCATCCTCACTAAGCATGTGTGCTTGCGCTCTCTTTTTCCTAATGATGCAGAGCCTTAAGGTTGGGGTAGCAAAGGCAAAGTTTGAAGTGATCCAAGTGCAAGACTACTTGAGTATGAACTCGATTTATGTTTTCGGTTAATAATGCAATGTGTTCGCCATGTTTTTAGGACTTGTATTACAGTTTTCCCATGGTTTTTAGGAATGTGAAGTGCTAGATTTTATGAGTGGTTTGATGTTGTTAAACTTGTGTGGACCCTTGCTTATAATGATGCTAGATGACTGCTTGGGAATGCATCTAGTTAATTTGGAATGGTTGCCATGTTTTGATGGTTCAAGCAAGTTTGTTTTGATGCTTTAGATGTGTAAGCATGATGAGTATGCCTTAAAAGTGCCTAAAGTGTGTTTTGGTTGCTTGGTAGAATAATATTAGGAAGCATGCCTATAGAATATCTTAGGGGGTATGAATGCCATCTAATGTTGTTGGTTCTGTGTTGTTTTAGTTAGGAGTGTATCCTAGTAATGTTGTATAAGTGTTTGAAGCATGTTAGAGCGTTCTGGCTATCGTTAAAGCGTGTTTAAATAGCAATTTGGGACATTACAATTCCAGGCGTATCGGTACGGGTGACCCTATTTCGGTACGAGTAAGCCATTTCAGGCTTAGCGTACCAGTATGCAGGCAAGCGTTTTGGTACGAGCCTAGGCAAATTTAGCCAGTGTTTTGGTACTCGATAGGGTGTTTCGATACGGCATAAGGATTATATGAAAGGCGTTTTGATACGCGTAGGCGTATCGAAACAAGTTTTAGCTACTGGAATCTGTGTTTTGGAAATTATTAAGGCGTACCAAACCACCTCCAAGCGTACCAGTACGGATGCAGTTAATTCTGTTATTTTCATTCTGGTCCCTAAGTTTTGTGGATGCAATTGTATGAACTTGGATGATCATTTTGGCTTGAAATTTGACTTATAAGCATGTAATTGGACTAATTGAGGATTGGTAACCCTAATTTTGGTAATGGGCCCTTAATTTATCAAATTTACATTTTGGTCCCTAAAATGTATGTTTTTCATTTGAATGCCATTTAGTGATCCGTTTTCTTTGTAATTTCACGCGCTGTAAGTATGAACATGTAGATTAATAACATGCATCTCAACAAGATAAAAGGAAAAATGATCAGTTTTTGTAATCTTTCTCCGGTTTGCTTCGACAAACCTAATGTAGTTCTCTCGATTCGGACATGTGTTTTGGCTGGGTCGAGGGGTTACATTTGTTGGTATCAGAGTTAGGTTAGGAAAAGTTGGGATATTGTTGTTTGATTAATTGGTGATGTTTGAACTGCATGGTTATTGTGTATATGTTCGGTGATTGTTTAATATCATGTTGTTTTGTGAAATGGGAACACATTGCCTATTACCAAGGTTTTAAAATAGTTTTATAAGGCTACCTTGGATCTTTTGCCGAATGCTAGCCTGACTTTAATGTGTTTTGATGCTTTTGTTAACATTGCTCGACGTGAGACTCCTTCGATGATTGATAATGCCAGGCCTGGCAGAATAATGATGATGTAGGGAATTCTCATAATACCTTACCTCCTTATCCTCTGTTGGTTCATCCTATTGACGCTGGGGTAGGTGATGTACCTCAAGCTCCGCAAGGGCTAGTTTTTGGTTATTTGACTCCATTAATCTAGGCGATTACTAGAGCGTTTCAGGCAGTGATGACTGGAGTGCAAGTGCAAGCACCAGAACCTACTGTGGTGGTTAATCAAGGTTTGCCCTTGGAGTATCTTCTAAGTTTGGGAGGCGAGGAATTTGGAGGTTTGAGCCTTGAAGCAGCCGAGGGAAGACTGGAAAAGATAATTCGTAATTTAAATCAGATGGATTGCAACAATGTGTGCAAGTTGAGTTACAGTGTGTTCATGTTGCAAGGTGATGCTTATCACTGGTGGGTGACCAAAGTTGTGGGTGTTTCGGTGGTGGATGTGTCTTGGGAGTCCTTTCGGAGAGCTTTTAAGAGGAAGTATCTTGGTCCTCAGTCTCTGGATGCGAGGAAGCACAAGTTTATGTCGATATCACAGGGTGGTATGTCAATTGCCGAGTATGAGAGATCGCATGATAAGCGATACAAGCTAGGTCACAAGCATAGTGGTGGTCGGGTTGTGGTTATGTTCACCTGAGATTCCTTTCTTGAGGCTCTGGCATGGTTAGCGTTAGTAGGGTTTTAAATCGTTGGCCGATATGGCTATATGTGTTGGCGTCAAATGTGTTAGTGACGTTCGAGATAGTGACGTGTTGGGTATTCTCCAAATACCTAGATTCGAGTAGTGGCTGGAGTGGTGTTGTTCTCGTGTACTGTGGTACCGAGAAGAGTTTTGATCAATAACTGAGGGTTGTTAGAGTTTTTTGATGTGTTAGAGGGAATATTGGTACCGGGAATGTTATAAGTAGGTGTGGATGTTGAGCATGCACAATGGAAAAACACTTATATGTATATATTTAAATATGTTAGTACATGCATACATCTTTGGGCATGACATTAGAGGTTTTGCATCCATATGCATAGACATCTAGGATGGCATATAAGGAATCATGCATACATATGTCCACACATACGTATAATTTCACGGAGGCCGATGAAGAGTTAGTAACTAGTTCCTTTGGTGAGGCGGTTATGGTTAGGAAGTTGGATAGAAGATGTCCTTTGGTTGTTCAAGGTCATGAGTTGCCACGGTTTTGATGGAGTTGCCGTTCTATGGTTTTGAATGTGTTTTGGGTATGGATTGGTTAAGTGAGCACAAGGCAGTGATGGATTGTGAATCCAAAGGGATTTCCTTAAGGTTAGCCGATGATTATGAAGTTGTGGTACATAGCGAGAATGTGAAATTCTTGCCCAATGTTGTTCTGCTACTCAATAGGAAAAGATAGTGCAAGGAGGGTATCAAGCTTATTTGGCTATCGTGATGAATCATGAAGTTAAAAGTGTTCGGGTGCAGGACGTTCAAACTGTTAGTGACTTTACAAAAGTTTTTCTTGAAGAGTTACCGGGTTTACTGCCGAATAGGGAGGTAAATTTTGGTATTAAGACGTACGCAGGTATGACGCTGGTGCCCATTGCTCCTTATAGGATGGTACGGTGCGTATGTGCATTGATTATCGATAGTTGAATAAGCTAATGGTGAAGAACAAGTATCCTTTGCCAAGGATTGATGATTTGTTGATAAGTTTCGTGGAGCGACGGTGTTTTCTAAGATTTATTTAAGATCGGGGTATTATCAGATGAAGGTTAAGGATGAGGATGTACATGAAACAACCTTTTATGCTAGGTATGGGTATTATGAGTTCTTGGTCATGCCTTTTGGTTTGGTGAATGCCCCGACTGCGTTCATGGATATGATGAATAGAGTGTTCCATGAATATCTTGATCAGTTCGTGGTGGTGTTTGTAGACGATATTCTTGTGTACTCTCGCACCGAAAAAGAACATGATCGGCATTACGGATTATGTTACAGGTTTTGAAGGATAATCAGTTGTATGCCAAGCTGAGTAAGTGTGAGTCTTGGCTTAAGGAAGTGATGTTCTTTGGTCATGTGGTTTATGTGGATGGTATTCGTGTTGATCCACAGAAAATTGAGGCTGTTCTCAATTGGAAGCAACCTAAATCTGTTTCGCAGGTTCACAGTTTTCTTGGGCTGGCTGGTTATTATCGTCGTTCTATAGATGGGTTTTCTAGTATTGTAGCATCATGGACGAAGTTGTTGCAAAAGAATGTTCTTTATGTGTGGAAGGAGTTTGTGGTTTATAGTGATACGTATTATGTTAGTTTGGGTTGTGTGCTGATGCAAGATGGTAAAGTTGCGGCCTATGTATCAAGACAGCTGAATGTTCATGTGCGTAATTATCCGGCTCAAGATTTGGAGCTTTGCGGTGTGGTGTTTGCCCTAAAAATTTGGAGACATTACCTTTATGGAGAGAAGTGTGCTATTTTTACGGACCACACGAGTTTGAAGTAATTGATGTCTCAAAAGGATTTGAATCTTAGGCAACGTAGATGGTTGTAGTTGCTTAAAGATTACGACTTGACGATCGAGTATCATCTTGGAAAAGCCAATGTGGTTGCGGATGCATTGATTCGTAAGGTTACGGTTGAGCTTAGGGCTATGTTTTCTAGGTTGAGTATGACTCGGGAAGGTGGATTGTTGGCTGAGTTGCAAGTTAAGCCTACGTTGTCACAAGCAATTAAAGCTAAGCAACCGTTTGATGATTCCTTGGTTCCGTATGTTAAGGACATATCAGATGGTAGTCCGACGGATTTTCATTTTGATGATGATTGGGTTTTGTGTTTGAAGGGTCGTATAGTAGTACCGAATGATCCAGAGTTAAGGCACTATTTTGACGAAGGCACATTCTAGTCTGTTTGTTATGTATCCCTGTAGTGTTAAGATGTATCGTGGATTGAAAAATGCATACTACCGGGTTGGTTTGAAGAAGGATGTGGCTGAGTTTGTTTCTAAGTTCATGGTGTGTCAGCGGGTCAGGGCTGAACATCAGTTTCCATCCGGGTTGTTGCAACCGTTGAGAATTCCTGAACGAAATGGGAGAGAGTCACCATGGATTTTGTGTCAGGGTTACCTTTGACACCGAATAAAAAGGATTCCATTTGGGTGATTGTGGATCGATTTACAAAGTGTGCACATTTTCTGCCAATCCATACAACGTATACTTTGGACAAGTTGGCAGATTTATACATTGTTGAGATTGTACGGTTTCACGGGGTGACTAAGTCCATTGTTTTGGATAGAGATCCGAGGTTTACAGCGAGGTTTTGGGTGAGCTTTCATCAGGCTTTGGGTACGAGATTGAACTTTAATACTGCGTATTATCCTCAGTCGGATGGACAGTTTGAGCGGGTTATCCACGTTTTGGAGGATATGCTGAGATGTTGCATTATTGAGTTCCAAGGAACCTGGGAGAAGCATTTACCTTTGGTTGAGTTTGTGTATAACAAAAGTTACTAAGCGAGTATACAGATGGCACCATATGAGGCATTGTATGGCCGGAGGTGTTGTACGCCCTTGTGTTGGACTAAGGTAGGGGAAAAGCATATTTCTTTGTAGGATGTTTTTAAATATGCGGATGAAAAGGTAGTGCTTGTGTGTGATCGCTTGAAAGCGGCTGCGGATCGACAAAAATTTTACGTGGATTTGAAGCGTAGGGAAATTGAATATGCGGTGGACAATCGTGTATTCTTAAAAGTGTCACCATGGAAAAAAGTGATGCGGTTCGAACGTAAGGGTAAGCTTAGTTCGAGGTTTATTGGACCGTACGAGGTTGTTGAGCGTGTTGGTCCTGTGGCTTATCGGTTGAGGTTGCCTCCCGAGTTGGAGAAAATACATGATGTGTTCCATGTATCTATGTTGCGGAGGAATCGGTCGGATCCCTCGCATGTTATGCTGGTGGAGCATATTGAGTTGAGGCCAGATTTATCCTATGATGAGGAACCAGTGGACATCCTTGATTCCAGCAGCAAAGTTCTTCGTGGCAAGACGATTGAGCTTGTTAAGGTCATGTGGCGACATTGTGGTGTCGAGGAAGCCACGTGGGAAACAAGGCGGACATGTTGGAGCAATTTCAGCATTTGTTTCTTCCACATAAATTTTGGGGATGAGGTTTCTTAAGTGGGGGAGAGTTGTAACACCCGGTTTTGGGCTTATATGTTTAAAGGTTGGTTCGAAGGTCTGGTGGACCGATATTAGAGAATCGAGTCAGTTTCGGGATTAAATCAGATTAAATATTTTTTAAGGTGGTAAAATTATGGAAAAAATATTCTAAAATCATTATTAAATATATTAATGATTGTAGTGAAATCTATTTTGGAAAATGAGTTTTGGAAGGCAGACATTTTAGACTAGTGACCAAAATGCAAACTTTGAAAACTGTTTTTGGTGGCTGTTTTGTAAAGAGTCAAAACTTTGAATCTTTAAGGAGCTAATTGCCGTAAAAGTCTAATATCAGACTTTATCCCTTAATTGGCTATTCTAAAAGTGTTTTGGAAAATATAAACAGGTTGGGGAGAATTAATTTGTTAATTAATCTCTTAAAACAAAAATCACGTAACTACTTTCTCAAAATATTTTCTCTCAAAGTCTCTCCAGCCAAACATCAATTTCTTCTTCTAAATCTTTAGGTAAACCTTTCTTTTCTTAAATCTTTTGTTTGTAAATGATTCCTTCTTGTTAGTTTTCCAAAACCTTATTGTTTTAACTTTGTTTTCTCATGTAAATCATCCAATTAAGGAAGAAAGCATGCATTAGAGGCAAGGTTCGTTCTCCTCCTCTAATGAAAGGTTTTTTTTACTGAAATGCACAAGTTGTTGACTCTTTACAATTGTTTTCTAATGTGTTTTGATAGTTTAATTGAGGAAAATTGGTTTAATTGGGTTTTGATTGATGAAATTGGTCAATCTTCGTACTTGTTATGTTTTGTTGGGATTTTGATCAAATTAGATCAAAAAATTAATGTTTGCCTGGAGAGATTTTGAGACAAAATATTTTGAGAAAGTAGTTACGTGATTTTTGTTTTAAGAGATTAATTAACAAATTAATTCTCCCCAACCTATTTATATTTTCCAAAACACTTTTGAAATAGCCAATTAAGGGATAAAGTCTGATATTAGACTTTTAGGGCAATTGGCTCCTTAACGATTCAAAGTTTTGACTCTTTACAAGACAACCACTGAAAATAGTTTTCAAAGTTTGCATTTTGGTCACTAGTCCAAAATGTCTGATTTCCAAAACTTCTTTTCCAAAATTGATTTCATCATAATCATTAATATATTTAATAATGATTTTAGAATATTTTTTTCACAATTTTACAACCTTTAAAAATATTTAATATGATTTAATCCCAAAACTGACTTGAATCTCTAATACTGGTCCATCGGACCTTCATATCAACCTTTAAACATCTAAGCCCAAAACCGGGGTGTTACGACACGTTCGATTTAGTGCTAGCCTCACACAGTTCCTTCAACATCATCTTCCTCTTGGCATTGTCCGAGGATTCAGCAAACTCGATGTGTTCTTTCTTTATTCTATCCGAAGAAAACATATCATTTATATAACCTTCATCAAAATGCACGCACTTACCTCGCACCATCAAGATTGACGAGTCTTTGGTCGTAAGATGAGCATAGAATTCTCGAACGATGTTGACATAGACTTCCCCTGGTGGTTGGCAGAATTTCTCCCATTTGTGTGTCTTTATCACCGTGACAAACTCTGAGGAGTATCCCAAGTTTGGCTCACTCTTGAACTCGAAACCTTTCTCATAGAAGAAGGTTCTTGATGCGAAATTCTCCTCATACTTTTTACGGATCTCTTCATTGAAAAAGATCTTAAAGGGTGTTGAAGAAGATTCCATAGAAATCTTTTGAAAACTCGAATTTTTTTTTATGAAGAAAGAGAAATAAATCTTGCTTTTCTTTCTTGATAAAGACGATAGAAGAAAGAGTGAAAAGTCTTTAGCTAAGAATCAGCTAGGGTTTAAGTAGATGAAGGTGTAAAATGGTTGGGTATTTCAACATTTGGTCCGTTGAGTAAGATAAAAAATGATGTGATAAGAGGTAAAGTGATAAGACGGTGTGGGAAAGATGAAGTGATAGATTAATTAGGTTAAAATTTGAATTTCAACATTTCAACTTTGGCGGCTTGGGTAAAATACAACACTTAGCAAAAATTTTCATTTTCTCTTGGTCCGAGTTCTATCAAGTCTTGGGCGGCTATGGTAAATTTCCTTCTCCATTTTTTATCACCCCATGCCAGTCCTCTGCCTTGGCATTCTGACTGGCAACAAAAACCTGCATTCACTCAACAAAAACTTTTCAACGCAGTAAAAGAAAGATAAAAATTAAAGAAGGATAAATAAATGCAAAATACTGAAAATAAATCATCTAACCTACTATATACACAAATCAAACAATGCTGATGATGATCACGGAACTTCTGCCATGAGGGTAATCTTCTTGGCATGCTTTTGAGTGCCTTCTAAATAGTGTTTCAATCTTTGGGCATTTACCGTAATAATTGTCCCCGTCTTGAAATCCTTGATATCCACTGCACCATGAGCATATGGTTTCACAGCTTTAAAGGGTCCCGACCATATAGACTTGAGCTTACCTTGAAACAACTTTAGCCTCAAGTTAAATAACAAGACACGATGGCCTACCTCAAATTGCCTTGGCAATATCCTGTTGTCATGCCATCGTTTTGTTCTTTCCTTGTAGAGTCTGGCATTCTAGTAAGCTTGTGTTCTGAATTCCTCTAGTTCGTTTATGTCCAATAAGTGTTTCGTACCAGCAGATCTCCACCCTATATTGAGCTTTTTGATTGCCCAATAAGCTCTATGTTCCAATTCCACTAGCAAGTGGCATACCTTCCCAAACACGAGCCTATAAAGAGAAGTTCCCAACGGAGTCTTAAAGGCTATTCTGTAAGGCCACAAGGAATCATATAGTTTCAAAAACCACTCTTTCCTCGTTGGATTCATAGTTTTTTCCAGAATGTTCTTGATTTCTTTGTTTGAGATCTCTGCTTCGCCATTTGTTTGGGGATGGTAAGCTATGGCAATACGTTGCTAGATTCCGTATCTGCACAAAGCTCCAAATATTAAATTGCACTTAAAATGTGTACCTTCATCATGAATGATGGCTCTAGGGGCACATAATCTAGTAAAGATATGCTTATAAAGGAACTTGGCAACAGTCTTGGCATCGTTTGTTGGCAAATCTACCGCCTCTACCCATTTTGAAATGTAGTCAACAACCCAAGGATATATAGGTTCCCAATTGATGGGGCAAAGAGACCCATGAAGTCTATTCCCCATACGTCAAACAACTCTACCGATATAATATTCTGGAGTGGCAATTGATGTCTACTAGAGATGTTACCCATCTGCTGGCCTTGATCAGATGACTTGGCAATGTAATTAGCATCTTTAAATAGCGTAGGCCAAAAGAATTCAGACTGCAACACCTTGGTAGCGGTTTTCATTCCAGCAAAGTGTCCTCCATGCGGTGCTACATTGCATAACTGTAAAATGTAGTGTTGCTCCTCTTCTATTACACATCAGTGGATCACTTGGTCGGCACATTTTTTGAACAAGATTGGCTTATCCTAATAATATTGCAGAACATCTCGCAGAAAATGTCTCCTGGCATTACTCGCCAAATCTAGTGGCAAAATATTACTTACTAGGTAATTGACTATGTCAGCGTACCATGGCATAGAATCGACTGCAAGTAAGTATTCATCGGGGAATTCATCTCTAATGGCAATGGCTCCACCTTCCTCTAGGTGATGCTTTAATTGTGATCAATGGTCAGCCACCAAGTTTTCACTCCCCTTCTTGTCTTGAATCTCGAGATCAAATTCTTGCAGTAAGAGTATTTATCGGATTAGTCTGGGCTTGACATCCTTCTTCGCGAAGAGATATTTCAATGCCGAGTGATCTTTAGATACCACAACTTTGTTACCTACCAAGTAAGATCTAAACTTGTCAAATGCAAATACAACCGTGATAAATTCTTTCTCGATTGTATTGTAGTTGAGTTAGGCTTCATTCAATGTCCAGCTGCATAGTAAATGGTATGAAAAATCTTGCCATGCCTCTATCCCAACACAGCTCCAAGTCGCTAGTATCACGCATAAGCTCGAAAGGCTCACTCCAATATGGTGCCACGACTATGAGAGCATTAATCAATCTGTCCTTAAGTTCCTGAAACACTTTTAAACAAGAGTCATCAAACGCAAAAGTGGCATTTTGTTCTAAAAGCAAGCATAAAGGTTTAGAAATTTTTGAGAAATCTTTAATGAAACGGCGATAAAAACCTGTATGTCCCAAAAAACTTCTGATACCAATTACATTTGTAGGAGGTGGCAACTGTTTGATTACCTCCACTTTTGCCTTGTCTACTTCCAGGCCTCTCTTGGTTACTTTATGATCGAGAACTATGCATTCCTTCACCATGAAGTGGTAATTTCCCAGTTCAAGACCAGGTTAGTCTCAACACATCTCCTCAAAACAAGCTCTAGACTCTAATTAAATTCCTAGAATGTTTTTCCAAACATCGAGAAGTCATCCATGAAAACTTCTAGGTTGTTCTTAATCATGTCAGAAAAAATAGACATCATGCAACGTTGAAACATTGCCGGAGCATTACATAGTCCAAAGGGCATTCTTCTAAAAGCGAATTTCCCATATGGACAGGTGAATGTGGTCTTATCCTAATCATCTAGAGCTATGGCAAGCTGATTATATCCTAAATAGCCATCTAGGAAGCAATAGAATGCCTTACCTGCCAATTTGTCCAACATTTGATCGATGAAGGGCAGTGGGAAAGGGTCTTTCCTGATTCATATGCTAGTACCTTCTCTTTCTCCTGGTAATTAATTGGCTGCTTGATAGGTATCTCAGCCTCGCATTGTTTGTCACTCCGCAAAATTGACAACTTTGAATTGTTCATTGCATCTTTGTTGTGCATCTTCTATATCACTTGGCAAAGCTCCCTAGGGTCAATTGCTGAGTGTATTGGCAATCTGTCCGATATGAGTCCCCAAGTTCCGTATAGATACTGCCAAACTCTGGACAGTTGCATCATTCATCTCCTTATATTCTGTCAAAGTCCCTTAGTTTTTCCTCTATCTGCATAAAAATGCTTTGTGCCCTATGTGGCATGGCATTCTGGTTGAAACCTTGCCGAGTATTGTTATTCTGACGCTGGGCATTGTTGTTATACTATTGGGCATTGTACTGATTACCTCATTGATTTCCCCAAGCTAAATTTAGGTGTTGCCTCCATCATGCATTGTAAGTATTGGAATTTACATTATAATTATGATTGAATTGCCAACAAAATTTACCGACTTAGGGTTGGCAGGGAAATCTTCCATGTAGTGGTCCTCCCCACATATTGTGCAGAATGGATCTAATGCCTTGACCTCTTGGGATTCTTTATTCTTTTGCAAATTTCTCACCATTAGGGCTGTAAATGAGACGAGACAGATCGCGAGCTACTCGAGATCGACTCGGTCAAAGCTCGTCAAAGCTCGACTCGATTGAACTCAACTCGAGCTCAAACTCGGCTCGAGTTCTTAACGAGCGGAGCCGAGCTACAAGATACTCGACTCGAAAAGCTCGCGAGCTAATCGAAAACATATTATACTAAGTTTTTTTATTTTTTATAATTTAAAATCTAAATTCCTAAACTTAAAACCCTAAATTATAAACCTTAAAATCTAAATTCTAAATTCTAAACCTAACAACTTAAACCTCTAAACCCTAAACTAACACCCTAAACCCTAAAATTAACAAGCTTGAGTTTACACAACTTGTGTATCAAAGTTTTTTTCTTGATAGAGCTTTAAATGAGACGTGACAGATGTAGAGTTACTCGAGTTCGACACGGTCAAAGATCACTCAATACTTGACTCAATTAGGCTCGAATCAAGCTTGAACTCGACTCGAGTTCTTAACGAGCCGAGTCGAGCTTAGATTTCTCAGGCTCGTTAAAAATTACTTGAGCTTGAACTCGACTCGAAATCTTAATGAGCCGAGTCGAGCTAAGCACTACTCGAGCTCGACTCGGCTCGTTTACACCCCTACTCACCATACTAGTAAGATTGGAAATCTCAGCGTGGATAGATGTTAGTTCATCCAGCACTAATTTCCCACCATTTTTCGCTCCGCTCCCTAGTCTGGTAGTAGGATACTCAAAATCATTAGTTGAGACCTCTCAAGGATGCCAATTGCCTCTGTATAATTCTTGTCAAGCAGCGAACCATTTACTGAACCATCCACAAAAGTCATGGCATGAGTATTGAGTCCATCATAGAAGGTTTCCATCTGTGTCCAATTTGGGAATCCATGCATGGGAACTTCCTCAAAAGGTCCTTAAATCTCTCCTAGACATCATATAGGGTCTCATCATCAGCCTGCCTAAACATAATGATCTCACTCCTTAGCTTGGCAGTGAGTTTAGGTGGCTAGAATCGCCGCAATTTTTTTTGGCATAGATCTCCCCATAAGGTGATAGAACCAAGTGGCAAGGAACTAAGCCACGTTTTTGCTCTATCTCACAAGGAAAATGTGAACAATTTTAGCTTCACTGTATCTTTCGATACTCCAGGCTGCTGAAATAAATTGGCAAACTTCCATGAGTTGCTTTAAGTGTTGCCTCAGGTCTCTAGTAGGTGCTCTTTTAAATTTTCCTACATTCAAAAGCGTTTGTATTATCACCGGTTTAAGGTCAAAATTTAGTGTATTTACCTCTGGGCCAATTAGTCCTGGAATCAAATTATTTATGTTCGGTGCCAAGTGTTATCAGATAGGTCTCTCTTCCTCTACATTAACGACTGGGGTAGCAGGTGCGATCGGTATCCCATTCTGGATTAGTGGATTTCCCTGATTGTTTGGGTTACCATTGGCTTCTCTATTGCCTTGATGTGCCATCTCTTAAGCTTTTGTTTTTAACCTCCGTAGGGTTCTTTCAATTTTTGGGTCGTATGGCCAATCTTCCAACAAATGGCGGTTTCTGGTCATACACTAGTTAAAACAAACAAATAAAAAAAATAAAAGAAAAGAAACAAGTAAAAATCAAAACAATAAGTTCTATCGCAATCCCCGACAATAATGGCAAAAACTTGTCGACTATTGCTAACAGTTAGCAAATGATTGAGTATTTAATGTAAAAGTTCAAGAAAATAATGCCAAGGTGAGTCTTATACGTGCAAGTATATACGGTCAGCAAGTAATATAGCAATAAGCTGAGTATCGAATCCACAGGGATTGACCAAGAACTTATTTGCTTAATGTTTACTTGTTTGTAAGAAAATAAAAGTGTTTGAAATGATTTGGATTTTTGATTCAAAAGATAGAGAAAACAAAGTAGTGAAAATGGAAGCAGTCTGGCAACGAAAGTGTTCAATTAAATGATGAGCGTTGGCAAAGGATGATTGGATTTCACGCTACTTATGCCAACCTTTAATAATATCCTGCCTTGGTTTTATTGCCAAGCAGATTAAAGGTAGTATTGCCTATGTCGATGGTAATACCCTAAGTTAACCATGTTAAAACTCATATATGTCTATAGTGAAGCTTTTCATTAATTAACTCAATTAAGTGTCAACCTTTAGTCCTAAGGGGTAGACTCACTTCCAAAGTAAGTTCATCTACTTGAACATCTTCTGTCGAAGCTTATAGCCTTAGTATCTGGCAACTGATCGTTTCCCCATAAGTCTGTTAAGATATTAAGGTGCAGTAAGCACACTATGCCAACTGTCGTATGGCATAGGGTATGAGAAAATTAAGTACTAGCAGATAGGAAATAATGCCAAGGCATTTGGATTATTAAAAACCAAACATAAAGCAGCATTAATCGCAAGCATCCCCCAACAAACTATAAAAGCTTAGTTCATGGTTGGGGGTCCATCAAAAAAATATCATCGTTTTTTATTATCCTCTTAAAATAAAAACAAATAAAACTAAGAGAATAGGCAAGAGGAAGATCTACCGATGCAACCCTTCAAATACTCTAGAGCTTTTGGTCTTAGCTGGTCAAACCACATTACCTCTCAGTTCACGACGGGGCAGCCTCTTTTCTTCAATCTCCCTCTAGTGGTGGCTTGAGCTCCTTTAAATAGGCTTGTGTGGAAACCCTAGGATATGCTTTTGAGTTTGAATTTTGAATGTGCAAAGGGATAAGACGTGTTATCCTCTTATCTCGACTTGAATTCTAGGGCTGATGTGTACAAGGGCCAATGGCTACCTTGACCGATCATCGGACTTCAATTCTTTACCAACCGAGCTTGGGTATTTTTGGTCCATCTATGCCAACTGCTACTCGGCAATTCTCTTGCTTCTTTTTCTGCGTTCTCTACCATACCTACCTGCCTGTGTCCTACATCAAAACCACCAAAATAACCCTTTACACTGGCAACAAAATAGCTTTTAACTCCTTATGTAAATGAATGAATTTAACAACTAAATCCAAACATGTCTACTTAAAGGAAAGCAAAATCATTATGAAATAACATAAAAAATCAGTACTCTTAGGGAGTTAACAATCATGAAACAACCGCCAGCGTTGCAATAGGTTCTGGTATGGTCTTGTGAAGGATATCAAGACTTATTTGTTGGTAACTAGCTACACCGATTTTGATGTATTGGTCAATCGGGCTAAGGATATTGAGTAGCCCTTGATTCCAACTCCTCAGTCAATGAATGTTAACTCGGGAAAGAGAGTTGCAGAATATGACATGTTTGGGGGTCAAAACAACAACAAGTCACGAGAAAGACATTTCAAGCTAGATCGCAAGTGAGGTGGTGGTGGTAGATTTGGTCAAAATGCCCAGGCAGCTGTTGTTGCTGCACCTGCTAAGGGTCGTGGCTGTGGCAGGGGTAATTTCTAGAGGTGTGACGAGGGTCAGAGGACAGTTGCTCATACCATAGCTATACAACCGGAGAACAGAGGCAAGAAAGGGTGTATGCTCATCGCGAGGGCCGTAATGACACCGATGTGATTGCAGGTACATTTACCTTGCAATCTATGTCATTATTTTCTTTGTTTGATTCAGGTTCCATGCATTCATACATTCTAAGTGAGCATGCACAATTATTGGATATACCTGTTGAGATTTTAAAAGTGGGTGTTATAGTAACTTGTAACACCCTTAGCCCGACCTAGCTGAAAGACCAAACCGAGCGAGCTACATTAGGGTTTACCAAAATAAACCCTGAAAAGATTTAACTAAAATGGTCTATTTTTTCTTTTATCTTATCTAAAGGCGTTATTAGGTCCTAAGGTGTTCATACAAGTCATGTTCAAATTACAACCCAATCTGGCGTCATTTCGACATCTAATTGCTCGAAAACCCAATACAGAACTAAAGCGTAATTTCCAATCTTTATAGGGACTTTGAGGATTTTAAAGTTACCAATCCTCAATTAGTCATGTTACATGCTTTCATATTAAACCTCAGCCCAACATCAACACTCATATACATTTAATTGGACATTCATGAAATAAGGACCAAATTGCAAGGATTTCAAACTACAGATGCTTAACCAACTGAAATAACGGTATATGTACCGATACACTGCTCCGCATACCGAAACGGTGTGTTGACCACCCCCGTACTGGTACAGATTTGACTCGTACCGATCACCTGCCTATTATCTCAAAACTTTGGATTCCAGTGGCTAAAATACGTATCGATATGGTACCCAGCGTATTGGTACGGGTAGCATAATTCAAAGGGGGCGTACCGATCCACAAACCTATGTACTGGAACTAACATGCAAAAATCCTTAAAGGCGTATCAATACGGTAGTTAGGCGTACCGGTACCCATTGCTTAAATTAAACACTTTGAGCCTCGTACAGACCCCGCGTACTGATCCTAAGGTACCCATACCAGTACGCAAAGGCCTGTAATGACCTCTAGGTCCAACATATGACACCTTGGCTCACATCAATCAAGCTTAACACTTAGCTAATCGTCAGATAACTTCAATAACATGCTTGAGCATCACCATATCATTCACATAAGCTAACCTAGCTCAACTAGCACACTCAAACACCAAAACTAGAGGCATGCTTCCTAGACCACATTCAATCATCAAACCATCCATGTCACAAACACCTAAACCACAGTACAAGTCCAAAATAGAAACTAATACTTGTAACATCAGGAGTTCATCCAATAACCCTCCCAAAACCTCAATTGACACATTGCAATTATTACTACTCTTTAATAACCAAACCATACTTTGAGTTCAAGTCTTGGGATTCACTTCCTCTCTTCTTTGCTACCTCAAACCTTAGTTTTCTGCATTGATGGAAAAGAGAGCGTAAGCACACTAGGCTTAGTGATGAATGCTCAAACAATAACATCATCAATGCATTAAAACCCATCTCACAAAACATTTGTAAAATAGTTTCAAAGCTCTCTTGAATCATCATCGCATTATCATGCCTTATCAAAACCATGCACTTAACATTTCAAA
This sequence comes from Hibiscus mutabilis, assembly GCA_019671005.1. Classification (NCBI taxonomy): domain Eukaryota; kingdom Viridiplantae; phylum Streptophyta; class Magnoliopsida; order Malvales; family Malvaceae; genus Hibiscus; species Hibiscus mutabilis. The sequence continues at coordinate 25,972,278 of CM033740.1, read as the reverse complement.
ATAGCATATTAAACCATATGCAACATGTATCAAGGATCCCACACCAAAATCCCTTTTGCTACCCTCAATTTAAGTTTTCCCATGCATACTACCAATGCAAGGCTTAAAGAGTAAAACATGTTTAAATCTCATTAACAACATAATCCATCTCATGATACATGAACAATCATATTGGCTTTCCAAGTGATCATTTACCAAATTCCATTTACCAAAAATGTAACATCGGATACATGGATTCAACAAGTGTTCCCTCAACACTTAACAAATAATCTACCAATAACCCAAGGTTCACACACGGGAGTGTTTAGTGCATATAAAACCCTCCACCATTGCGACACTCGTGGTGGAGTATTCGGTACTCTTAAACCCCTCAACACCACTCACCGGTACGATGTTTAACCACTAATAGGAGTCTACGGTATCGTACAACCCCTCATCCGTTAGGGTACTTGGATGGAGTATTCGGTACACTATACAAAACCCCTCAACATCCAAGGTGCCTTTTTATAGTGCACTATCAATCCTATGGCCGGCCAACTATATCCGATTTCATTTCCAAACCATTTTATAACATCACTTGCCAATATAATTCATTTAAACATCAACTCACTGTTTTTATATGCATCTGCCCAAACCATTAAACCAATGCATCAACCTTTGCATTAAACAATGTTTATGAACATTAACAAACCGTGCATTACTATCAAATGCATTAACATCATTTTGAACCAATTTCCAGCATTAAACCATGCTCAATATATGCATAAACAGTGAATATTCAAACTTGTAAAAACAAGTGCATCAAACTATCGCCAAAACTGAGTTCGAGAGAGAGAATTCATCCTTTACTTACTTCTGAGCTTAGATTAGCGTTTCAAGCTCAATCTAAACTCCCAAACACAACTTTCAAACCTTTGCAAAGCTGAAAACACGTTTCCACTCACCGACTCGTAATGCCTCGCTTGTCGATGCAACAAACACACCTCCAAAGCTTCCGAAACTCACGTTCAAGCTTGAGTTTCAGACTCCTCTACTTTTAATCACACAAAAATAGAGGTACATTGCATCAAAATGCAATCAACATTACAGCAACTCAAAACCTCAACATCCTTAACCCAAATCCACTCCACAACTCTCAAAAATCAACAGCAAACCTCTTTCAAACTTAACCCAGCCATAACTAAACATTTCAACACTTCAATTATCAGCGAATAACATCCATAAACACTTCTCTAATATCCTTATATCTCCAGCATTCAATTAACCACCATATCTCCCCAAAAACACATAACTAGCAACCTAGAAAATTAAAGATTCTTATAGCTTCGGGATTGCAATATTAAAACCAACTTATCAAAATTATAAAACATCAAAATTATGATTATAACTCATCAAGAACCCGGTAAAATAGATCCAAAACGGAAATCTATTGTTCTCATCAATTAAACCTTGATTTACTAAATTTTCGCAGTTAACTCATCAAAACTCATTAGAAAACATCAAACAAGGACCAAATACTTGGGAATTTCAGTAAAGAACCAATCATTAGAGGAGAAGAACGAACCTTACCTCTAATGGATGAATTTCCTCTCAATTGGATGTTTTACTCTTGAAAACAACAGAAAATCCATGAGATTTTTGGGAAACAAGATTGAAGAATCTATTAAAATTAATAGTTAATTAAATCAATAGCATCGCCTTCAATCTCTGATGAAAAAATGAGTGTTTGGCTGAAAAAGATTTGAGAGAAAGTTGAGAGAAAGAAAGTTACGTCAAAAGTGGTTTTAGAAAAATAACTACCCTTTTATTAATTAAATCCTTTAAACCTTAATTAAAACTCTTTAAAATAAACCAAATTGAGAGAAAATTCTGATGAAAACATTTAGGTCAAATAGCTCCTTAAAGATTCTAAGTTTTGATCCTTTTTCAAAACCATCACTAAAAATAGTTTTCAATCTTTACATTTTGGTCACTAGCCAAAATGTCCAATTTCCAAAATTGACTTTACCAAAAATATCCAAATATTAAATAATGATTTTTAGATATTTTCCCATAATTTTCTCACACCAAAATTATTTGTTCCAATTTTAATCCTGAAACTGACTCGAATCTCTAATCCCGGTCCACCGGACCATCTAACCCACTAGGAAAACTCCTAGGCCCAAAACTGGGGCATTACAACACCGCGATGTTGCCACAACACCTTAACAAGTTCAATCGTCTTGCCACGAAGAACTTTACTGCTGGAGTCAAGGATCTCCACTAGTTCCTCATCAAAGGATAAATCCGGTCGCAACTCAACATCCTCAACTGGCATAACATGCGACGGATCTGAGCAACACCTCCGTAACATGGATATATGAAACACATCATGAATCTTCTCTAATTCAGGAAGTAACCTCAACCGATAAGCCACAGGACCAATGCGTTCCAACACCTCATACGGTCCAATAAACCTTGGGCTTAACTTTTCTTTACGCCCAAAATGCATCACTTTTTTCCAAGGTGAAACTTTCAAGAACACTTTTTCACCAACAACATACTCAACCTCTTTACGCTTCAAATCTGCATAGAATTTTTGCCTATCTGAGGCATCTTTTAAACGGCCACAAATCATCTTCACTTTCTCATCCGTGGTTTTCAACACATCAGGCATGGAAACATACTTTTCCCCAACCTCAACCCAACACAAGGTCGTACGACACCTTCTACCATACAAGGCCTCATATGGTGCCATCTTTATACTTTCCTGATAACTATTATTATACGAAAAATCCACCAAAGGTGCCTTTCCCAAATTCCTTGAAACTCAATGATACAACATATCAACATATCCTCCAAAATCTGAATCACACATTTAGACTGGCCATCCGTATGAGGATGATACGATGTACTAAAATTCAAGCAAGTACCCGAATCTCGTTGTAAACTGCAGATCTCTATTTGGGCACCCCGTGCAACCTCACAATTTCAGCAACATACAAATCTGCCAACTTGTCAAGCAAGTACGTCGCATGCACGGGCAAAAAATGTGTACACTTTGTAAACCGATGAACAATCACCCAAATGGAATCCTTTTTAGACGGTGTCAAAAGCAATCCTAACACAGAATCCATGATGATCCTTTACCACTTCCACTCTGGAATTTTCAACTACTGCAATAACCCGGATGGAAACTGATGTTTAGTTTTCACTCGCTGACACACCATACATCTAGCAACAAAATCAGCCACGTCCTTTTTCAACCCCACCCAATAGTACTCTTCCTCAACCCCCGATACATTTTATTACTACCAAGATGCATAGCAAAAGTACTAGCATGTGTCTCGGTCTAAATCATCCGCCTCAACTCCTCATCACAAGGTACCATAGTCTGATCTTTAAAGCATAAAACTCCATCATTATTAAAGTGAAAATCCGTAGGATTTCTATCCATGATTTCCTTGACGTGAGGTACCAACGCCTCATCATACGGCTGCTTTTCTTTAATTAACTGTGCCAAGGAAGGTTTCACTTGCAATTCTGCCAACCCTCCATCACGAGTCACACTCAACCTATCAAACATAGCTCTCAACTCCACAACGGCCTTTCTACTCAAAGCATCTCTACCACATTGGCTTTACCCGGATGGTACTCAATAGTCAGATCGTAATCCTTCAATAACTCTAACCACCTATGCTGACGAAGATTGAACTCCTTCTAAGTCATCAAATACTTCAAACTCTTATGGTCGGTGTATAGAACATACTTTTCACCATAAAGGTAATGTCTCCAAATTTTCAACGCAAACACTACCGCCGCGAGCTCCAGATCATGCATAGGGTAGTTGCGTTCATGCACTTTTAACTGCCAAAATGCATAAGCCACGACCTTCCTATCCTACATCAACACACACCCTAACCCGATGTAGGATGCGTCACTATATACCAAAAACTCCTTCCCTGACTCAGGTTGAATCAAGATTAGAGCTTGCGTCAGAGCTTTCTTCAACTTCTCATTGTCTAGCTTCCATCCACACAAACTGCTCATCTTTTTGCAACAATTTGGTCACCGGGCAACAACTCTCGAAAACCCATCTACAAAACAATGATAATAAGCAGCCAAGCCCAGAGAATTGCGGACTTCCATCACTGACTTTGGTTGCTTCCAATTCACAACCGCCTCAACCTTTTTAGGATCTACCCGGATACCCTCAGCTGAAACCACATGACCAAGAAAAACCACCTCCCTAATTCAAAACTCGAACTTATTCAACTTAGCATAAAACTGAATATCCAACAAGGTTTACAACACAATCCTCAAGTGTCGATCATGATCCTCCTCGGTACGAGAGTACACGAGGATATCATCGATGAACACTACTACAAATTGATCCAAAAATTCATGGAACACACAGTTCATCATATCCATGAATGCTACAGGCGCATTCGTTAATCCAAATGACATTACCAAGAACTCATAATGGCCATACCTCATACAGAAAGCAGTCTTCAACACATCTTTATCCTTTACGTTCAACTGATAATATCCAAATCTCAAATCAATCTTGGAGAACACCGTAGCTCCCCAGAATTGATTGAACAGATCATCAATCCGCGGCAAGGGATACTTATTCTTAATCGTCAACTTATTCAGTTGCCGATAGTCTATACACATCCTCAACGAGCCATCCTTCTTTTTCATAAACAACACCGGTGTAACACCCTAAACCGGGCTTAGGAAAGTTACCACTATCTAAGTGACTAACTAATTAAATTAAGTGTTAGTCAAATTAAAAGAATTGGAAACTAATTGAGGGAAGAACATTAGCTAACATAATCAAAGGATTAAAATGTTATAACTAGTAAGTTAGTGTGCCAAATTAAGATGACCAAATTGAAACTAGAATAAAGCATTAAAATTGCATGGTAATTAGACCATTTATTAATAGCGGAACACTTGTGGCAATTCATGGCAAGATTATTCACACATGGCAAATAAGAAATGAGGTTGGCCGGCCATTATGAATGGAAAAGAAAGAGAAAATTAAATTGAATTCATCTTCTTCATCCTTTCATCCTCCTTAACCGATTCTTGAGAAAATAGAGATAGAGAATTGCTTGTTGATCAAATTAGCTTAGGAGGAAGGTATAATGCTTGATTTCTTACTTGAATTCCATGTTTGAATCTTATATTTTGATGTTGTTGCTGTCTAATTTGATTAGGATGGAAGAATTTAGTTGCTGAAATTGTTGTATTATGGCTTTGTATTGTAAAGAATGTATAGATAACATTAAGTTAAAGTTGAATAATGATAATAAGCATGCTGGAAAATTTCTGGAAAATTTCTAAGAAAGATGTATATGGTTGCTGGAAATTTAGGTATTGAATTGGAATTATTCGAATGTACATATGCATGTACAAGTGAAAATGTTCTGCCTTATATGTATGTACACATGGTTGATTTTATACATAATGCCATGTTTTGATCATGTTGCTAGGTGAATTGGACTGACCTAGACAAGTAAGAATATGTATATGAGTTGAACTATAATGATAGAGTCATGGCTTGAATGAATATGGAGCTAGAAACACCAACTACTGTAATCTCCCCAGAATGCTCTGTTTTGGGGAGCAACTTTGAAAACTCCCTATAAATTGTACAAAGAGAATTTGAGGCTGAAAATTTAATGGATAGTGCCTTAATATGTCTAAATTTATTAGGAGAAAACGTAATCAAATTTGGATTTGAATAATGGATTGTAGAAATGAAACACTAAGGACAGTGCAAGCTGTCCAGTGTTGTAATTACCCTGTCTTTGAGTAAAAAACTGTATCAATTGGTAAATAATTAAAATGCAATTCTTATATGGTTAGAAGGACAATTAAATTATATTTCCAACGGTGTAAACCAATTGAAATTCTGACATACGAAATGAAAGTTATGCACATTTTAGTAAGTAGTGCACAACCTGCCAGGCAGCAGCCTTGATGTTTGAAATGAATGAATTATGTGCATTGTTGTCTTGTTTTGAATAAGTGAATGTACTTGTCTTGACCTTGATTTACTTGTATGATTGATAGAGCAAGGAGTAAAACTTGTGGAAGAAGATAGGAGTGGCCAAGCTAGTGGCAAACTCAAGGGGATTTGGATCCAAGACTAGCTAAGCTTGGAGTATTGTGAGTGTAGTTTACAAGCAGGTAAGCATGATTACTCTCTTGCTTGAATAGGACATGATAATGAACCTAAATTAAATTGAATATAATTTATAAGGTAAATATGAAATAAGATAAAATATGAACTTGTCTATATTCTTGACTTATTGTACAATTAGAATTGGTTGATTCTTAATGCCGTGGGAGTGATTTATTGAATACTACTTGAGTGTATTGTCTTGAAACATGAAATTATTGCCATGAACATGAATGAATTTCCTTGAACATGAAACACATGAAATGAAATTTAAGAGGTAAGGCTCAATTGGCCTAAGGGCTAAAGCATAATATTGCTATACTTGCTTGAAATTATTCTTGACTACATGATCTTGAATTGTATAATCTTGAAATCCTTGAATGAATAAAGTGTAATCAAACAACCTTGGTTTCTAGTTGAATAGGTAGAAGGGCATGCCTTAGAGTCTAAAGCTCATTGTGTAAGGGTGGACTACGGTCCAGGGCTAAGGCCCCTATTTGGCGACAGATGGAGGGTACGTTTGTGTGGTCTTTGGCGATAATAGGAGGCTTGACCAGTGCTACGGCACAGTACTACAGTACATCTTGCGTGCTACAGCACATCTTGTGGCGACAGTTGGTTGGAGACTTGATTACCTAGTCAAACTAGGAACCAAGGATTGTGTTAAAGATATTAAACAAGCTAACATCACCTTGAATATATAAATTACTTGACATGAACTACTTGAATCTTGACATGAAACCTTGATTACTCGAATAGCTTGAATTACATGTCTTGAATAAAATGCTACATGAACTACATGTCTTGAATAACATGCTACATGAACTACATGTCTTGAATAACATGCTACATGAACTACATGTCCTGAATAACATGCACCATGAACTACATGTCCTGAATAACATGCTACATGAACTACATGTCTTGAATAACAATGCTACATGAACTACTTGTCTTGAATAACATGTTACATGCTTGAAATGGACAAAGTATAAATTGTGATTCATTGACTCTTGCAAATTGTGCTATTCGATTGCCTTGGAATCCTGAGCTAGGATTATTCTTGACTAAATGACACTTACTTGATAAATCAATGGGTTAGAACTAGTTACTATCTCACTAAGTACATTCTTGTACTTATCACTCTCGTTTTCATCCTTCCCAACCACAGGTTAGAGGATTCGATCGTTGCTTGATCCTGAAGCCTACATTCTTGAGCTTGAAGCAAGACACAAGATTTTTTTGCTAAAGTATGATACATACTTGTTTTGTACTCCCCTAGTTGGTGACACTTAGTAGTATATAATGTCTAGTGCATGCATTTAGAACACTTGAACTTGTATATGTATATATATTTGTCTTGAATGGGCCTACTATTTGTGAACTTGATCGTTTATGTGAATCATCAATGAACTCGAATTCTATGTAATGGAAGTAATCTTGTTGCGCATTTTGATGGGTAAATGTATGGATATATGTCTAAGGAATGTTCAAAGTAATGGACTTAAATTATCATGCTATTCGAATTCCTTGTATAATGAGATAATTACTTGTGTAAACATCATGCTGTTATGTACTTTTGCACTCTTGATTGATGCTTGGCCGAATGGTAAGTTGGCATTTGGCTTGCTTGGAATCAAGGTACGTTCCATTGATCATGTTTAAATAAGTCATGCATGTAATGTCACATATATCAAGATATAAATCAAAGAAATGAAATGAAGCATGCTTGTTTGTTTAGATTTCGAATAATGTTAATGTAAAGTGAAAATCTTGCTAACCCAATAAGCATGTAAAGATGATTGCTTATGTTTTAAGTAATGTATGTTTGGTTACTTGTTAGTTAAGTAACTCATCTAATAGGGATGAGTTAGCCTTTCCTTGCTCGATTTTGCTTGTATTGTTTCTCGGTAACGCTTCCAAACTAGTTTCCTGCCAACCCGGGTAGGGGGTGTTACATTTGTTTGGTGTTAAAGCTTTTTAGTCGGTTCTAGGACTAAATCGGGCTCTCTTGCATCATATAGGATACTTGTGCCACCTAGGAGACCTGTATTATATAGCTTGTGTCTTTGCTTAACTAACTGAATTCCTAATTGTTTTACTTGAATGTAGAATGTCTGAAACACAGCTGGCCGGGATGATAAAAGTCTCGTAGGCTCCTCGAATGAAGGAGAGATTGTGAGGATGGAACAGAATCCTCCACAATAACAAGCTCAAACAAAACATAGGATTGCTTGCTTGTTAAGTAAATATGCTTGGTTATTTGTTAATTAGGTAACTCATCTAATAAGGATAAGTAAATCAATCATTGTCTTGTTCTTGTTTGTATTTCTTGTAATGCCTTGTCCTTTCTTGGTAACGCTCCCGAGCCGGTTTGCTACTAACCCGGGGTAGGGGGTGTTACATTTATTGGTAATCAGAGCGTTTCAGTTAGTTCTAGGACTAAACCGGACTCTCTTGCATCATATAGGTTACTTGTGCCACCTAGGAGACTTTTATTGTATAGCTTGTGTCTTTGCTTAACTAAACCGAATTCCTAATTGTTCTATTTGGACGTAGAATGTCTGAAACAAGGCTCGCTTGAGACGATGAAAGTCTTGAAGGCTCCTCAAATGAAGGAGATAGTGTGAGGATGGAGCAGAATCCTCTACAACAACAAGCTCAACCTCAAGCCCAAGTTGTTGCTCAACAGGAAGCTCCTGCTATAAATCTTGTGCAGCAGGAATGTCTCTTGAGCATGAAGGAGATGTTCGATCATCTTGCAACTTCCTTGAAACGAGACTATCCTATTCCTCCTTTGTTCCTACTCCAACTAGAGCCCCGATTGACAAGTTGGCTCAACATCGGGCTTATACCTTCACTGGTACTAATGAAGCCAATCCTGAAGTAACTAAGTACTGGTTGGAGACCACTACTCGAATCCTGACCAAACAAATGCCATGTTCTGATGAACACAAACTTGAATGTGCCATAGCCCTATTGGAAGATGAAGCTCTGAGCTGGTGGGAAACCACTACCCTGACTGCTTCTACTGAAGTTCTAACTTGGAAATTCTTCCTCGAGGAATTCAAAAGAAATACATTAGTGAACAATATATGGCCAAGCGTTGGAAGCATTTTTTGTACCTCAAGCAAGGTGGTCGACCTATCAAATAGTACGTGAGTGACTTCTACAAGTATTGCAAATATGGTTCGGAATACATCAAAACTGATGCTGAGAAGTGTAGGATGTTTATTGATGGATTGAATGATGAATTAAGTCCATTATTCACTGCCCTGGATATCACTAACTTCCAAAATCTGGTGAACCGGGCCATTGCAACCGAGGCAAAGATGAAAGCCTCTGAGAAACGTAAAAGTGAAACTCCTGGAAAGATAAGTGATCTAGAAATGATGACAAGCCTCACTGGCAGTCAAAAAATCCAAAAATTCTAAGGATCACTCTTCGAATTACACTCATGCTCATAAAAACAACTTCATACCGAGACCCCAATCGGTATCCAAGCCTTCAGCCCCGATAATCTCTGTTGATAGTATGAGGAATTATGGTAAAGCTGCCCAATATCCTACTTGCAAGTTCTGCCAAAAACACCACACTGGTCAGTGTAGAACTCAACAGAATCTATGTTTCTTATGTGGAGCTTCCGATCACTATATCAGGGATTGCCCTCAAAATCCTAACAAAGTCCCGAATCGAACTCCTGCAAATGCTAGCTCAACTCCTTCCATTCGAAACAAAGGTTCCAAACAAGCTCAGTTTGGAAATCAAGGAAAAGGCAAGGGACAACATTCAAATGCCCCTACTCACCAGGAATCTCGGGCTCCTACTAGAATCTATCATATACGGGGAAAAAAGATAAAGAATCACCCAATGTCATAGCAAGTACCGTTGAGTTAAATTTGACTCTTGTTTATGATTTAATAGACTCAGGACCCACTCATTCTTTTATATGCTCAACCTTGATTGAAAAATTGAACTTAAAGCCTGAAATTGTAAAACAAAGCCTTGTAGTTTTGAACCCAATAGGGGGAATTACAAACATAAGTCTTATCTGTAGAAATTGTCCCTTATTCATTCGAAACGTGCCCTTTCTTGTTGATCTATACGTACTACCAACTTGTGAGTTTGATCTAGTACTGGACTAGATTGGTTAAGCAAGCATGAAGCCTGGGTAGATTGCCTAAGTAGGAGACTTTACCTTCGGTGTTTAGGAAAGGAATCAATTCTTCTAATTGACAAGAAACCAACCTCAATCTTTTCTAATATGGTCTTACAAGATGAACTTGAATTCGGCTTACCTAGTGTGCCTATTGTATCTGAATATCTCGGTGTTTTTCCTGAAGAACTCTCTGGTCTCCCTCCAACCAGAGTAGTAGAGTTCAGGATTGATGTCCAACCTGGAACAACTTCGGTGTCCATCACACCTTATCGAATGGCACCTGTTGAGTTGAAAGAACTCAAGAAGCAACTCCAAGAGCTATAAGAAAAGGGTTTCATTAGGCCTAGCTCGTCTCCCTAGGGTGCTCCAGTCCTGTTCGTGAAGAAGAAAGACAGTACTATAAGACTTTGTATTGACTACAGACAATTGAACAAGCTTACTATCAAGAATAGATATCCTCTCCCAAGGATTGAAGATTTTTTCAATCAACTCAAAGATGCTATATTATTCTCAAATATTGATCTATGATAGGGATGCTACCAAATGAGGGTAAAAGAAGAAGATGTACCCAAGACAGCCTTTTGTACTCGATATGGCCATTTTGAATTCCTTGTAATGCCATTTGGGTTAATGAATGCTCTAGCTGCTTTCATGAATCTCATGAACCATGTATTCAAGCCCTATCTTGACAAATTCGTAGTCGTCTTCATTGATGACATTTTAATGTATTCTTGGAATAAGGAAGAATATTCTGAACACCTTCGAATCGTATTGCAAACCCTCCGAGAATGTCAATTGTTTGCAAAGTTCTCTAAATGCAAATTTTGTCTATCGGAAGTGTATTTCCTTGGCCATTTCATCTCGGCAGAAAGGATTAAAGTAGATCCAAGGAAAATTTAATCTATCCTGGATTGGAGACCTTCGAGGAATATTGGTGAGGTCAGAAGTTTTCTCGGTTTAGCCGGATATTATAGACGTTTTGTCAAGGGATTCTCATCCATTGCCATAAGTTTGACTAATTTAACTCGCAAAGATACACCCTTTGTTTGGTCAGAGAACCAACAACGAAGCTTCGATCAACTTAAACAAGCCCTGACTCATGCTCCGGTTCTCATCCAACTAGTATCGGGCAAGGAGTATACTATTTACAGTGATGCATCTCATTTGGGACTAGGATGTGTCCTAATGCAAGATGGAAACGTGGTAGCTTATGCTTCAAGGCAACTAAAACCACACGAGTCAAACTACTCTACACACGATTTAGAATTGGCAGCTATCATGTTTGCACTCAAAGTTTGGAGACATTACTTGTATGGGGAGAAATGAAAATTGTTCACAGACCACAAGAGTCTCAAGTATCTCCTAACAAAGAAAGACTTGAACTTGAGACAAAGGAGATGGCTAGAGTTACTTAAAGACTACAATTTAGTTATCGACTACCATCTGGGGAAAGCAAACGTGGTTGTTGATGCCCTTAGTCGTAGACCATACTCGGGTAAACCCTTAAATATAAATCCTAGAATAATTCATTTGAAATGTTTCTTTCTTGACTTGCAAGTAACCATTCGAATTAGACTTTTCTTAACTTATAAGTAACTATTTGAAAATCTCCCTTAATGATCTTTTCCATTCGTTATAACTTCATTGGCTATCAATGCTCATTTTTGTTTATCCAAAGGACGGAAATTCTTGCCTGAACTTCAAGTTCAATCTAGTCTAATCTCAAGAATCAAAGAACTCCAACAAATTGATCCAGATCTTCAGAAGTTCATATCCAAGCTAGACTCTGAGTCTAATTCTGACTTTTCCCTCAAGTCGAATGGACTCCTCTATTTCAAAGATAGAGTATGTATTCCTAATAACGGAGAACTAAGACACGAGATATTACAAGAAGCTCAAAAAGCTCTTTCTCGATTCACCATGGATCGGTTAAGATGTACAAGGACCTAAAGCCTCTATATTGGTGGCCAGGCATGAAATCGGCTATCACAGACTTTGTTTCAAAGTGCTTAACTTGTCAGAGGGTCAAAGCCGAGCATCAAGTCCCCACTGGACTGCTCCAACCAATCGAATTCCCTCAGTGGAAATGGGATCGGATTACAATGGATTTCGTTACTGGTCTTCCTTCCACTCCAAGAAAGAACGATGTTGTGTGGGTGATTGTTAGCAGATTCACAAAGTCTACTCATTTTATCCCTGTTCGAATGATCATGAGCTTGGAAACCTTAGTCGAGCTATACATCCGTGAAGTGATTCGATTACACGGTGTACCTACAGCTATAATCTCTGATCAAGACCCTAGATTTGCTTCCCGATTTTGGAAATCATTGCAAAAATCCCTTGGAACTAAAGTGCACCTTAGCACAGCCTTTCATCCTCAATCAGATGGTCAATCTAAAAGAATCATCCAAGTACTTGAAGACATGCTACGTGCTTGTGTTATAGACTTTGGAAAGAACTGGAAGAAATCTCTACCCCTAGAAGAGTTTGCTTACAACAATAGGTACCAGACATCTATCCAGATGACTCCCTTCAAAGCTCTATACGGATGGAAATGCAGAACTCCCTTGTGCTGGTCTAAATTGGGAGAAAACAAGGTATTGGGACCTCAATTGCTAAGAGAAACCGAGGAACAAGTTCAAATCATACATGATCGATTGAAACAAGCTTTCGATAGACAAAATGCATATGCAGATTTGAAAAGGAGAGACATCCAATACAATGTTGGAGACAAGGTCTTCCTAAAAGTGTCCCCTTGGAAGAAAGTCTTTCGGTTTGGAAGAAAAGGGAAACTCAGTCCCCGATTTATTGGACCATTCGAAATAATTGAAAGGATAGGGCCAGTGGCATATCGATTGGCTCTTCCTAGTGAATTTGATAAGATCCATAATGTTTTCCATGTTTCCATGTTCCGAAGATATCGATCTAACCCATCCCATGTCCTTGAGCCCGAAGAAGTAGAGTTGAATGCTGACTTGTCATACGAAGAAGAACCAGTCCAAATTCTTGATCGTGAAGTTAGAAAGCTCAAGAACAAAATCGTTTCTCTTGTCAAAGTCTTGTAGAGAAATCACAAGATAGAAGAGGCAACCTGGGAATCTGAAGGAATCATGAGGAAGCAGTATTCTCACCTATTCGATTCAGGTAAATTCGAGGAAGAATTATTTTAAGGGGGAGAATTGTAACACCCTAAACTGGGCTTAGGAAAGTTACCACTATCTAAGTGACTAACTAATTGAATTAAGTGTTATAAATCAAATTAAAAAATTTAGAAATTAATTGAAAGAAGAACATTAGCTAAATCCATAATTAAAGGATTAAAAAGTTAAATTAATAAATTAGAAAGAAATTAAGATTTGACCAAATTGAAACTAGAATAAAGTATTAAAATTTTGAATGATAATTAGACCATTTATTAATAGTGGAACACATGTGGCTAATTCATTCTTCTTTTATTCTTCTAAAATGCAAATAAATGAAATGAGGTTGGGTCGATCATCTAAGAATGGAAAAGAAAGAGAAAATTGGAATTGAATTCATCTTTTTTCTCTCCTTTGTAAGTTTGCTGTCCTCCTTTTCAACCGATTCTTGATTGAAAATGCATGAGAGAGGAGAATTGAAATTGTTGATCAAATTAGCTTAGGAGGAAGGTATAAAGCTTGATTTGTTACTTGAATTTTAGTATGATTTGAATCTTATATTTTTGGATATTGTTTTCTGTCTAATTTGATTAGGATGGAAGAATTTGTTTGCTGAAATTGTAAATGTATTATGGCTTTGTATTGTAAAGAATGTATAGATAAATTAAGTTAAAGTTTTGAATAATGATAATAAGCATGCTGTTGAAAATTTCTGGAAAATTTCTAAGAAAGATGTATATGGTTTCTGGAAATTTAGGTATTGAATTTGCTGGATTATTAAAATGTATATATGCATGTACAAAGTGAAAATGTTCTGCCTTGTTCGAGTATGTACACGTGCTTGATTTTATACATAATGCCATGTTTTGATCATGTTTCTAGGTGAATTAAACTGACTTAGACAAGTAAGAATATGTATATAAGTTGAATTATAATGATAGAGTCATATCTAAATGAATAAAAGCTAGAAACACCAACTAGTGTAATCTGCCCAGAATGCTCTGTTCTGGGGAGCAACTTTGAAAAATCCCTATAAATTGTACAAAGAGAGTTTGAGGCTGAATATTTAATGGATAGTGCCTTAATATGTCTAAATTTATTAGGAGAAAACGTAATTGAATTTTTATTTGTAGAATGGATTGTAGAAATGAAACACTAAGGACAGTGCAAGCTGTCCAGTGTTGTAATTACCCTGTCTTTGAGTAAAAAACTGTATTAATTGGTAAATAATTAAAATGAAAGGATTATATGGTTAGAAGGAAAATTAAATTATCTTTCCCACGGTGTAAACCAATTGAAATTTCGACATACGGAATGAAAGTTATGCACATTTTAGTAAGTAGTGCACAAGCTGCCAGGCAGCAGCCTTGATGTTTGAAATGAATGAATTATGCGCATTGATGTCTTGTTTTGAATAAGTGAATATACTTTTCTTGACCTTGATTTACTTGTATGATTGATAGAGCAAGGAGTAAAACTTGTGGAAGAAGATAGGAGTAGCCAAGCTAGTGGCAAACACAAGGGGATTTGGATCCAGGACTAGCTAAGCTTGGAGTATTGTGAGTCTAGTTTACAAGTAGGGTTAGGACTTAGGTCCTAACCAAATATGCATGATTACTCTCTTGCTTGAATATGCCATGATAATGAACCTAAAATAAATTGAATATAACTTATAAGGGAAGTATGAAATAAGATAAAATATGAACTTGTCTATATTCTTGACTTGTTGTACAATTAGAATTGGTTGATTCTTAATGCCTTGGGAGTGATTTATTGAATACTACTTGAGTGTATTGTCTTGAAACATGAAATTACTGCCATGAACATGAATGAATTTCCTTGAACATGAAACGTGAAATGAAATTTAAGAGCTAAGGCTCAATTGGCCTAAGGGCTAAAGCATAATATTGCTATACTTGCTTGAAATGATTCTTGACTACATGATCTTGAATTGTATAATCTTTAAATCCTTGAATGAATAAAGTGTAATCAAACAACCTTGGTTGCTAGTTGAATAGGTAGAAGGGCATACCTTAGAGTCTAGGAGGGTACATTTGTGTGATCTTTGGCGACAGTAGGAGGGTTGACCAGTGCAATGGCGCACTACTCAGTATATCTTGCTTGCTACGGCACATCTTATGGCGAAAGTTGGTTGGAGACTTGATTACCTAGTCAAAATAAGAACCAAGGATTGTGTTAAAGATATTAAACGAGCTCATATCACCTTGAATATATAAAAACTAAGAACATGAACTACTTGAATCTTGAATGAAACCTTATTACCTTGAATATATAAATTACATGTCTTGAATAACATGCTACATGAACTACATGTCTTGAATAACATGCTACATGAACTACATGTCTTGAATAACAGGCTACATGAACTACATGTCCTGAATAACATGCACCATGAACTACATGTCTTGAATAACAATGCTACATGTACTACTTGTCTTGAATAACATGTTACATTCTTGAAATGGACAAAGTATGAATTGTGATTCATTGACTCTTGCAAATTATGCTATTCGATTACCTTGGAATCCTGAGCTAGGATTATTCTTGACTAAATGACACTTACTTGAGAAATCAATGGGTTAGAACTAGTTACTACCTCACTAAGTACATTCTTATACTTATCACTCTCGTTTTCATCCTTCCCAACCACAGGTTAGAGGATTCGATCGTTGCTTGATCCTGAAGCCTGCATTCTTGAGCTTGAAGCAAGACACAAGATTTTTTTGCTAAAGTATGATACATACTTGTTTTGTACTCCCCTAGTTGGTGGCACTTAGTAGTATATAATGTCTAGTGCATGCATTTAGAACACTTGAACTTGTATATGTATATATATGTGTCTTGAATGGGCCTACTATTTGTGAACTTGATCGTTTATGTGAATCATCAATGAACTTGAATTCTATGTAATGGAAGTAATCTTGCTGCGCATATTGATGGGTAAATGTATGGATATATGTCTAAGGAATGTTCAAAGTAATGGACTTAAATTATCATGCTATTCAAATTCCTTGTATAATGAGATAATTACTTGTGTAAATATCGTGTTGTTATGTACTTTTGCACTCTTGATTGATGCTTGGTCGAATGGTAAGTTGGCATTTGTCTTGCTTGGAATCAAGGTGCGTTCCATTGATCATGTTTAAATAAGTCATGCATGTAATGTCACATGTATCAAGATATAAAGCAAAGAAGTGAAATGAAGCATGCTTGTTTGTTTAGATTTCGAATAATGTTAATGTAAAGTGAAAATCTTGCTAACCCAATAAGCATGTAAAGATGATTGCTTAAGTTTTAAGTAATGTATGTTTGGTTACTTGTTAGTTAAGTAACTCATCTAATAGGGATGAGTTATCCTTTCCTTGCTCGATTTCGCTTGTATTGTTTCTCTGTAACGCTCCCGAACCGATTTCTTGCCAAGCCGGGTAGGGGGTGTTACAATCGGGGCTCCCACGAGGATACACTAGGCCGGATGAAACCCCGATCTAACAACTCCTAGAGCTGCATCTTCAACTCTTTCAACTCCTTTGGTACCATGCAATATAGTGCAATCGACACTAGAGCTGAATCAACATATGTCTCGATGCAAAACTCTACCTCCATGTCCGGTGGTAAACCATGTAACTCTTCCGGAAACACACATAGAAAATCACAAATAGTACGGATATCCTTCGTCTGTACTTTCTCTACATTCGGGTTCATCACATAGGCTAGATACACCCGATATCCATTTCCCAGCAACTTATACGCTTCTATGGATGAAACCATATTAGTCCAGAACTTTACATTCTCGCCTACAACCACCACCTCATAATCATCAGCAAGCCTCAAAAACACCCGCTTGGTCTCAAAATCAACCACAGCTCGATGCTCGGAAAACCATTTGCCTAGTACAACTATCAAATTAGTTATTCGAACTACACCGTTTTTATTTAAGGTTTAGCACAGGATGATACCTACATCAGCTTGCAACACACATGATATCAAAGTGACTTACAAATTAAAGATCCCATATATACGTAACAATCACACAAACTAACTAACTATTAAATCATATAAAGTTAGCCACAACCATAAAATAATTATTGGCCCATTACAAAACTTTGGATACTTATCAAACTTATACAAATATAGAAAAATGGAGTCTAAATGCATTATGCAACTTAACAACTATGTGCCACCATCTAGGAGTTCTAAGAAGGTAATTCAAATCATACTCAGATTCCTTGTGATTAAGTCCAAGCTCGGGAGAAGCTGAAGGCACAATGCACTGAAATGTATCGAAAGGATAAAGTAAGCACAAGCTTAGTGAGGTAGATTAAAGCAACTAGAATCATGAAGGTATAATCTATCTCATTCATTAGAGTTTATTGATCATATACACTTTTGAGCTTGAGCAAGAAATTAGTCATTTTGGTCAAATTGGTCAACCCAGCAATAAATTATATACTAAGGCATTCTCACATAGTGATATCATTTAAATTTGGTATTCAAAACAATCCTATACATATTAATCCATGAAATTTGAGTGAGCTCGGCATACTCCCATATGGGAGTTCGAACACAGTATAAGCCTTTTACACATATGGAAATTCAATTCAAGCATAAACATGTATTTGTATACATGTTCAATCGAAACATATATATATATACATTTACAAAGGTGTTCGACCACTATACACCACCATTCATATATGGTTTGAACAAAGCAATCTCATATATATATAGTCTTTCAAGGTAACCGTTAGTAATTAAACATCCTAACATGGCTTATTTATTCTTACGAATGTGTTTACTTATCAATGGGTTCATTTTACTTGTTAGGCAAGTCATTACTATATCTCATTTGAGTTTTTCTTATAAACTTTCTTGGATCCTTTTAACATAGCTTACCCATTTATCTTTTTGACTTGTCAAACTCTTTAACAAGTATCTATTTCTTATCACATAAGTTATCAAACACAACATAGGTGTAATTTTCTCTTATCATGTAAAATATTGGGCTTAACATTTTATTACGCAAATACTTAGTATACAAGGTACTAAACATATCCAATCCTATTCATGTGTTACTTAATATGTAAAACATCAATATATCAAATTATAAAACTAGATTATTTGACAGATCCTTTAGATATAGCACTCAAATTAGCATATCTCATTATCAAAAGAGTTATACTAGATTTATTTATAAACTAGTTACTCATCACAAACATTCACACTAGTGTTTATCCTTTATTCAAAGTTTATCAAGGTTCAAATAGACACCAAATTAACCGTAAAATTTAAGCATTGTAGTTACAAGGTTTCCCATGTAAAATTTCATAAACTTGTTTCTCTCTATCCTTACATTTTAACTATCATAGCATAATATTAAACATGAATAACTTGTTACATAATACACCAAACATAGCATATTAGAGTCATTAATTATTAACTCATAAGATATCAAACATGATATATCCAATTCTCTAATTACTTGTTATTGAAAATGTCAAACATAATATATCAAAAACAAATCTCTTAACACATAAGACGTTAACATGGCAGAACAAAATTATTACTTACTTGTCCTTTAAATATTAATCATATTATATCAAGTTCACAAATCACTTAACACTTAAGACATTAACCTATTATATCAAGGCCATGAATTATTTAACACATAAGGCATTAACATAGCATATCAAGGTAATTCTTTAATTTATTTTGCAATTTCGTTATTTTGTTTTTATCATAGCCTTGATAATCAAGCAACATCCTAGGTACACGAATCTCCAACCAACTGTCGCCAAATAAAATGGTACTCGCAGTACCGGTTAATCCCTCCTACTGTCGCCAAGTGACCACAACACTTCCCTCCTACTGTTGCCAAATAAGGATCTTAGTATAGGACCGTAGTCGAACCCAAACACGAGCTCTATGGACTCTATGGCATGCCAACTATAACTATGACTGACTCGAAACCAAGGCTTTTCACAAAGTTTTATCTTATTCAAAATCAAGATTAAGCTTAGCTCCTTAATCATATATTTATGAACATGTCATACTCTTATCAAAGATGAGCATTGCTCCATATTTTCGTAATCAGGCCATCAAGGCTTACTTCACAGTATCCACAAATTCAACATATGTATCATTCAAACATAGCTAGTATTTCAGACATATCATACCATAATCAAGACATCGAATGAACAAAGCTTATGAGTTATCACGTTATGTCAAAATCTAAATTGAACATAGTTTTACATTCGTATAATCAAATAAACAAAGATTATTGTTTCCCATATTAATCATGTATTCAAGTCATGTGAATTATCAATGCATCAATCATCTTATTCGAATAGTAGTATGTCATAGACTACTTATCAAGCATATTCAAGTTTGGATAGTTTCAAGTTAAGTATATCAACAAATTCCAGCATCTCACAGCATACATAATCCTTAGTTTTTAGGAACTTACCTCAATCCAAGCTCAATTAAGCATAGCCAAACACAATTATAAAATGATACAGTTAAAACAACAAAAAGGTTCTCGAGAAGGTTTCTAGCCTATCTCGAGACTTTGAACTACACTCACTGATATTTCAAACTAGTTTTGTTCCCGAATCACGATCCTCTTTTGTTATCTACCAATTGCGCCTCTTTAGCCCTCAGTCCTCCAACTTCCTCTTGGTCTAAAAGTGACAAAGGGTACAAAGATACATTAAAATTAATCCTATCATCCATTCCTTGTAAACTTCTCAATTAATCATGTACACATGTGATTTTACACAAAACAGTCCACTAACATATTTATTTTTAAGCAAGAAAATGCTTAACATTTGTACACACTTTTAAACACATCAAAACCGTCCTCGATATATTTATGTACATTCAAATAGTCCATACACTTGTAAAACAGCCCCTCCCTGATTTGAATAATTTAACACAGTCCATTTTTTTATTCTCACATATGCAAAACAGTCCCTAATTCTTATATACTCATTTACATGCTCCAAACAGTCGACAAATGTTCATCTCCATACCTAAACAATCCATTATGCTTGCATACAATTTTACATGCATCAAAACATTACCTAATATGCTTATTCACTAATAACAAATTAACATTCAAAACTGCCCTCTCAATATCATAAGAAACACAATAATTTAACATGTGCATCATTAATCAAAGCTATCCAAATCATTCGACCAAAGAAACCATCATAAATAATCAATTCATATAGTTCAAAGTTATGGCAAGGATCTACCCTTAATAATCTAACAACTTGATCATGTAGGATCATACTACATGAATTTTGCAAAACAAAGTCGAGCTCTAATGTAATAAGGGGATGTTCTTACCTTCTACAACCACAAATCGAAGGATTTGATTAAAATGTCCAATTTTGAAGCTCAACATAGAGCTTAATCCATTCACCCTCAAAGCTTTCTCTCTCTCACATCTTCATTTCGGTTATGAAGAAGAAGGAGATAAATTAGAATTATCTCCCTAGCTGGCTGAAACCCCTCACTTCCACAAGTCTAAATCTTTGTTTGCCATGTGTGCAAGCCCAAGAGTTTTAATTTAATTTGCATGCAATGCTAGTTTCTTTAACACATTTCGATTTAACCCCTTATAAAAAGGTCACTCAAGTCCTCTTAGCTTCAATATAATCGCAACTCACTTGGTTGGTATATTCTAATTTCAATTCTACACAATTTAATCAAAGGTTCAATATAGTATACTTCTTGCATAAAACAAATCTAATCCTTGCTATTAAAGCTATCAAATTCTGATTACTTGAATTTTAGTCCTAAAATCACTTAATTATTTACTTAAAGACATCTCTAATTCATTAAATCACCTTCGAATTGATAACATACTTCTAGGCCACATTTTGGGATATTACATCCCTACTCAAAAAGTTGTACCTCATGATGATGCCACGACAATCGCAGTTGATGAGCCTTCAGCAGTTGCCCTGGCTAGTCCACTTGCTGCGACAAGTTCATCCAACAATGCTAGGCCAGATGAGAAGAGTAAAGGCAAAGAGATCAGATTGCCACCACCATTTCCACAGAGGCTGATGAGACAGAAGCATGAATATCAATTCAATAAGTTTCTTGACATCCTAAAGCAAGTTCACATCAACTTGCCATTGGTTGAGACAATAGAGAAGATGCCTAATTACGCTAAGTTCTTTAAAGACATTATCTCTAAGAGAACTAGGCTGAGCGAGTTCGAGACAATTTCCTTGACAGAAAGATATGTGGCACTGTTGCATAACTGATTGCCACACAAACTAAAAGATCTAGACAGTTTCACAATACCTTGTACCATCGGCAATCACTATGTCAGGATAGCATTATGCGACCTTGGAGAAATCATAAACCTTATGACAAAATCTGATTTTTAAAGATTAGGCATAGGGAAGGCAAGACCTACTATAGCCATGCTACAGCTTGCAAATAGATCTTATGTGCATCCAGGGGGAAAACCGAAGACATTTTGGTAAGAGTGGATACATTTATTTTTCCCGCTAATTATATTGTTTTGGATTGTAAAGTAGATGAGTTCGCCCCCATTGATCTTGGAATACCGTTCGTAGCAACGGGAATGACCTTGATTGATGTTGAGAGAGGAGAGCTCACTATGCGGGTTAATTAACATCAAGTCACGTTCAATGTTTTTAAAACCCTCAAGTATGTCGATGATCCAGAAAAATGGCAAACTATTCAGGCCACTATAGAATTTAACTTCGACGTGGAAGAGTATTGCCACGACAATTCTATTACCACGCATGAAGAACTTAATGAGCTAGCTTTGGATAATGAGGCACAATAGGAAGCAAATTGGATTGTAAGTCAATCAGGTAAAAGTTTCGAATCTCTTGATTACTCAAGTAAGGAACGTAAACCTAACAAACCTTCCATTGAGCAACCTCCTGTTTTAGAATTAAAACCATTGCCTGAACATTTGAAATATGTTTATTTGGGAAAGGATAACACCTTGCCTGTAATCATTTCTTCTAAGTTGCATCCTGTACAGGAAAAGAGATTGATTGACATGTTGGCGCTGCACAAAAAGGCAATAGGTTGGACAATAGCAGATTTAAAGGTAATCAGTTCGGCAGTGTGCATGCACAAAATCCTATTAGAGGAAGGCCACAACAACTCCATTGAGGCTCAAAGGAGACTTAACCCTTCCATGAAGCAAGTTGTAATGAAGCAAAACATAAAGTGGTTTAATGCCGGTATCATATACCCAATTTTTGACATCTCATGAGTAAGTATGATACAATGTGTATCGAAAAAGGAAGGTATAATGGTGGTAAGTAATGAAAACAATGAACTTATTCCAACTAGAACTGTAACCGGTTAGAGAGTCTGCATAGACTACCGAAAATTGAATAAGGCTACTAGGAAAGATCATTTTCCTTTACCTTTTATTGACAGATGCTTGACCGTCTTGCAGGAAAATCCTTTTATTGTTTTCTTGATGGATACTCAAGTTATAACCAAATTGTCATAGCACCAGAGGACCAGGAAAAAACCACCTTCATGTTCCCTTTTGGCACTTATACGTTTAGGAGGATGTCATTTGGATTGTGCAAAGCCCCGTAACCTTCTAGAGGTGTATGATGGCGATTTTCTCCGATATGGTGGAAGATTTCCTCAAAATATTCATGTATGACTTCTCAGTATTCGAAGACAGCTTTAACATGTAACGCCCCAAATTTGGGCCTAGAAGATAGATAGATCGATTAGACAGTTCAGGGGAACTGGATTAGGCGATTCGAGCTAGTTTTAGGAATTAATTCTTAATAAATGGTTTTTGGTTAAAATAAAATATGGAAAAAAATATTAGAAAATTTTTAATTAATATTCTAAGGGTTTTGGAAAGTTCAATTTGAAGGAATAAAATTTAAGTTTTGGACATTTTGGTCTGGTGACTAAAATGTAAAGTTTTAAAACTATTTTGGTGACTAAATCGTAAAAGGGTCAAAGCTTAGAATCTTTAAGGAGCAAATTTACCAAAGTTTTTAATTAGATTTTTCCCTTAATTTAGGATATTTTTAAATGGTTTTTAAAAGGTTTAATAAATAAAAATAAAGGGGATTTTATTAAAAGGACTTTAATAACTAATTTCATTTTCTTACGTAACTACTTTTGCTCTCAACTTTCTCTGTCGCCAAACCATCAATTTCATTCCAAAATTCACAGCAATCAATCTCTTTTGATTTTCTATTTGATTCCTTTGATTTCTACATTAAAATCTACTTGGTTTCTTGAAGTTTTCATCCAATCTTTGTCGATTAAGGGAGAAATCAACAATTAGAGGTGATTTTCATTTCTCTCCTCTAATTAAAGGTTCTTTAATGAAATTCTCAAGTTCTTGATCCTTTACAACTGATTTTTGTTATGGAATTATGATTAAATCATGAATATGGTATTTAAATTGAGTTTTGATGTGGAAATTGATGAATTTTGATACAGATTTGTTTTGTATTGAATCTAATTGACTTAGATCACTTGAAATATGTGTTTTAATGTTAAGAGAATATATTAATAAAAGGAATCCCAAAACTATGTGAATTGCTAATTTTTTGGTGTAAATAGTTAGATTTTGAAGTGATCTTGGTGTTGTAAGGTTGCTGGAGGTATAAGGAGGTTATAAAGATGTTTTTGGAAGTTAATTGATGTTGTTAAGATGTTAGATTGGTTAGGTTTTGGCTGGGCTTTATTTAGATTGAGATTGGTGATGGTTTCGAATGTTTTAATGAAGTGTTTGATGGTTTTAGTGAGGCGGTGTTGTGTTTGATGGTTGATGGAAATTAGAGATGCACAGAAGTGCATTAATCCTCTATTTTTATTGGGTAAAGCAGGGGAGTTGGATCCTTTAGCTTTTGGAGAGGTTGTGGAAGCTCCGAAAGCTTGATTCTTGCAACGGCAAGAGGGGGTTATGTTGTTGGTGAGTGGAAACGTGCTTTACTGCTTTTAAAAGGTTTGAATATGGTTGTTGGGAGTTTAGAATAAGTTTGAAACACTTATCTAAGATCAGAATTAAGTATTGGTTAATCTCGCTCTCATTTTCGGTTTTGCAAAATATAATCTCATGCACATATTTATAGATTTGATTACTTACTGTTATATGCATGTTTTAGAAATGAAAGATGTTACAAATGATTATACATGATGATATTTGAGTATGGAAAATGATTTATTAATGAATTTTGAGAATGCTAGAATACATGGTTTAATGTATTAGAAAATGGTTTAAATTGATGCATATGTAAAATAGTAAGGTAATGCAGTTTTTATTGAGTATATTGGCAAGTGGCTGAGATAAAATACTATCGGATATAGTTGGCTAGCCATAGGGTTTAAAGTGAACTATAATAAGTTGCCTCATGTGTGTCGAGGGGTCAAGAGTATGCCATGCTCCACCATGAGAACCGTAGTGGTCGAGGGGTCAAGAGTGTGCCAATTCTCTCACTGGTGGATTTATACGTTATAACTGTTGAGGGCTATTCTGGTTCGAGGATGTATGTGAAGTGGTCGAAGGAACCACTTGGGAAATCCGTGTATCCGATGTTGTTTTTGTAAAATAGAATGGAACTTGGTTTTTAGTCCTTGAATGCCAATCTATGATATAATGTATCATGAGCAATTGATTATGTTTTTTATAATATGGTTTATACATAAGATGCTCTTTAAACTTGCTATTTAGAGATTTTGGCATATGAAGCTTAAATTGAGGTTTATGATAGAAATCCATGATACATGTGTTGTAAATTATTTAAATGTGCATATTTGAAGGGATTATAAAAGCATGAGATGATTTTGGCATGAGCATTATAAACTTGATTTGAAGTAAAACAGTTTTAAATACATTGATGAGTGTTTTTGGGATTCCCTCACTAAGCTTATAGCTTATGCTCTCCTTTCTCATCAATGCAGGGAAATAGGCTCTTTGGGAAAACAAGCAAGCAAGGGCAATCCAAGAGTGAAGTGATTTACAAGTATGGTTTTATAAAAACTAAGTAGTAATAATAGGAAATGTGACCAAGTTGTAATTGGGAGGGTTATTTGGTTACTCCCTGGTTTTTACAAGTTGTATTTGATGTTTTGGACTTGTATGGTACTTTACATCTTGCTTGAGGGGTTGGGATTCATTTTGCATGCTTGGGTAGAGATCATGTCTATAGGAATATGGTTTGGATGTGCTATGATGTGAATGATCCTCTACTATGCATATATGATTGTGAAATTGATGCTCGAGGTGTTATATGATGATTAGATAGTGTTTAAAGTATGTTAGATTGAGCCAAAGTGTCATATGTTCGAATAAGAGGTCATTACAGGTCTATTCGTACCGATACGGGTCCTTAGGGATTGGTACGTGGGGACCTATCTCGGATCAATCTGGGCAAAAATGCCAAGGCGTACCGATATGTCTGGTAACCGTATCAGCAAACATAGCTGAAAAATAGGTCTGGTGTTGGTACACGGGCAACCATACCGGTACGCCCTTTGGCTACTAGAATTCCCTATTTCGAATATCGAGTATTTGTATCAGTATAATTGAGGACAGTACCGATACGCCTTTGAAATTTATACCCGTATCAATACGGGTGTTAGTGTACCGATACGCAATTAGTTTTTTCTGTTAAAATGCTTACTGATGTTTGAATCTTTGCAGTTTAGTCCTTATTTCTTGATCATAAAATTAAATAAGTTTGGATGGTCGTTTTAAGCTGAAATTTGACTTGTGGCTATGAAACCTGACTAATTGAAGATTGGTAAATCCATTTTTAAGTAAGTCCTCTCCGATTTCCATATTTGCAATTTAGTCCCTAAATTGCATTTTCGCCCAATTGGATGTCAATTCGACGTCTGAAATACAATCTTCTTTTGATTCGAACGATCCAGAGAATACAACATTTATAATCATATGAGACTCATTTCACTACAAGCTAATTCCATTTGGATTAAAAGCATTAGGCAACACATCAAAAGGCCATGGTAACTAAAATAAAGATGGATGCAAAATTCAAGAATGATTCTCCAAGGATTGAGGAAGTATCAGTTGAGATCCAATTCGTCAAATATACTTTTGGCGCCACATTTGGGAAATTCATGGGTTAGCAAAAGCGAAATTGACATTAAACTTGATAAAGTAAAAGTTACTCAGAATTTTCTTTCTCCAGGCAAAAAAAAGAAGAAGAAAAAAAGGCAAAGCAAAAAAAATAACAAAAAAGAGAAATCAAAAACAAGAAAAAACAAAAAAGAGAAACAAGAAAGAAAAAAAAGAATAAAGGAAGAAGCCTGGAGAGATTGAACTATACATCGTGACAGACCGAAAAATATGATCTAGTGTTTAAGTTGCTGGCAAAGACTGATCTAGGAGTATGGGATGAAGAATGCCAGAAAACCCTATAAAGATCAAGAAACATTTAATTATGATAGCATCAATTCCAGATTGGTCATTGATTCTTTAACGGTCTATGAAAACTCAAAAGGGGATTGTACTAGGCCAACATGATGAAACTGAGAAGAAAGAAAGAGCCATTTGTTATCTGAGCAAAGATTTACTAATTGCAAATGCAGTACCCGCTAATTCAAAAGCTTTGTACTTGAAGGCTCAGACAATATTTGATATCAAGATTGGATCCTTTGAAATTCTTGATGGAAACACTAGTGATTGACTGGAGAATGGCTCGTTGGCAAACATTATTATCAGAGATCGATGTTGCAACAAAGGAGGGCAGTAATGGGTTTCTTGGTTAGATGCTTCAGATGATCATGAGTCCCTGAACTTTAATTTCTCAGATGAGGATTCGAAGTGCATAACAGAAGATAGAAGGAAACAAACCCCTGGAAGTTTATGTTTGAGAGAGCATACGATGCATTTTGCTATATAATGTGAGTTTATCCAAAAGCCCCAGTAGACACCATTGTATTATGGTCATGGTTGATTACTTTACCAAGTGGACTGAATTTGCTTCTTATGTCGGTATTACAAGAGCAACAACTTGCAAGATGCTAAAGAAAGGTTATATGTCAATATGGTTTACCAGATAATCATTATTGATAGTGTCTCTAGTTTGAACAACAAGCTGATATCAGAAATTTTGTGAGCAGTTTAAGATAAGCATTATAATTATGTGATTAATCGCTCAGAGATGAATGTAGCAATAGAGTCGGTAAACATAAACATCAAAAATATTATCTCAAAGACTTGCAAAGACTAACATGAGAAACTACCATTAGCCTTGTGTGCACTTCAATATGGGTAACATTGTATTCATTGGTTTATGGGATGGAAGCAGCATTATCAATTAAGTTTCAGATTCCGTCACTGGGTATTGACATATGTGAAATAGACGACACATAATGAGTATAAGCTCAATAAGGTTAGTTGAATCTCATTGAAGAGAGGAGACTAAAAGTAATTTCCCATGGTTAGACGTACCAAGAATGAACGATGCGAGCTCACAACAATAAAAGTTCGTCCAAAAGAATTTTGGGAAGGGGATCTACTGCTTAAAAAGATCTTGCTAGTACATAAAGATTTCTATGGGAAATGGATGCCTAATTGGCAAGGGCTATACATTATCAAGGAGGCCTCTTTCTGAAGGAGTGTTGATTTTAACAATGATGATCATAGATGCGTTAAGCAATCTAATGGGCTCAGACTCAGACAAGAAGCGTTACGCTCGAAGAATTAAAAAAGAGATTGAGAAAAGAGGAAAAAGAAAAAAAAATAGAGTGAAAACCCAAAAAGAGTGTTTCGAAAAATGAAAATATCTATGGTGAAAACCCAAAAGGGCGTCTTAGATATAAAAAATAAAAAATCAAAAATCAAAAAAATCAAAAGAAAAAGAGGAGAAAAAGGGAAAAAATCAAAAGGAAAAGGGGGTTCAAGATAAAAATCCGCGAAGGGCATCTTAAAACCAAAGGAGGATTTGAGCTGAAAACCTGAAAGGGCAGTTCAAAAACATTTTGAGATTAGGCATCTGGCAAGAAACCTTCTTGAAATCTATAGTTTTGAAGAGTTTAGGGTTGGAAGCTCTATTTCGGTTGATAGGATCCTGCATCCTTCATACAATGGATACCTGGGGCATTGCATTGAATTTATCATGTTTGCCATGACTTATCAAATTGTTCCATTTTCTCAAATTTAGTAAAATAATATTTTAAGCCTTTCACTTATCATTTCAACAAGCATCTTGCACATAAATCGATTAGATACAAAAAAGAAAAGGATTTCGTGGGTATTATTACGATGTACTAATCCTTTAAGTGCAGGTAAAACATGAGATGGCATCGGTACTTGTTTAATGATGAAAAGTATGCTGAGGAAAAGATACAGTTCTGAGGGTCAGAAATATTTAAACAAAGCTGTAAGAAAGCGACACATACAACTCTGAGAGAGAACGTGGACTATTCTAGGGCAAAAGCTGCAGCAAGTTCAGTCTGTTAAAGTTCATATTATTCTAGCAAAGATCATTACTTCTGAAGCATTGCAAGACAAGAAAGCTTTGTGAAAGTGAGAAAATATGATAGCTGAATTCAAGAGTGGGGCAATGCTGCAAATAACATTACAGAAGAATATGTTTTATTTTGATGGATAGAGACCACAAGCTAAAACAATAAAAGTGATGATCTTTTGGAACCATGAGAAAGAATGCTGATAGAGAAGCTAAACGAAGACATGGCAAGAGTGGTTTTCTAAGAAATGAGTTATCACTAGAACTCGAGTCTTGAGAAATGCATGATGAGATGTGGCAAGAGAAGGGTTTATGTGTTGAATCTATTGAAAGGCAAGTACAAGTTTCAACGAGGAGAAAACTCGCAAGGGTACTTCAAAAAAAAGGAAAAAGATAAATGAAAAAACCAAAGTGAAAACCCGAAAGGGCACCTTGAGAAAAAGAGAAAGAAAAAAACCAAAGTGAAAACCTTAAAGGGAACTTTGAGAAAAGCAATCTAAAGTGAAAATCTGAAAAGGCGCTTTAGAGCAAAAGAAGCAGAGATCCTGAAAATTGAACCTGAGTGTGAGATGAGTTACTTTGGCAGCAAAAGGAGTTTTAATGAAAAATGAAGCAAGGAAATTTTAAGCTTCCCTGAAGATGAAAGCTCACCCAAGTGCTCCTCAGTTGACAACATTTATGCATCATATAGCCAGGCGTCCATAAGATAGAAGCATGCTAATTCCTACATTCAGAGCATTTTTTGCATATTTTGGCAGGAATTTACAAATTAGCAAAGAACAAGCAAGGATTTCAATTTACAACTTCGAGATTGGGGAAGTAGACCCAGCAAAGATTAGCAAATATTTCAATCACATTTTTGTGATGCAAAGACATCAACCCGTGACTTTCTTTTTGAAGAAGTGAATCTCATCAAAGATTTTTTATCATTTGCACAAGACAAAAAGTGCATTAGAATCTTAAAACCTTCAGGCCATTAGTAAGTCTTTTGGGCATGACGTTAAGTCCTTCGGGCCATCACCTTCGGGAGTGATGAGAGCATTTGATTGTCTACACAAGAAAGAAAATGTAGTATAATTTTAAATCCTTTGGGTCATCAGCAAGTCCTTCGGGTATGATGTCAACAGAACAGTGGGGGCATGGTACCGGAAAAAATTTTGACCTTTTAGACCATTAGTTTTGAGGAAAAAAGAAAGTTTAGGTTATCAGGTTGGAAAGCAAGTTTGATCAACTTCAGGCTCGAATGAGGAAAATTCACGATTTATCTGGTCAAAAGTTTCAATGTCTCTCATTGAAGAACTTAAAGTTTCTTAATGATTTACCCAAGTTGTAAATTTGCTTTACACCTAATGTTGGAAGATGAATGATAGATTTAACTTTTGCAGATCACATATACATTTCAAACATAGAAAAAGATCGATCAACAGAGAAAGAGAAGCAAAAGATCTCATACAAGCTTTAGACTGAAAGATCGAGATACTTTAGGCAGAAAAGGCAGTGACTCCAAAGACCTCAGCGCTTCAAGCGAGAAATTGAAAATATTTCATATTGCTTCGGGTTGAATTTTTATTAACTAATGATATTTATTTTTCCAGGTTCAGTTTTTCCCCAAAGGAGGAGGTGAATTAACATTCCTCACAAAGAATGAAGAGCTCCTAATAAGAAGAGTTCAGCAAAAAATAGAGCTCTTAACAAGAAGAGTTTGCTCCAGTAAAGGATATAGAGCTCCTAATGGGAAGATCTCACCCACCAAAGAACATAGAGCTCCTAATGGGAAGAGCTCACCCAGCGAAGAATGAAGAGCTCCTAATGGGGAGAGTTCGCTCAGCAAAGAATGAAGAATTCCTAATGAGAAGAGTTTGTCAGTAAAGAATGAAAATTTTCTAATGAGAAGAGTTCACTCAGCGAAGAATACAAAGCCTATAATGAGAAGAGTTTGCTAGCAAAGAATACGTAGTTCATAATAAGAATAAGTCACCCTAGCAAAGAGTATAGAGTTCCTAATCAGACGAACTCGCCTAGCAAAGAATGAAGAAATCATAATGAGAAGAGTTTGCCTTTTTTGATGAATGAGGAGTTCTTGATGAGAAGAGCTTGCTTATTCAACGCCTTTACAAAGAGGAAGGTTAGTGTTCACAAAAAGAACGGGGATTTCCAAATGAGAAGAGCTTGCTAGTTTATTACCGTTGTAGAGAAAGGGATCAGCATCGCCAAGAAGAATGAATGGGTTAATAAGAAGAAGAACTAGTTCAGAGTTAGCGGTCAACTTTGGTAGGAAGATTAGGAAGTTTATAATAAGAAGAACTTGTTCAAGCTTTCTTAAAAAGAATGAGTGAAAGTTTGTAATAGGAAGAACTTGCAGCACAGAGGACAACTAGATGGTTCGGATAAAATTTGTGTCTTTTTAGTTTTTGCCCAATTCCTGTTCCATAGCAATAAGCAAAGAGGGGCAGCTATAATACCCTTATTTTGTCCGGGGTTAGTACTATATTAGTAATTCAATATAAATAAATCCAAATAAATACATGTAATAAACCCAAAATCAGTCTATAAGTCCCAAAAATCCATTTATAATGTTCATTACATCATCCCAAGCCCAAATGAAATACATAAGCCCAATTCTCAATTAAATATATATTTTCCCGCTCTTTTTTATACATATAGCCAAACAAACACACTTTCTATTCTAAAATTCAAATTCTCGCTCAAACAAGGGACACGTGGCAGAGTTTTATTGGCTCAAAGAAGTTCGCATGGATCTTGGTTTTCTTTCTCATTACTTGGATCAAGCTGGCATTGATGACATCACCAATTACGTCGTCCTCCACTGCCCCTATATAAATCGGAAATGGAAAAAAGTGTAAGATCATTAATACCCATAGTGATAATCATTAAAAATATTATTACCATATTAAAATAATAATAAATGAGAGGAAAAAATTGGCCTCGGGAATATGATCAGTCAGGGGAATATGAGGAATCATCGAAAAGCTAAATCGACACTTTAGAATATAAAGAATCGCCGAGAACTCAAATCAGCATCGTCATTTAAAGGTCATCGAAGCTTATCAGAGAAGTGGATCATCACCGAAATTCTCCTGAGAAAGTAAATTCCTTTCTCATTTCAATTCCTGCATAAAATAAACAGAGAAATAGTTTTGTACAAACATGTAAGCCAAAACATAAACTGAAAATATTAAGAGAGAGTCATCGAAGTTTATCATTTGATAGTTGCCAGAATGTTTAAGGCACAGCGAATTTGAAAAGGGAAGGGTTTCGAGTAGATATAGATTTTAGGCCAGGGAAGAAGAGCAGTTCTGACGAATCGAGATTAGTTTAGGAGATTTCGGGTTCAAAAATTAAATTTGGGTAAAATTTTAGGGTTTGGCCGGCGGCTGGCCGAAGGGAAATGGTAGACGAAGTTCTAAGGTGGTGGTCGACAAATGGCCAAAAGTCATCGGTGGGTGGTGGTTTAAGATCTGAAGGTGGTGATAGGGGCTATGTTTGGTCGGCGTTTTGTGTGTTCATCTAATTTTGGATGAACACGTTGAGTATCCAAGTAAAAATGCCTTGGTTTTGATCTGATTTAGGGGAGATTTCTGAGCAATTAGGTGTTAGTTGTAGAGAGTTTTGAGGGGTTAGAGAGAAGAGAGAGAATGGGTACGAGCAAAATGAACGAGGCAACTCGTTCTAGGGCTCTTATAAACCTAGGATCCGTGAGTTTTCATCCGGGTTAACCCATGATTCGCGATTTTTTAAATCTTTTGGGTTATTTTGGGTTTAGGTCCCTAAAGAATTGTAATATTTTGTAATTTGGTCCCCGATTGAATTAAAATCAGTGTTCAAGTTTGATTTCTTGCAATTCAGTCCTTTTTTAGTTGTTTAATTTAATTTAATTGCAATTAAATTATATGTTTGGTGCATGATTTAAATTGGGCATGTAGTTTAATTGCTAGACAATTTAATCATTTAGTTTTAATTAATTTTTAGAGCCTTAGATTTTTAGGTTCTTTAATTAGCATTTAATAATTTATTAAGTGAGGTAATTTTAGCAAGTTAGCGTGTACTAAGGGGGAAGCTTAGAGGTTCAAATTTGGGTGATTCCTCATTGTAACGAGGTGTTGATCAACATTGGCTTTTAAGTATAATACCTAGTATTCATTAGAATCCTAGAAATTAATAAATAACCTAGTTAATTAATTAGAGCTTTAATTAGGTCTATCACTTTAAATAATTAGAATAACAATTAATTAGTGAATATTACCTAAAATTTAGGGGTTTTAATATGGATAGTGCTCAAGCAATTGGGTGTTATCTCATAAAAGCCTTTAAATTTAATGATATTCATAGTCTTTAACAATTTAATTAATAAGAGCCTTTTAAGTTAGAACTTAAAATAAACAAAACAATAATAAATCATGCATTAAAATATTTTATATTGGAAATATATTTTTTTAATATGAATAGGAGTGCCTCAAACGTAAAAGGGTGTTTTAAGCTCATATTCGGATAAAAAAATATATTTCCTTATAAAAAGAATATCTTCATTTAGAATTTAAATCCAGTTAATAATTAATGGTTAAATTAAATTCAAAATATTATTCAAAATGCCAAAACGCCACGTAAAATTAAAGGTACCAATAATGGGCGTTTGTGGGGTACTAATCCTTTCCCACATGTAATCGACACTCGAAACTTAATTTTTAAAAGTAAATCTTTGGTTGTTTTTTATGGTATCCGGTTGTAATCACTAATTTTTATCTGAATTTTAATATTATTAATGTATTATTATTATTATTAAAAAATAAAAAATAAAAAATGGGAAAAGCTGACAGCAGCAGCTTCCCTCCCCCATACCCCTAAGCCCTCAAATATCTTATCTCCCTTGCTCACCCACGCCACCTCCATGCCCTATGCATAGCTCCCCCATTCCCCTATACCAACACCCATGCTCTACCTCACCCATTAATAAAATCCACCACTTCACCGTCTATTACCACTCGGCCTCACCATTTTTTCCAACCCCACTACCCCCATTTTTTTCTCTCATCCATTTCCGTAATCACTCAATCCTCCATTTTTCAATCCTTCCCCATTTGACCATCGCCAAAAACCATCACTCAATCAACTCACCCTCACCCTCACCCATTCATATAACCATCATCTACACTACTCATCATTTTGATACGGTAACCCAAAAAAAACCTTCATCCTTACACTGTCAAAACTCATTCAAATTCCTATGGATCCTTGATCCCTACACTACTAAATCCCTTCAATGTTATCACTATTCGAATTAGAAAAGACCCACCCTTGAACCGAACTTCTCAACCCCAACATCAACCCATGAAATTTGATTGATCGAGCATAAACAGTTGGGTTTAGGTATATCATCTCTTTTTATATTTATTGTATATTGTATGTTCCATTCTTATGGTTTAATGAAATATTGATTGGTAATTTTTATTATTTATTTAAATTTCGTTCTTATATGTTTTGTATTTTTGTTGTATATTTATATATGTTGTTCGATATGTGTTGAATTATTTTGACTTTATTGTTGCTTGTTTTATCTTTGTTGATTAATTTGTTTCTATATATATACATAGATTTATATATATATATATATATATGCATATATATGTGTGTGTGTTTTATTGTAGCATATATCTATATATATTATGTCGTATATGTACTAAGTTGTATACTACCTATATATATATGATAAGTAGGATATATATATATATATACGCTATGTCTTTATGTATATTTGAGTAGTATATATTTTCTATTTACATATTATGTTTATATATATATATTATAAAATTATATATGTTTTTTACGTGTATGCACTATATATATATATATATATATATATATATATATTTATTAAATTATAGTATTCATTATATTGAATTGAAAGTGAGTATCCGTAACGACCAAAACACAAGTCGGTCTGAAGATACAGAGAAAAGAAATGAACTCTAGGGTGAAAACCCAAAAATAGGCAGTCTAGAGCAATCCGACGAATGAAAGAGAAGAGAATACTTCATATGGGCATATTCAGATTAAACGAGTTCAGGAGCGCAATTTTTGCTTAATCATGACACATGGTCTACAGTACAAGCCTCCAAAGACCATTTTGACCATTCATAGATATCTAAGTTGAGTGAGATTATCTTTAGATTACATTCCGCCTATAAGTATGAACCTTTCTTCAAGGAATGTCAAACCTCGAAGTGCCTGATCGACACCCAAATGAGGGAAGGATGAGGGCATAGTGAGTGGTGAGATTAAGAGAGCCATCTTAAATGGGTTAGAAATTAGGTATGGGAAGTGTTCCTCTCGAAAGCCTAAATAGACTAGGGGAGACCATACATATGCGTACATCGCCAAAATAGTCAAGATCTTCTAAACATTCAAATTCAGTAGTGCATTTGATATTTTAGGATCAAACATTAGTTTTCAAAAATGTTTGGACATTTTTTTCCAAATTTCAATTCTTTTACATATTGGTCATTTCATCCAAGCATTAGTTTTAAAAAATGTTTGGCATTTTTCTCTGAATTTCAATTTTTTCCTCTAAACATCAATTTTCAAAATGTTTGGCATTTTTTCTAAACCTTGATTTTTAAGATACCTATAGTTTTTCTCCCAAACATTAGTTTTCAAAGTGTTTGGCATTTTCTCCAAGTTTTATTTTCAAAATGACCGACTTTTTTTCAAAAATTATTGATGAGAATTAAAGTATAGGGACCGAGAGTTGGTTCTCGCCGAGATGCTATAAGAAGATTAAGATTGAGTTCAGGAAGTGAAGGCATGTTGCTCACCCCAATGTTAAGATAAATGAAGACTCTGCATGTTGGGTCTAAAGAAGATAAGGATAGTTGAGCACAGGATTGAATGAGGCAACGCCGAACAAAAGAATGATGAGAGTCCCTGTATCATAATAGTATAGGGACTAGAAGAAGGATCTGCGAAAATGGGTAGTCACCCTGAGGAAGAAAAGAGTTACTTGCGCAAAAAGGATTAAAAGCGTGAGTCGAATGAAAGAGGAATATGCAATTGATGAAGAAGAAGATTAAAAAGCATGCTGAAAAGAAAGGAAGTGAAGAAATTTGAAGAATGACCTTTCAGGGAATAGGATTTTAAAACAAATTTGAAGAAAGATAAATGAGAAGAAGAAGAAGAAGAAAAGGAGAGAAAAAGAGAAGAAAAAAGAAAAGTGTTACATTACATGCATCATATAGATATCCCTATGTTAGGGGCATACTAATTTAGAAGCATTTTGTGTGTTAAATGGGTATTTAAAGATTACCAAAGATTTTGGTATGCAGTTTCACGTTGAAGAGGCAGATCTTATTGAAAATTTTCGAATGGTAGCCATGTTGGCGTGAATCCAGTTATTTGGTCTGCAACTTCATTTTGAAGAGGTAAATCTTATTGAAGATTTTTTATTGGTAGCCATGTTGGCGTGAATCCAGTTATTTGGTCTGCAACTTCATGTTGAAGAGGTGGATCTTGTTGAAGATTTTCCAATTTGATCATTTCTAAGAGATGATTTTCTTAAAACTCGAATTTCTCAATTTGATCCTTTCATAATGATGTTTTTCTTAAAACCTAAATTTCTTAATTTTATCCTTCCATAAGGATGATTTTCTTAAAAATCCAATTTCTTAATTTTATCCTTTCATAAGGATGTCTTTTATAAAAATCAAATTTCTTAATTTTATCATTTCATAAGGACATTCTTCTTAAAAAGAAAATTTCTTAATTTTATCCTTTCGTAGGGATGTTTTTCTTAAAACTTAAATTCCTCAATTTGATCCTTTCATAAGGATTTTTTCTCAAAACTTAAATTTCTTAATTTTATCATTTCATAAGGATGTTTTTCTTAAGACTCGAATTTCTCAATTTGATCCTTTCATAAGGATGTTTTTCTCAAAACTCAGATTTCTTAATTTTATCCTTTTTATAAGGATGTTTTTCTTAAAACCTGAATTTCTCAATTTGATCCTTTCTTAAGGAAGTTTTTCTTAAAACTCGAATTTCTTAATGCGGTCCTTTCTTAAAGATGTTTTTTCAAAACCAATTTCCCAATTCTATCCTTTCTTAAGGATATTTTTCTTAAAATAAAGAGTTTCTCAGCTCTCTCATTTCCTAAAGACATTTTTCTTAATTAAAAAGAACTTCTTAATTTGATCCCTTCATAAGGACGAGTTTTTGTGAAGTAAAGATTTTTTAACTCGATCATTTCATAAGGATATTAAAAAAGAAGGGGAGGAAAAAGAGAGAAAACGAAGAAAAAAGAAAAGAAACAAAAAAGAAAAAAGGAAAAAAAAGAAACAAAGAAAGAATCAAAGTGAAAATATGAAAGGTCGCTTAAAAAAGGAAGCAAGAAGATGATCAAAGTCGATCGACCAGAAATATGTATGCAAAGACCAGCAAAGATTTTGATCTACAACCTCGCATTTTGGAGAAATAAATTTCATCAAAGATTTCAATTCATGACTTCGCCTGTGAAGAGGTGGGCCTTAGCAAAGAATCAAGTGTTCTTGTACTCACCCAACAATGATGATGCCAAGACAATCAGAAATTGGGGCATCATCTTGAGGATTTTCATTCTCGAACCTTTTGGGAAATATTTGACTTCTTTGATACTCACACCAAGAGACAATAGGGTACCATTATCGAAGACAAAGGTTCTATATAGGAAGAATTAGCATCTTCAAGACTCTAGAGTGAAAGATTCTATATAGGAAGAACCTGTAACTCAAAGACTTCGAAGCAAGGAGATTTATATAGGAAAAACTCAAGCTTCAGGATTTCAAGGAGAGAAGTTATATATAGGAAGAACTTGTAGCTTGAAGAATCCATCCAGAGAAAGCAGAACGTTCTATATAGGAAGAACATGTAGCTTCAAGACTTTAGGGCAAAAGTTCTATATAGAAAGAACATGTAGCTTCAAGACTTTAGGACAAAAGTTCTATATAGGAAGAACTCGCAACTCGAAGATTTTGCCAAAGACTAGATGAAGGTTCTATATAGGAAGAATTTGCAGCTCCAAGGCTCTAGACCGATAGAAGAACGAACCAGTTTTATATAGAAAGAACTCGAAGCTTCGAACCTTAAACGAGGTAGAAACTAGGTAGGGTTGTTCCTCTCAAAAGCCTATTAGACCAGAAGATACTATACATTGGCATATATCTCCACAATGGTCAAGATATTCTAAATATGTGCTTTATTAGAGTTGATCTCTGGAAACTTGAAGCAGATGCGCTATGGTGTTTGATATTTCGGGGCAAACATGTTTTACAAGGTTTTACATTTTCTTCCAAAGTTTGATGTTTACCATTTCCCCCAAACATTAGTTTAAAAAATGTTTGGCAATATACTTCGAATTTTGTTTACCATTCTCCAAACATTAACTTTTTAAAAAAAATGTTTGGTCCTTAAAAAAGAGAGAGAGGATGTTTACCATTTGTCCCAAACAATGTTTTCAAAATGTTTGGTATCCCCTCCAAGTTGTGATTTTCAAAATAGCTGTTATCTTCTCAAACAATCATTATATTTTTGAAATATACACAAGTAAATTGCCTTTTGCATTACTTTAAAAATAAACAATGATGAGATTTAAAGCATAGGGACTGAGAGTTAGTTCCTGTCGAAATGCTACGAGAAGCTTAAGGATGAGCTCATGGGATGAAAGCATTTTGGCTCACCCTGGTGACTAGAAATAGATCAAGGCTCTGTATGATGGGCCAGAAAATTCAAAGCAGTGGAGCCCATGGTTGTATGGGGCAACGCCAAGCGAAGAAGATGACAAGGGTTCTTATAAGAATAATATAAGAACTGAAAGATCATTTATGAAGACGGGTGATAACCTTGAAGACAAGAAAGCCTTCCGTACAAAAGGTTTGAAAGCATGTTAATCTAGATTCGAAGTGATTGATCAAATGAGGATTTAAGAGAATACAATGAAGAAGTAAAGAGATGAAGAAATCTGAGGAACGACCTTTCAGGGTATAAGGCTTTAGAACAAAAAAGGGGCTGAAAGAAAAAAGAAAAAGAAAAAGAAAGAGAGGAAGAAGAAAAAAGAAAAGAAAAAGAAAAAGAAAAAGTAAGAAGAAAATGAAGGAAAAAGAAAAAAGAAGAAAAGAAAAAGAAAATGAGAAGAGAGAAAAAATAAAAAGAAGAGAAAGAAAGCATTACATTGCATGCATCATATAGATAAGGGCATGTCAATTTTTGCTTGTTTTGGACAGGTACTTGAAGAATTATCAAAGAGTATTAAGAAGTGGATTTCATTAAAGAAAGAAAGTTTGGCAGCCATTTTCGGCGTGAGTCCCCAAATTTGAAGAAAGATCGATAGCCATTTTTGGCGTGAATCCCCAAATCTAAAGAAAGGTTGGCGGCCATTTTTTGGCGTGAGTCCCCAAATTTAAAGAAAGTTGGGGGCCATTTTTCGGCGTGAGTCCCTAAATTTAAAGAAAGTTTTGGCGGCCATTTTTCGGCGTGAGTCCCCAAATTTGAAGAAGGTTCGGCAGCCATTTTCGGTGTGAGTCCCCGAATTTGAAGAAAGTTTGGCAGCCACCTTCAGCGTGAGTCCCCAAAATTTGAAGAAAGATTTCGACAGCTATAGCAGCGTGAGTCCTAGAAGATCGACAACCATTTTCAGTGTGAGTCCCCAAATTTGAAGAAAGTTTGGCAGCCATTTTTGGCATGAGTCCCCAAATTTGAAGAAAAATCGGTAGCCATTTTCGGCGTGAATCCTCAAATTGAAGAAAGATTTCGGCAGCTATAGTAGTGTGAGTCCTAGAAGATCGGCAACCATTTTCGGTGTGAGTCCCCAAATTTGAAGAAAGATTGGCAGCCATTTTCGGCGTGAGTCCCCAAATTTGAAGAAAGATCGGTAGCCATTTTCGGTGTGAATCCCCAAATTGAAAAAAGATATCGGCAGCCATAGCGGCATAAGGCCCAGATGTTAGATCCTTCGGGTCATCGGTAAGTCCTTTGGGCACAATGTTAAGTCATTCGAGCCACCAATAAGTCTTTCGAGCATAGTGATAAGTCCTTTGGGCCATTAGTAAGTCCTTTGGGCATGATGCGACAGTCTTAAGTAGCGTAAGTCCAAAGATATCAACGGCCTTGTAAAAAAATGAGATAGAAAAAAAGAATAGAAGAAAAAAGGAAGAAAAAGAGAAAAAAAAAAGAGCAGAAAAAGGAAAAAATGAAAAAAGAGAAAAAAAAAGAGAAAAGAGAAATTCGAAGATAAAGGTTCTATATAGGAAGGGCCTATATTTTCAAGCTCTCGTAGCGAGAGGTTCTATGCAGGAAGAATCTGTCGCTTCGAGGCTTCAGGAGCTAAAAGTTTTGTATAGGAAGGGCTCGCAGCTCCAGGGTGAAGACTAGCAGTTCTATATAGGAAGAACTCCCAGCCGAAGGAATTCACCCATGATACACAAGGTTTTATATAGGGAAAACCTGTTGTGTTGAAAGCGATGAGTCCTATATAGGAAGGGCTCCGAGCTTTACCGTCTTAGAGTGAGAGGTTCTATATAGGAAGAACCCGTAGCTCCGAGATTTCAGAAGCTAAAAGTTCTATATAGGAAGAACTGATGGCTCCAGGGTGAAGACTAGCAGTTCTATATAGGAAGAACTCCCAGCTGAAGGAATTCACCCATGATACACAAGGTTTTATATAGGAAAACTCCTGTGTTGAAAGCGAAGAGTCCTATATAGGAAGGTCTCTGAGCTTTACTGTCTTAGAGTGAGAGGTTCTATATAGGAAGAACCCGTAGCTCTGAGATTTCAGAAGCTAAAAGTTCTATACAGGAATGACTGACGGCTCCAGGGTTTGAAGACTAGCAGTTCTATACAGGAGGAACTCCCAGTCGGAAGAATCCATCAGTGGCGCAAAAGGTTTTATATAGAAGAAACCAGCGTTGAAGGTGAAGAGTTCTATATATGAAAGACTCCAAGCCTTACCGTCTCAGAGTGAAAAGTTCTATATAGGAGGGACTCATAACTCCAGGCTTCAGAATGAAAGGTTCTATATAAGGAGGAACTATAATTCCAAGATTAGAAGGTGAAGAAGTTCTATATAGGAAGAACTTACCAGCTTGAAGATTCAGCTAAGGAAGAGCGGAAAGTTCCAGAAGAACACGTGAATCTGAAGCCAAAGACAAGAAAATAAGTAAAAAATAAGCGCTTTTGATCTTTGCTTTGTCCTCGTTTCACAAGAACAAGCAAAGAGGGCAACTGTAATCACTCATTTTTTACCAGGTTTTAGTGTTATTAGTATTATTTTAATAATAATATTATTAATATAAAATCAATGAAAAATAAAAAAAAATAATAATAATAATAAATATATTATTAAAAAAAGGAAGAAAATACGTGGAGCATGTTGCTCCACGTCACCCTTAACCCACCCCAATTGCCTATATAAAGGCATGGGGCAGGGGCAATTGACACACGCCAAATTGCCAAAAGATTTGCCATGGAATTGGCAATTAAATTGGCTCCCCAATTGGGAGCTAGGCCGACCGCAAGGCTGGCCAGGGGTTGGGGGGCAGTGCCCTCGGCCCCAGTTGGTTCGATCCAACATTCGATCGGGGTCTTATTTTAGGTCCGATCTAGTTAATAATTTTGGAGAGGTCGAGGTAGATCTCGGTGGGGTTCAGTCGGGGTTCGTCATTCGAGCTCCTAGTTAGGTATATTTTCTTCCCTTTTTATTAGTGTTGTAATTTTTATAATTTAATGAAGTATTAGTTGCTTTAAAATTGTAGTCTTATTTTTTAGTTTGTATGTTTATGTTTTAGATTAGTATTTAATATGTTTTAAATTTGTGTTTTATATTAATATTTTATTTATGTTAGATTCGTTTTTATTTATGTGTTAGAATAAAATTTATTTGTGTTTTAAATTAATATTTATGAATGTTAGTATTTTATTTATGTTAGATATGTTTTTATTTATGAGTTAGATTAATATTTATGTATGTATGTTTAAGAATAGTATTTTATTTATGTTGAATTTGTTTTTTATTTATGTGTTAGATTAATATTTATGAATGTTAGTAATTTATTTATGCTAGATATGTTTTTATTTATGAGTTAGATTAATATTTATATATGTATGTTTCGGATTAGTATTTTATTTATGTTAGATTATTATTTTATTATATTAGTATTTATTTATATTTTTATCGCTTTGTATTCATTTTGCTTTCTAAGGTTGCATAATAGAATATAAATTGTCAATGCGGTGTCCTTTTATCCGAGCGTAAACGGGACCAGTATCAGGCGTAGTGATAGTGGTTGGGCGTTTACCCTCAGATAACGGGGCCTTTAAAATTTACCCGCACTTATAACCAAATTTTAAATTGATCATCACTTTAATCCGGAAAATCTAACATTAATAAAGCGGTAATTATTAAAGTACCAATTTTGGGCGGTGTGGGGGTGCTAATCCTTCCCCATCCGTAACCGACTCCCGAACTCAGTTTTTGAATCTCTGGTTTTATGGTGCCCGGCCTACCTAAGTGGCCGGTGGCGACTCCAATTTCTAATATAACGCGTTTTTTCAAAACCCCCACGGATAAATATTTTTATATCCAAAAGACAACAAATACTTCGAAAATCCATTTTTTAGCGAAAAGGGGACATCGCTACACCTGCCAAGGCATTTACCATCAAAAACATGCTTCTTACCTGACTTCAATCATCAGAATCGTGGCACTAAGAATAGATTACCTTTCGATCTTTGGACAGAACTGAGAATTACTCAAAATTAAACTATAATGCTAGTGAAAATGTATGTGCGGAGTTGTGTACAAGTCAATCAACGAGATTCCATGAAAATAGTAGGTTCTATTATTTATTTGCTAGGACAATTAATTCTGCTAGAGCCAGTTTTAGGCACCTCTAGCAAAGCGATTTCTTTTTAAATTTAATCAACTAGAGTCGGATAGGCATCTCTAGTGATTCTTAATGCGTGATAACTAAAGCCAGATGGGCACCTCTAGTAAGAAATTATCTTAATTCAAATTTTATTTCGTTTAGGCTAGAGCCATTTAGGAACCTCTAGCACATTTTACCCATTTTAATAACCTAAAGTTCACTAGGTCTCCCTCAATCAACAAGTCACAACAATGTCAAAATAAATAGCATCATAGTAAAAATATTCAAGTAAATTCCATGCTAATCCTAAAATCTAAGGTTTTCTCATTTAAGTGTATTGGTAAAGCTCATCATAGGATATCATAGCAGGTTTCGGCAGTTTTATCAAGTAATTATCATGGCAAGTAATATATGCAAACTAACATAAGACAACTAAAATCTAAACAAAACTATTCAAACTACTATGAGACAAATAAAAACCAAAACAAGACAACCCCCCAAAATCGAGAGAAACATTATCCTTAATGCATGTAAAAATAAACAAACGAAAAGAAAAATGAAATACAAATGAGTTAATCGAAGAGGTCATCACCTCGAATTCATAGTGTTCCTTGGCCGTTTGCTTGAGGCGTATGCTGCCTCACCTTGCTGGTGGTGGTGGAGGTGGTGCATGGTCATGAACCATAGTTTCTGCAACTTCTTCAATCGGTTCACCTTCCTTCTCGACCT
Source organism: Hibiscus mutabilis (assembly GCA_019671005.1). Lineage (NCBI taxonomy): Eukaryota > Viridiplantae > Streptophyta > Magnoliopsida > Malvales > Malvaceae > Hibiscus > Hibiscus mutabilis. The sequence continues at coordinate 25,928,674 of CM033740.1, read as the reverse complement.
TCTCTTGTGTAAAAGATTTACGCTTCAACTTCAACTTTTATGGTGTAGCAGGAGGTGGGGACTTCCATGGTGCAGAAGTGGTGTCATCGGGATCATGACAAGTCTGATTGTCTGGGCTTCTTTAACACCCTAGTCTTATTAAAATAAAAAAACAAAATAACAACTAAAATCAAAATAAACATAAAAGAAAAGAAAATTGAAATAAAATAGGATTGCCTTGAAGAAAGCTTGATGAGGGTCATTTCTGATACTTCTCATAGTCCATCCATACCCTTCATCAGGTGACAATATTGCCCAAAAAGAGTTGGACCATTGTGCTTACAGCTACTCCCTTTTGCATTACCATGGTAGAGGTGTCTTTCTTTCATGTTCCTTGTAGTCCATGTATACCCTCCACCTTGCTGTTGTTCCTGAAGGCATGAATATATTAATAGGAAAAGTTATATCAACACCCAACCATTTAATTACCTCATTCGTCATGGTTGGATGTAGCCTTCGTTGTCGAGGCAATTGTTGCGCCAACCAATTGTCATGGCAATCTTCTGCAAAATTTGATGTAAGTCAAAGGAATGACCAATTTTTTGAAAAGATTTACGAGTTCAAACACTATTTTCTTTAGGCCTCTCAAACATCTCCATCAGTAGAGATTTCGATACCAGCGTTGGTTCCTCAAGATATACCTGCAATGGATGATGTGAGTTTTTAAAGAATTCAAAAGGTTCAACCATCACCGATGCATATTTCATTAGCAGAGTATCGCCATCTTGTCGATCCTAAATGTGGTTATACAACTGCCGTGGCAACGGTGGATAAAAGCAATCCATAGATTCCTGCTTCAACATCAGCATTGTTGTAACATTCTGGGAATCATACTCCTCATAATTTATTGTAGCATTACTCTTCTTAGCCTTACTGAATGTTGTCACGGCATCGCTCTGTTTAGGCTCCTCATCCTTTATCGTGGCAATTGGTTGCTTAGGCTCATCAAATGTTGGGCAGTCTTTCTCATTGGCATGCACTCAATTCGGAGGTTTCAGTAGTTCCCCACACATTAGGGAGCTATCTTCACCTTGCTCATTGTCCTCCGTCCTTAGGATTTCAGTATCCCTAGGAATTAATTGTTGAGGCATGTTATCCATGGCTTATGTAAATCTCCTGGATTGATCTTCTGAATCTTTCATGAGTGCATCCATCCTAGCTATCCTTGCGTACATGGACTTTGATAGCTCTTGAATCTCCTCGATTGATCTATCAGGTCTAATCATGAAAGATTGAAATGTTTCCTCCAATGAATTTAAATGCTCTTGACGAGGACTATACTGCCATGGCATATCTACTACAGCAGCAAAACTATTGTGGTAAAAAATATTTTGAGCATTTTGATCATACCATGAAGGATTTTGCTAATGGTTCCAACTACGGTCCTCCATGCGACCATATGCATCAGGATTATACGGGCAATTTCCAAACGAATGGTGTTCTCCACAATAAGCACAAGAAATTGCGATGTCATGAACTCGTTGGGCAGCTATCGGTAGTTGCATAGATGCGATCAGGTTGGTCAATTCTTCAAGTTGTGCTGAGATTGATGTGGAAGTATCCTTGTTGATCAAATCATCCACTTGTCTTTCTTGGAAAGTTCTAGTGGTTGGTATTGGTAGTCATTAATGGATGTAAGATACTCTCCAATATGTTGATTTCTATCTTCCCTCATCAACTCTCGAATGGATCGACATTTATTTCCTCCCAGGTTAATGTTCCTTCACTTAATAGCACACCTAATTTTATTTTATTTTTTTGAAACAAAACAAACAAAAAGAAATGTTAGTAAAAATAATAAGAAAATTTCAATAACAAAAACAACTAACACCAATTGCCAATCCCCAGCAACGGCACCAAAAACTTGTTGTATGATTTAAGTGTAATGTAAACGGTGCAAGTATACACGTCGCAAGTAATAAACTGATATGTATCAAGTATCGTCTCCACAGGGATTGGTTTATGCCACTTTGCTCAAGTTACTGCATTGTAGAAGAAATAGATTGATGGTGATGAATATTAAGTAAAATAAACTAAGTAAATAGAAATAAACGGGAAGAGTAATCGATTAAAGAGAATAGGTCGGGTTATCGTGAGTGGTGATGCAAAGGCTGAATGGATTGTCGTTGCAATTGATTGCTGTGGCAACCAAGACCGGCTAAATTGCCGTGGCAACTAGGTCACAATTTATTCCGCGACAACTAGGACTGGTTTTAATGTCGTGGCAACTGGGCTTCTTCCTTCAAAGCTCGGCAAAGTGTTCTTCAATGTCTTCTCGTTATCCCTAACAAAAGAACTGTTAATTGTGCATGCCTTGGTGATACATCCCTAACTTAACCTTGGGTGAACAACAACCGATCTTACACTCCTCTTAGCCGTTGAAATCCAATCCTTATTCCTAAGGTGGATTAATTCTCACCAATGATTGTTTGAATGAGAATCATGTTCATTCGTTTCTTGAATCTAACTCTCCCGAGTCTAGATAAATGGATAACACTCGAGATCCTCTCCCAATTCTCTCAAGATGAAAAATAAGAAATCAAGAGTAAACAAACTTCGAATTTATTAAAATCAAGAACCTAAACCATCCAATCGTTTATCACACCACAAAACCCAAATAACCCCAGCCAATTTAAATTAGTTCATGGCAGGGTAAAGAGAAAATACAAAGGAAATAAACCTAGACATAGATCGCATAAAAAGATGAAGAAGAAATGATGTGTGCGTGATAGATCTTGCGATCTAATTCCCCCAAAATTGACTCTCCCCTTTGATCTACGATTTGATCTCTATTTATAGAGTTTGCGATCAGATTTGTTGTTGATGAGGATAGGAATAAGCTTGAATTAATTTGAATAAAAGATAATTAATCTCTTTTATCTTTATCTGCAGAAAACTCTTCAAAATCTGAACATTTATCTCTATCCAACTCTGCATGTAAACCAAATTTGGGGAATTATCCCTTGCTTTTTGTATTTATCTTGAAAATAGGAGGAATTATCCAATTTTATCCAAATATGCCGCGGCAATCAACTTCGGCAACTCCTTTAGTATTCTCTTTAATTGCCACGGCAATCCGTCCTGCACAAAAGAAAGCAAACCAGCATCAAATTTTCCACAAAAACCAACAAAACGTAATACTAAGCTCAATGACCAAGGAAACTATGCATGAATGCCTACAAATGCAACTAAAATGAGCCTAAGTCTAACAATAATATGAGTAAAAAAGGGTAGGAAAAATAGTACTTTTACACACTTATCAATCATCAATCCTCCATTTTTCAATCCTTCCCCATTTGACCATTGCCAAAAACCATCACTCAATCATCTCACCCTCACCCATTCATATAACTATCATCCACACTACTCATCTTTTTGATTTGGTAACCCAAAAAAACCTTCATCCTTACACTGTCAAAACTCATTCAAAATCCTATTAATCCTTATCCCTACACTACCAAATCACTTCAATATTATCACTATTCGAATAAAAAAACCCTTGAACCGAACTTTTCAACCCCATCATCAACCCATGAAATTTGATTGATCGAGCATAAACAGTTGGGTTTGGGTATATCTTCTCTTTTTATATTTATTGTATATTATATAATCTATTCTTATGGTTTAATGAAATATTGATTGGTAATTTTTGTTATTTATTTAAATTTTGTTCTTACATGTTTTGTGTTTTTTTGTATATTTATGTATGTTGTTCGATATGTGTTGAATAATTTTGACTTTATTGTTGCTTGTTTTATCTTAGTTGATTAATTTGTTTCTATATGGATATATACATATATATGTATATATATGTTTGTGTGTGTTTATTGTAGTATATATCTATATATATATTATGCCGTATATGTACTAAGTTGTATACTACCTATCTATATGCTAAGTGGGATATATATATATATATATGTCTTTATGTATATTTGAGTAGTATATATTTTCTATATACATATTATGTTTATATATATATATATATTAAAAAATTGTATATGTTTTTTTACGTGTATACACTTACGTATGTGTGTGTATATATATATTTATTTATTTATTAAATTACTTTGTATATGTTACTTTTTTATTATACTATTCATTATATTTATTCATATGGTGGTTTTATATGTGTATAGAGTATAATTATAATATTTTTTTATCTTTAAACTGTATGTTAAAATATATGTATATAGTATATCATATGCCCGTATGCTATATTATATGTATCATTTTAGTTATGTCGTGTTCTTATGTGTTTGTTGTATTCTACTTTAATTATGTTATTATTTGCTCATGTTGGTATATATTTGTTCTTGTAGAATTAATTGATCATGTGTTTTAAATTATCATGTCTAATTTGTTGTATATAATGTTAGGCCTCTTATTCTGGTATTGTAGTGGAAGTGTCATCTCTTTTGGTACCTTGGATATCGAGAGAAAATTTAATATTGTTACGTGTATATGCATTTTAAGAATTAATTATTAAATTAAATTGGATTCTTAATAATTACGATACGAACCCTTAGGTACCAATTTTGGGCGTGATGGGGGTGCGAAACCTTCCCCACTCGTAACCGACTCTCGAACCCATTCGAATTTCTGGTTTTTGTTTTTTACGGTATCCGGCCTACTAAAGTGGCCGGTGGTAACTCTTTTTATTTTTATTTTAAATACAAGCTTTTCCAAAATTCTCCTCATAAAGCAAAATTTTTAATTAAAAATCGGGTTCTCCAAATGAGCCCAAGTTTTCCTAAAATTTTTCTTTTTAAATATTTTTTCAATAACAGCGGGAAACACTCCCTATATGATTTTACTTTTCGTAGCGGCTCAAAAAAATTAGTCGCTAAACCGGTCTATCTCGAAATGATCGGTGGAGACTCCAAAAATATTTTTTAAAATCAAATCTAAAAAGGCAAAACCCTAATTTCAAAAATTAATCGTCAAATTATTTTTTTATAAAAAAATGAGAAGTGATAACTTGAGTTACATAAGTATACCTCAAATTTACTCGATCCAAACAGAAATAAACATAGCATACAAATTGTTGCCAGCTCCCCTTTCTCGTTTTTTATTTTTTGGGTGTAAACTTGGATTACCTCAGTCATTGAACTTGGGATTAATCCTTGTCGGACATGAAACAGTTAAGGTAAAACCCTCCCAATGAACTTGTGTTCTCACATGTAAAGAACGCCGCTATGATACTCTTTCAATTGTCGAGAATGAATCATTTTTTGCTGAATAGATTTATTTCACCACTCTCAATTACTGGCATTTAAGCACTGTTTTTAAAAGGAAAGTATGTATGGTTTTGAACCATTCAAAGCACAAACAGAATCAATGTTTCTTTTCTGTTTTCAGCTGTTAAGTACAAAATGATAGAAGGAATTAATTTTTATCAGCGCCTTCGTCAAATGCAGCAGAACTAACTCGAAAATCCAGCTGCTTCTGATGCTTTGAGAGCCGGCGTTCATCGAAGTCTTCCCACCCTTCAAACTATTCAGAGGATGGTCTTAATTAAGCATCTTAAAATGACTTAAACTGCAAATGAGGTCCGCTTCAACAAATAATTATAATATAGGAATTGAAGTACACACCTGACGTAGGACATCCGTTGTGATTTCAGTGTTATGGAGATACAATGTTGCAAGCTGGAAGCAATGCTTGAATAATGTACAAGGCATGGATTTTAGGCCATTATTACTGAGATGCAACGCCTGCAACCGCAGTAAATGCATTACTTATAAGCACATATTTTAAGGAGGGAAAGCTTGAGAAATGCATTACTTTTCTAGAGTTGCTACAATGAGCTTAAGCTATGTATGGCAAATTGAAATATATATATATATATATATATATATATATATAGACCTTCAAATTGTGCAAATTGCCAAAGGTATCGGGAAGCTCTGACAGAAAATTTGCTGAAAGATCAACCTGAAACATATTATGCAGTTTAGTCAAACTATGCATTTGACTTGTTAAGTGTACAATAGCTAGATTATATGTAATGTAAAGACAAGGGCCAAGAATCCTATACCTCTACAAGAGAACCACATTCACCGATTAATGCGGGAATAGTAGTTATCCTGAATAAAAAAACGAGTAACATCAACCAAAACACAAGTGAATGTGATTTTGTCATGCATTGAAAAGAAGCCTAGTTTACAGCTCTTTGATGCATCCTAATAAAAATACTACTTACCTATTATTATGGACCTTCAAAACTTCAAGCTGAGTCAGCAAGCCTATTTCATTTGGAAGGGTAGTCAACTTATTATTGGCAACATGAAGTTGCCTTAGAGAAGTCAGAGAACCAAGTGCAGGGGGTAAAGTGGTCAACCTGCAGATCGGATTTGACATTAACATTTCTGTTACGTTACAATGGAAAATGCAGTCAAATTGCGAGTAATATAACGAGCAACCTAAAGATGTTCCTAGTTCCTCCTTCATAGAGTTAGCTGTATAGATCATTTTGTGCCAGTAATAAAGCTCTAATAAAAGAACATGTGCTGAGTAAGCTTTGTACGAACAATGTAACCCAACAAATCACCAATGAATTAAGCCTAGTACAGAGAGCAATGACCAAAACCCCTTAATGCCTCAAAGACAAGTACTTCACTAGCAGCAACTAACACCTAAAGGTTAAAAGACATGGCTTTCACAAGCAATGAAAAAGAAAATTGGAGTACAAAAGTAAACTCAAGCCATAAAATACTTTTTTTGGTAATATGCATGTTCGTCCTACGGTCCATATTCGGGGTGCGAGGCTGCCCCTCTCAACAATGTCGTCTCTAAGGTTTGAATTCGTGTCCTCTCCTTGGGAGTACAATGTGCCTTACCAATGCACCCAACACTTGTTGGTCATAAAATACTTTTTTTCACAAGCATTATAACAGGTTTAAATCAGAGGCCTAAGCATTTTGAGTTGAAAAAGTGAGTTTAATTCATACTGGTGATCCATTAGCTTTTATCAATGTTTCATTTTCATACGTCACAATTATTCATCAAAAAAGAAGCTTTTACCCGGCATTGCAAGTAAAATCATAGGAAAGTATATTGGGATCACAATTTGAATCCGACAAGGAGTGTAAGGTTGATAAGAAGAGGAGAAAAAATTCACTGGTTATGAGTTATAGATAGAACTGTTAGATACTTCAAAGATGTTAATCCTTCCCACTGAATGGCTTCATCAGAAATACCATTTGCATTGAGGAACAGTTTCTACAAAGTGTTGAGATTCAAATATTAAATTGTATAAAACAATATACAACCAATTAACCAAGTATCTCAAATGAAATTCCCAGAACACCAAGGGAAACAAAAGGTTCAGTATACCTGAATGGAATTCAAACAGCTGATTTTGTTTGGTACATTTTGGATGCTGTTGTTATTGACATCCAGGACTCTAGCAGAAGATCCACAGTCCCATACTTCATCAGGTATGGCCTTGCAAAATCAAATCAACAAAAAATAATTTGGAAATTGTTTAACATAGGAACTTCGTTTCTTCAAGCTATCAAGAAAATAAATAGGAGGTTAAAACTAGGATCAACAAAAGCAATGCCCCTAAATCATTAAAAAGATACCTTCAAATTACACTCAGCTAATGCAATAACTCCAGTAGCTTTCCATCGTTCCAATCGACTCTTATCCATAATAATCTCAGACCTGGTATCGGATCTTTTATACTCAGTTTCTTTCATCCTTAAAATAGGCCGAGTTTGAGCTTCTTTTAGAATAGGTCCGCCCTGTTCATTCCCCAGAAAAGAAAGAAAGGAATAAACCCTTAAAAATAGACAAATTCTTCAATTTGATACTTTCAATAGACATTTTGAACAGCCCGCATTCTCTTTTTAACTGAACCCATAAACATGAAAGGAAATACATGTGATTTAAGAAAGAAGAAAACAAATACCCCTTGGTGCAAACCCTGGGAAGCCATAAGCATGAGTTTGGCTCCACTCATGACCTCTGATTCCTTCAACGTCATCGCGTCCACCAAAAGCTTCCCTTTAAACAACCCAAACTTAATAGCCTAAAATTGCAAAAACAAAGAGTAAGAAAGAGAGAGAGAGAGAGAAAAAAAGAAATAAAACCTTTGAAAATAAGCTTTTGACCCCGAGGAAGAACATTGGTGAGAGGCTGAAGGTGAGATTTGAGTTCTTTGATTGTTGAATCCTTTGATATCGAAATTGGTATCATTCTTCCGCTGAACTTCACTGTTATGTTAATATCTACGCTGCTTTCGACATCGTCTTTGCTCATTTTCTTCCAAGATTTGCTTTCCCCTTTTGCTCTTCGATTTATTGGATTGATGGAACTTTAAGTCCAACTACCGTCTCTAAACAAGGTTGCTGCGTTTGCGTCAGCTTCCCTGTCATTACAACTTTCGATAGTTCAAAAATGAAGTCCTTGTATTTTATGTAGGTTGTAGTATTAACAACTTCATTTTAATTTTCCAGATTTTTGACCCTTTATTTCCTGGATTTTAACTAGGGATGGTACTATGGATAGGCAGAGTCGAGTTTTTTTATCGATCCAAATCTGACCCAAATAATGAAAAATTCATTCGAATATGACCTATGGTGATATTTTATTCGAATTTAACCTAAATTTTAGCCTAAAACTGTCTCTAACCTAGCATAAATAAATAAATATTTTTTTATTTTATTCGGTAAAATAAAAAGTAATTTAAAAAATAAAACCATCAACCCGAGATAATTTATATTTCTCCTCTATATGTTTGGAGATAATTAATATAATCTTCTCTCTTTATATTTTTTAAATTATTTTTTATTTTATCGAATAAAATAAAAATTTATTTATTTATTTATGCCAGGTTATTTGAAAAACAATTTTTTTGAAGTTATTATATAAGTGAGTTGATGACATTTGAAAAACATTTTTTTTAAGTTATTATATAAGTGAGTTGATGACATGGAAAAAGTGGTTAATTGAATAGTTTTGATTGGTTGGGAATATGGCTATGTGATAAACCAAACTCAAGATATAATTTCTCGTCCAAGAGACACTTTTATTGTAACACTCTAAGCCCAGATGTCACATTTGAACCTTAAGTCTAACTTATTACCATAAAATTTCTCAAATTGGGTTTAGCCCAACAAAGTATTTCCCAAAAACGTTTAAAGCCAACAGTTGAAAATATAGATAAGTAATCAAAATGTTACAAAAGAGCTCCAATTTAACTTAAAACATTTGAACATTTGATTTGATTAATACAATTTCAAAAATAAGAATTACAGACTCTACCACGTAAGGTCTTATGAATACACAGCTCACTAAACACAAGTATTGTGCTCTAAAAATCACCATATGTTGGAATATCGTACTGATAGTGTTTCTCGATCTCGCGATCCGACGATCAACCAACGCACGGAAACAATAATTTCGAGTGCTGAGCTTACAAAGCTCAGTGGTACACATCTACTCTACTATACTTCATGCTAATAATAAACATAAGCATACAAGCTAGTACGAGCAATAAGGAGAGATAAATAAACATGTGGCGCTACCACTAGTCGCCTAAACACATGCTCTCATCATGCAAAACATCATACATGACACACAAGGCCCAACCATACTCGGTATCTCAGCAGATCTGTAATACTCTCGACCCAAATGTCACAATTGGGCCTCAAGCCCAATCCAAAACCATAAAATTTTACAACTAGATTTAGCCCAACATATTCATTTCATAAAATCCATAAAGTTTAAACTTTTCAAAACATATTAGTATTTAAAACGTTACATAGGGAGCTCCATTTAAAATACATAGTTAAAGCATTCAACACTTAAGTTAAAATCCAAAATATGAGTTACAATGAAATCATAGGGTCATACAAATACATAGCCCAAATATTCTAAGTAATGTACTCGGACAAACAAGTTGATGCCAAAGTCCTACTCCGATGGTGCTCCAACGATGTACGTCAATCTACAAACATGCGAACAGAAAGAACAGTTTCGAACGCTAAGCTAATGAAGCTTAGTGGATACACTTCCACTCAACCATGTTTCAAGCAAATTATAAATAAGAGCATGTAACAAGAGATGATATCATTGCAACATAGCAATATGGGCGCTACCTCTAGACACTTAAACACATAGCAAGTACAAAAGGGGTGCATTATTCTCCCACAGTATATAAGCATCATACCAACAAACCTAGAGTGAGGCCCAATGTCACATAGCCTCGAAGACATACACTCTGAGTGAGGCCCGGTGTCACATAGCCTTAGGAACGTACACTTATACTCAAAATCTTTCATCGAGCATCATCGGATGAGGCCTGATGTCGCACAGCCTCGGAACGTACATCCGAAAGCTCATCTCTTGGTGTTGCAACACTCTCACTGGTATCCAGATCCCATCAATCAAAGACCCAACCACACAAGTGCCCTTATTTGGCATATAACAACACACGATCTACCAACAATCCCTATGGTTTGCTATTAGAAACAAATCACCCAACATTTACCAAGTTATTACTCATTATGGTCGTAAATAAGGTTAAATTCTCGGTTTCTCAGTTTTAGTATTCATTTTACCACATTAGAGGCCTATTGGCCCTTATTCCTCGAATTATAGGTCTTTCGAACTCAAAATGAAATTTTCTAGCAGATTGCCTAGGGAGTACAGATACCCTTATAAGAGTATCGATGCGCTTCTCTGGGTACCGATAGCCATTTATACGTACCGATACCTGGTTTTACATGCAAGAGGGGTTTACTAAAACCTCGTACCGATACAGAGGAAATGTACCGATACTCCATCAATATTGATACTTTCCCTAACGTACCGATACCTAATTTTGTTATTAAAATTTACGAGAACAAGGGGGTATTGATACCCAATTTTAGTACTAAGCACAACATAATCCTTTCCCGATTCGGGTTATGTCAAAATCAGAGACACTAAACTACTCGAAACTTTATTGTCTTTTCTCGTTCCACTCAAACATAACTTCTTTTTGTAACAACTTGGTCATAGGAGCCGCTATGATTGAAAAACCCTTGACAAAAAGGCGGTAATATCCGGTAAGCCTAAGGAAACTACGAACTTCCGTAGTATTCTTAGGTGGTTTCCACTCTAGCACAGCCTGAATCTTTTATGGATCGACACAGATCCCATCCATCGCAAATATGTGACCCAAAAATGCCACCACTGAGAGCCAAAACTCATTTTTACTGAACTTAGCAAAAAGTTATCTTTCCATCAAGGTCTAAAGAACAATACATAGGTGATAATCGTGCTCCTCCTCCGAGCTCGAATAAACCAAGATGTCATCAATGAAGACCACCACAAACTAATCTTGGTAGGGCTAAAAGATGTGGTTCATCAAGTCCATGAAAGCTGCAGGTGCATTGGTAAGCCCAAAAGGCATTACCAAGAACTCGTAATGTCCATACCGCATCCTGAAAGTGATTTTCTGAACATCCTCTTCTACTACCTTCAACTGGTAGTAACATGACCTCGTCAATCTTTGAGAACACACAGACACCTCTCAACTGGTCAAACATGTCATCTATCATTGGGAGGGGATAACTGTTCTTCACTGTTACCTTATTGAACCGGCGATAGTCGATGCACATCCTCATTGACCGATCATTCTTCTTGACAAATAAGACTGGTGTACCCTAAGGTGATGATGAATCCTCTGTCCAACAACTATTGAATCTGATTCTTTAACTCTCTCAACTTCGTGGGTGCCATGCGATACGGAGCAATAGAAATTGGTGTCGTGTCGGGCATCATATCTATCCAGAACTCTAACTCGCGATCTAAAGATAGTCTAGGCAACTCTTCTAGACACATATCGACAAACTTCCTAACAGTTTAAAGATTCTCAAGTGTCAGACTCCCAACACCTGTGTTAACTATGCAAGCCAAAAAAGCCTCACAACCTTGCTGGGTCATCCTTTGTGTCGTTAAGGCCGACACTACATTAGAAAGGCAAGGATTTCTCCCACCCTTAACCACTAACTTGGCCTTATCCCCACTACGAAGTTTGAGGCTCTTCGCTCTACAGCTCAAATGCGCATTATACTCAAACAACCAATCTATCTCTAAGATAGCATCAAACTCTTGGAATGACAACATTATTAAATCGGCCAAAAAAATCAAACCCTAAACCTCAATCGAACACCTCTAATACACTTTATCCACCAAAACATCATACCCCAAAGGACTCATCACACGGACCTTAATCTCAAGATCCTCGGTAAAAATATCCCACTACTAGGATATTCCACTACGAATGTAGGAATGGGTAGACCCTGAATCCATAAGAGCAACAAATAAGAACTGAGAACAAGGTAAACGTACCTAAGATAACATCAGTAGCCTTACAGTCTTCCTAGGCCTTGACTGTATACCACCTCGTTGGTGCCCTAGTAGTGGACTGAACCTTACCCCCACTCTAATGTCTAGACATGTGGCTCGCTCCTCCTCTAGAAAAGCCCCGACCCCTCTAAGCTGGATAAAAGGTCATCTGAGTCTAAATTAGAGTGGTGATAGCAGCTGTCGGGCAATCCCTCATAAAATGATCTAGTGATCCATACTCAAAGTAAACTGTGAGAGTTCTCCAACACTCGCCTCTATGCTTACATCAACACTGATCACAAACTGGTGTGCCCGTACTCCTTTGTGAGCCCTCTGGACACATCATGGCTGAAGAAGATAAATGCCTCATATGGCCAACAGACTCTGACCTACAGTCTGATCTTGAATTCTGGTTTGAAGCTCCTCTACCTTGGTTCCAATGTTTCCTATTCCTCCTGAAATAAGACTGCAAGTTGTTGAAGAACTTTTAAATTCTCCCACTTGAGCTCTCTTGCCCTCCAATTGGGTCATAGGTCAAACCTTGCACTTGCTCAAGCTACTTGGCACTAGCAGTCAATTCTAAAAACACTTTCGGTGGGGCAGTAGTCAAGTTGGTCTAAATTTTCTTCCTCAAGCCCTTTAGGTACGTCTTGTATCTCATCTTATCGGTAGCAACCAACTCAGGGGCATACCTATTTAACTGTAGAAATTTTTTCTCATACTCAAAGACTAGTTGATTCCCTTAGACCAAATAGTTGAACCGATCCCCCAAGCTATCAATGTGGGTTTCTCATACATACTTCTTCTCAAATTCATCCAAGAAGCCGTCCCATGTAGGTTGGTTAGAATACCAACCCAACTCTGTGCTCTTCCATCATTCCCTAGTATTCTCCTTCAACAGGGAGAGAACACATAACAACTTGTCCTCGGGTTTCAACCTCATCTGTCATATGATTCAACGAGTGTTTCTCAACCCCTGATGTGCCTTAACTAGATTGTCTTGCCCCGATCCAAGAAAGTCTATAGCACTATGGTGATGCACCCTCCTAATTGGTGCCTCGCGAGGGGTAGTCGAATGCCTAGGTATGGCCCTCACAATTTGGTAAATGGCCTGATGCAAATGAAAGAAATAATTAGCCCTTCAACCTCTATCATCCTTCGACATCTTCTTTGAACTGGGGATGTAATCCTCATCATAGATCCCTTCCCTAGAGCCCTAACTCTCCTCTTGCTCTTGTGTCCTCCTTAGCATGATTTCTTTCTGCACAAGCAAACAAATAAGGTTACACCGTCGAATATTCAGCTTAAACAAGTATAACTTAGACTTATGGGCAATGGATTCACTAGACACCTATACAATACTCTCTAGACAACCATGGGGCTTCCTAGAACCGGCTAAACTTAGGATCTGATAAAATTATTGTAACACCCTTGCCCCGGATGTCACAGATTAGGCCTCAAGCCTAATTCAAAACCATAAAATTTACAACTAGATTTAGCCCAAAACATTCATTTCATAAAATCCATAAAGTTCAAACTTTTCAAAAAAGATTAGTATTTAAAATTTTACATAAGGAGCTACATTTAAAATACATGGTTAATGCATTCAACACTTAAGTTAAAATTCAAAATATGAGTTACAATACAATCATAGAGACCTACGAATACACAGCCCAAATATTCTATGCACTATATTCGGACAGCATGTCAATGCCAAAGTCCTACTCTGATAGTGCTCCGATGATGCACGTTAATCTACAAAACTACGAATGTAAAGAACAATTTCGAACGCTGAGCTAACAAAACTCAGTGGATACACTTGCACTCAACCATGCTTCATGCAAATCATAAATAAGAGTACGTAACAAGAGATGATATCATGGCAACATAGCAATATGGATGCTACCTCTAGCCACCTAAACACATAGGAAGTACAAAAGGGATGCATTAATCTTACACAACACATAAACATCAAACCAATAAACCTAGAGTGAGGCCTGGTATCATACAGCCTCGAGAACGTACACTTTTACTCAGAATCTCTCATCGAGTATCATTGGATGAGGCCTAGTGTCACATAGCCTCGGGAACATACATTCAGAAGCTCATCTCTTAGTGTTGTAACACTCTCACTGGGTATCCAGATCCCATCAATTAAAGACCCAACCATACAAGTGCCCTTACTTGGCACGTAACAACACACGATCCACCAAGGATCTCTATGGTTTGCTATTGCAAACAAGTCACCCAACATTTTCCAAGTTATTACTTATTATGGTCGTAAATAAGGTTAAATTCTTGGTTTCTCAGTTTTAGTATTCATTTTATCACATTAGTGGCTTGTTGGCCCTTAGTCCTCGAATTATAGGTCCTTCGAACTCAAAATGAAATCTCCTTACAGATAGCCTAGTGAGTACCGAAACGCCTGTAATAGTACCATACGCGTCTTTGGATACCGATACATGGTTTTACATGGAGAGGGGTTTACAAAAACCCCGTAACGATATACGAGGAGGTGTACCGATACTCTATTGGTAATGATACGCCCCTAAACGTACCTAAACCCAATTTTGCTACTGGAATTTACAGGAACAAGGGGGTACCGATACCTTCTTAGGCATACTGATATGCCCTTACAATTTGGCTTGATTTCAGCTAAATTAACATAGGGTACCGATATGCGTTCAACCCGTATCAGTACTTAAACCTAGAATTTGTTTTCTGGAGTTCGTAAATCAACTTTCAAGCCTTCAAAACCCACAGGCATGACCCCAAAACAATCCTAAAATTTATGGAAGGTAGTTTAAGTGGTTTCCTACCATTTTTAAGCCATATTAACGCCAAATTTAAGATTTGCCATTAGAGGGGGTCTCAAGCTTCCAAACAACCAAAACATTAAACCAAGCAACAAGCAATCTAATTTATGATTTCCATGAATACAAAGGAGTTAGTAGTGTACTAACCTTGGTCTTACAATAGATAATGAAGCCCCTAGCCCAAGCATCAAGCTTTCTTCTTCCCTTGCTCCTTGAAAGAGTTCACAACCTCTTTCACTACAAGAAAATGTCGTAAATTGAATTACAAAATTGATGGAAACTTTAGATACGAAAATGGGAGAATTCTATAACAAGAAAGGGTGTTAAATCCCCAAATCGCATTCTTCTCTACAACCCCCACCAAACACTCATTTTCTCAACCCCATCAAACTCAACCATTCTTACCTTGATAGATAGATCTTTGGATGATGATTAACCTTCCCTCAACAACAATTTCGAGATTCACACTTCCTAAATCAAAGATTTAACCTTTGCTTGGGTGGGAGAATTGGGTAATGGAATAGTTGAGGAAGAGAGACAAGGGTGGACAAAGGATGATATCATCCACACTTTTCTGTAGAAAATCATAAAGGCTCTCAACCTTTCCCTTCAAAAACAAAGTGGAATTACCCCTTTGCCCCTCATTCTCTATTCTAACATATGTCCAAGCCTAAAACACAAGCTCACAAGGCTCACAAAGGCCCAAACCCTCAACCCAAATGCAAAGCCCACACTTCGGGCTAATTCAACCTTTGAATTCCAAAATTTAGGTTATTCCAAGATCATCTTAGCGAAAACACATAAAGTTATAACGACAAACCTGGAGTGAGGCCCGGTGTCATACAGCCTCAGGAACGTACACTTTGAGTGATGCCCGGTGTATGCATGCGGCGGTGGAAAATGATCAGCAAGCTCTAGATTAGCAGTTTGGCGCTTTTTAAGCTTAGTGGTGGCGGCAATTCTCGACGGTGGATGGCGGAGGATAGAGTTTTGAACTCAAAGCTTTGGCTGGATCTTTTTTCTTCCCACATTGACGAATGAGAGCTCCGCTAGCGACAAAATAACCGTCCACTGACTCGTCTCAGAGAGATGAATCCAACAATGATGTTGGTGTCAAAAACGGACCATCGGACGATGATAAAACTTGGCTCAATCATTCTCTCTCTAAAACTCTCTACTATGCTCTCTCTCTCTTCAATGATATTTCAAAACTCCCCCATCTGCCACATGAAACTCAAACCAATTTAAAGCCATTCAAAGGAAAATAGTTAAATCACACACTTAGCCACTTAGCTTTTCAAAACTTCCCACTTTTAGCACCAAATTCTTATCCGTCTACAAAAAGGCCACTAATTATTCTCAAACTAACCTTCCAACTTTAATTTCTTAAAATTGAATCACCAAAATAATAATTCAACACTTGAAACTGAAACCCAATTTACTTACCCAAGGTTTGAGTCGTTACATTTATATACAAGTTGAAGTATTTTTTACTTCTAAAGTATGGTTCTATTTCTATTCTGGATCTTAAAGATTTTTTTAGTCAAGTGTGATCATTAAGAATTTGTTTTGTCAATAATCTTGATCACTATATTTGGCACTCCTATAATATGATATGACCTTTCCCACCAATAATGTGAACATGTGAAATGTCAAATTGAAAATAAATTTTAGATTAAGGTTAAAGCTGAAAATAAAACATAAATCTATTCACATAAAAAAACCTCAAGTTCCGATGAGTTCTAGAATGCTCCAGTCACCGTGCTCTATCGTGGTGTGCCTTCTATAGTTAATTTTACACCAAATTTGTGGTCATCAATAATCATCTCTTTAACCCCCTATATTGTCACTACGAAGAAGATGAAAGAGAAATTCTTGAGAATGAAAGGAAAAATAATGTAAATATTTAAATTTTTTCTAATTTGAATCTTAAAGTATTTTTTTATTTCCAATTTGGTACTGCTGTACTCATTAATTGACTAGAAGTGTCACATTATTTTTTAACCGCGTAAGATAGAAAGGCCAAAATTGTTGTCGAAACAAAACTTTAAGGGTTACATTTGAACAAAAAAAACTTTAAGGGCCAAAATGATAATCAAACCATCCTTTAAGGATCAATTTGTCTATTAAACTTTTTTAGGGAATATAAGTTTAGGGTTAAATAGTATTTTGGCTTGCAATTTATTTTCATGAAGCATATTATCCCATTTTATTTTTTCATTACAAAAAAGTCATGCAACACTCGGTGAACATGTCACGCGACACGTTTTTTTAATAGTCTAAAGGTGGTTACAACGTGATACATAATATATATACTAAAGTAAAAATATAAAAAAACATAAAGAATATTTAAAAACTTTAAAAAATATATATTTTTATTTTTCGGATTTTAAAAATATTAATTTTTTATACATGTGTGTAAAAAAATTACAGAAGCATGTATATTTACTCTTTAAAGAATAAAATCTAAATCTCTAATCATAAACCATAAATTGTTAACCATGCAAACTAACCCTTGAACTCTAAACCATAAATTGTAAACTATGCAAACTAACCCTTGAACTCTAAACCCTAAAATAAATTTTTAACCCCTAAAACATATAGGGTTGTTTATTAATTTCATGTGTATTGAATAATTTTCCTTTAGAAAATAATTTTTTCCTATTATGTATTTTTAATGATATTTTATGATTTATTTACGGTTTTTTGAAGTTAATATATATTGCATCATGTGACACGATTCTAGAATGTTATATGCTTTTTTGTATAAAAAATAAATTGAGATAGTGCGCTTTTTGAAAGAAAAATTTAAAGATCAAACCGAAATATCTTTAAAAACCAAAATGATAACGACATATAATTTTGAAAGGCAAAAAATACTATTTAACACATAAATTTAAATATAATACATTGTTTAGAGTTTGATACCAATCATTTTCCTTTCTTCTCCCTCGTAATCATAAAAGAATAATGTAACACTCTAAACCCAGATGTCACATTTGGGCCTTAAGCCCTACTCGTTATCATAAAATTTCTCAACATAGTTTATCACAAACAAAATATTTTCCAAAAACATTTAAATCCAATAGTTGAAAATATAAATAAATGATTAAATCATTACAAAGGAGATCCAATTTAATTTAGAACATTTAAACATTCGACTTGACCAATACAATTCCAAAATAAAAGTTACAGACTCGATAACGTAAGGTCCTATGAATACACAACCCATCAAATACAAGTATCGTACTCTGGTAAACACCGCTTGCTGGAATCCCGTACTGATAGTGCTCATCGAGCTTTCGATCGATCTACCAACCTACGCACGAAAACAACAATTTCGAGCGTTGAGCTTATAAAGCTCAATGGTACACATATACTCTACTATACTTCATGCTAATCATAAATATAAGCATGCAAGCTAGTACGAGTAATAAGGTAAGAATAATAAACACTTGGCACTACCACTAGTCACCTAAACACATGCTCAAATCATGCAAGTCATCATACATGGCACACAAGGCCCAACCATACTCGTGATCTCATCAGATCATCTAGGCATAATCACACAAGGTAGATCAACAAACCTGTAGTGAGACCCGGGGCCACACAGTATTAGGAACGTACACTCTAAGTGAGACTCGGGGCCACACAACATTGGGAACGTACGCTCTAAGCGAGACTCGAGGCCACACAACATCGGGAACGTACGCTCTGTACTTTGCAATACTTGAGTGAGACTCGAGGCCACACTATAGCAACCCGGATTTTTGAGTCAACGAGTTAGCATTGACTCGAGTCTTGGGCTCTAGATTTGGGTTAAAATTAATAAAGTTAGCATTAAATCAGGCGTCGAATGACATCCAATTGGTCAAGAACGCACTCCAATGACCACATTATAATTTTAGAAAATTAAGAGGACTTACTTAAATCCAAAGTTACCAAACCTTAATTAATTATATTACATGCAAGTCTGTTAAATTCCAACTTAAAATATTCATCCAAACACATTTAATTGCATGATCAAGAAATAAGGAGTAAACCGTAAAGATTCAAACTTTAGCAAGGCATATTACCAAAAATAGCAAACAACATACCGATACACCCCTTGCCTGTATCGATATAGGTATATTTTGCAAAGGGTATCGGTAAGGTCCTCAGACGTACCGATAGCAGTTGTTCGATATCAAAACAAAGAATTCTAGTAGCTAAAGGGTGAACCGATACGGTTGCCCGTGTACCGACACCTAGTGTATTTTTCTGTGGTGCGTACCAATACGGAGCTAGGCATACCAATACGCCTATGCAATTTTGCACAGTTTTGAGCCGAGACAAACCCCGCGTACCGATCCCTAAAAACTCGTTCTTGTACGGCCTGGTCTGTAATGACCTCTTGGTCGAACATATGACTCTTTGGATCAATCTAACATACTTCAAACATCTTACAAACATCATAGAGGATCATTCAAACCATAGCAAAACCAATCAAAGATTCTATAGGCGTGATCTCTACCCAAGCATGCAATTTATATCCCAACCTCTCAAAGCAAGTCATAAAGCCTCATACAAGTCCAAAATACCAAAAGAAACTTATCCAAAACAGGGAGTAACCAAAACAACCCTCCTATTTACAACTTGGTCACATTGCCTTTTTATTACTACAAAGTATTTATAAAATCATACTTGAAATAGCTCAATCCTTGGATTATTTCTTGCTTGCTCGTTATCTGAAATGCTCAATTTTCTATATTGATAAGAAAGGAGAGCATAAGCTTTAAAGCTTAGTAAGGAACTCTCCAAAACACTCATCAATGCATTTAAAACATTTATTCTCAAACAAGTATTAAATCTTATGCCAAAACATCTCATGCATCTATTGCTTTTCCAAAACATGCACATTTAAACATTTGTAACACATGTATCATGGATTTCTAGCATAAACCTCAATTTAAGCTTTCTCATGCTAAAACCTCAAAATAGCAAGCTTAAAGAGCACCACATGTACAAACCATATTATACAAAACATAATCCATTTCTCATGATACATTAAATCATATATTGGCATTCAAGTGACCCAAAACCAATTCATTCTATTTATAAAAACACATCGGATACACGGATTTCCTAAGTGGTTCCTTCGACCATTTCACATACATCCTTGAACTGGAGCATGGTACTACTACCCCTCAATGGTTATGATGTATAAATCCACCAGTGGGAGAATTGGTACACTCTTAACCCCTCGACCGATGTGGTTCTTATGGTGGAGCATGGCACACTCTTGACCCCTCGACACACATGAGGTGACTTATTATAGTGCACTTTAAACCCTATGGCATGCCAACTATATTAACATTTAATCATAGCCACCTGCCAATATACTCTATTAAAACATGTTACCTCACTGTTTTCTTTATATGCATCAACCAAACTAATTTCCAACACAATACACCATGTATTCTAGTTTTCTCAAAACCCTTTCTTCAAATCATTTGTCATACTCAATAATCATCACATATGATCATTTGCAACATCTTTCATTTCCAAAACATGCATGTAATAGTAGGTAATCAAAACTATAAACATATGCATGAAAATATATTTTGCAAAACCGAAAATGAGAGCGAGAACGTCCAATACTTACTTCTGAGCTTAGACAAGCGTTTCAAGCTTAATCTAAACTGCCAAAATCACTTTCAAACATTTAAAAAGCAGTAAACCATGTTTCCAGTCACCGCCAACACAACGCTCCACTTGCTGATGCAAAATCAAGCTTCCGAAGCCTCTAGAGCCTTTCCAAAAGATGAAGGACCTGTCTCCCCTATTTTACTCACACAAATAGAGGATTAACACATTTTCATGCATCTCTAATCCCAGCAACACCTCCTCTCAACTTTGCCACACTAAAA
The DNA here is from genome assembly GCA_019671005.1 of Hibiscus mutabilis. Taxonomy (NCBI): domain Eukaryota; kingdom Viridiplantae; phylum Streptophyta; class Magnoliopsida; order Malvales; family Malvaceae; genus Hibiscus; species Hibiscus mutabilis. The sequence continues at coordinate 25,907,565 of CM033740.1, read as the reverse complement.
ACCATCAAATGTTTCCTTAAAACAACCGAAAACATCACTAAACTCAACCTAAGCAAAGCCCAACCATGACCTAATGACTTAAACACCTTAACATCATCAATTAACATCCAAAAACAACAATATATCAACCTTATATCTCTAGAAACCTTTCAACACCAAGATCACCTCAAAATCTAACTATTTACAACCTAGAAAATTAGCTATTAACTTAGTTTCGGGATTCATTTTAGTAATCTCTTCTCATAACATTAAAACATATCTTACATGTGATCTAAATCAATTAGAATCAACACAAATTAAATCCATTATCAAGATTCATCAAAATTCTTATCAAAACTCAATTAAAACCTTTTAACCATGATTTAATCATTAACACATAACAAAAATCAATTATAAAGGATCAAGAACTTGGGAATTTCAGTAAAGAACCTTTAATTAGAGGAGAGAAATGAAAATCGCCTCTAATCGCTGACTTTCCCCTTAATTGGCAAGATTTGAGTGAAATCTCCAAGAAAGTAAATAGGATTTGGTGTAGAAATCAAAGGAATCAATTAAGAAATCAAGATGAAATCAAAAAGGAATGATTCATGAGCATTTTAGAGTAAAATTGATAGTTTGGCTGCTTAGAAAGTCAAGAGAAAAGTTGAGAGTAAAAGTAGTTACGTAAGAAAATAATTTAGCTATTAAAAATCTTTTTAATTAAATCTATTTTATTTTTATATAATAACCATTTAAAAATAGCCTAAATTAAGGGAATAGTCTGATTAAAAACTTTATTAAATTAGCTCCTTAGAGATTCTAAGTTTTGACTCTTTTACGATTTTGTCACCAAAACGGTTTTGAAACTATATATTTTAGTCACAAAACCAAAATGCCCCAAAATCTGATTTTATTTCTTCAAATTGAGTTTCCCAAAACCCTTAAAATATTAATTAAACATTTTTAGTATTTTTTCCATATTTTATTTTAATCAACAACAAATTATTATGAATTAATTCTTGAAACCATCTTGAATTGCCTAATCTAGTTTCCCCTGAACCGTCTAATCGATCTAGCTAATGCCTAGGCCCAAATCCGGGGCATTACAACTCTCCCCCTTAAGAAATTTTGTCCTAGAACTTTACCTGATGGAAAAAGATAAGGAAACTGCTTCTTTATGTCCTCCTTACTTTCTCACGTGACTTCCGCTACACCACGATGTCACCACAACACCTTTACCAACTCTATGATCTTTCCACGAAGAACCTTGTTGCTAGAATCCATGATTTTCACCAGCTCCTCATCATAGGTCAAATTTAGATTCAACTCAATCTCTTCAATAGGAAAACATCATGTATCGTCTCCAACTCCGCATGCAACCTTAACCTATAAGCAACTGGACCAACACGCTCCAACACCTCATAAGGCCCAATGAACCTTGGACTCAACTTGCCCTTACGTCCAAACCTCATTACCTTCTTCTAAGGCGAAACCTTAAGAAACACTCTTTCTCCAACTGCAAACTCAATCTCCTGACACTTCAAGTCAGCATAAGACTTTTGTCGATTTGAAGCCACCTTCAACCGATCACTAATAAGCTTCACCTTCTCATTACTATCTTTTATCACATAAAGCAGGGAAACATACTTCTCACCCGCCTCAGCCCAACAAAGTGGCGTGCGACACCTCATACCATACAAAGCTTCATACAGAGCCATTTGAATACTAGCTTGATAACTATTGTTATAGGCAAACTCCATCAACGGTAGCTGCTTCTCCTACGTGCCTTGAAAATCAATGATGCAACACCGTAACATATCCTCCAACACTTGGATAATACGTTTAGACTGACCATCCGTTTGAGGATGATACAAAGTACTAAAATTCAACTGCGTACCCAAAGCCTTATGCAAACACTCCCAAAACCTTGCTGTAAAGTGTGGATCCCTATCCGATACTATAGACTTAGGCACCCCTTGCAACCTCACAATTTCAGCAACATACAACTCCACCAACTTATCCAAAGTATACATCGTATGCACAGCCAATAAATGTGCACACTTCGTAAACCTATCCACAATTACCCACACCAAATTCTTCTTCGAATGCGTCAAAGGGAATACGACCACAAAATACATGGTAATTCTCTCCTACTTTTATTTCAGAATTCTCAATGGTTGCATAGTAAAAAGACTCAAATGAGCCTCAGTCAAAATAGTGCGCCTCAACTCCTCATCTTTTGGCATAACCACTCAACTCTTGAAGCACAAAACACCCAATCATTAAAACAAAAATTCATCTAATTGCCGTCCATAATATCCTTAACATGCGGTACCAACAAATCATCATACGATTGTTTCTCCTTGATCAACTGTAACAATGATGGCTTCACTTGCAACTCAGCCAATAAACCACCATCTCGCGTCACACTCAAACGAGCAAACATTTCTCTCAACTCCACCGCAACCTTCCTACTCAAAGCGTCGACTACAACATTAGCCTTACCTAGATAATACTCTATCGTCAAATCATAATCATTGAGCAACTCCAACTATCTCTGTTACCTAAGATTCAACTCCTTTTGTGACATCAGATACTTCAAACTCTTGTGATCAGTATACACGGTACACTTATCACCATACAGATAATGCCTCAAAATCTTTAATGCAAGCACCACCACGACAAGCTCTATATCATGCGTAGGATAATTGCTCTCGTGCACCTTCGACTGCTTAAATGCATAAGCCACAACTCTTCCCCTTGCATCAACACACACCCTAAACCAACATAGGATACGTCGCTATAAACTACAATATCTTTTCCCGGCTCAGGTTGAATCATGATTGGAGCTTGTATCAAAGCTTCCTTTAGCTTATCAAAAGCTTGTTGTCTACTCTCCGTCCACTCAAAACTTATATCATTTTGTAACAACTTAGTCAAAGGAGTAGTAATCTTCGAAAAACCATCCACAAAGCGACGATAATACCCTACTAACCCCAAGAAACTATGAACCTCCATCACCGACTTATGTTACTTCCAATTCACAACTGCCTCAGTCTTCTGCAGATCCACATAAATATCTTCCGCTAAAACAACATGACCAAGAAAGATTACTTCTTTAATCCAAAACTCACACTTACTCAACTTAGCATAAAGTTTATTATCCAACAAAGCTTGCAACACAATTTGTAGGTGTCAATCATGATCTTTCTTAGTACGAGAGTACATGAACATGTCATCGATGAACGCTACCACGAATTGATCTAAGAATTCATGGAATACTCAATTCATCATGTCCATGAAAGCTGTGGGCATATTAGTCAACCCAAACGACATAACTAAGAACTCATAATGCCCATAACGCGTGTGAAAAGCTGTCTTCGGCATGTCTTTATTCATAACCTTCAACTGATAATACCCAGATCTCAAATCAATCTTAGAAAACATCGTAGCACCTCGAAATTGATCGAACAAATTGTTAATCCTCAGGAAAAGGGTACTTATTTTTAATTATCAACTTGTTCAGTTGTTGATAATCAACGTACATTCTCACCGTGCCATCTTTTTTTTCACGAACAACACTGGTGCTCCCAATAGTGACATACTAGGTCGGATGAATCCACGATCCAACAACTCTCGAAGTTCCATCTTCAACTCCTTCAACTCTTTCGGTGCTATGTGATACAAAGTAATCGACACCAAAGCCGTATCTTCATATGTCTGGATACAAAACTCTAACTCCCTATCCGGTGTCGGTGGTAATCCAAAAAACTCCTCCGAAAACACCCTTGGAAAAATCATAAATTGTATAGATATCCTGAACACACACCTCCTTCATATTTCGGTTCATAACATAAGACAGATACGCTTGACCCCCAAGCTCTAACAACTTCTGCACTTCTAAAATCAAAACTACATTGGACAAGAATTTAACATTCTCGCCCACAACCACCACTTCATAATCCTCAGCAAGTTTCATGAAACTTGCTTGGTCTCGAAATCAACCATAGCCCTATGCTCAGACAACCAATCCATTTCTAAGATTACATCAAAACCATAAAACAGCCAGAAACACGTGACCTTGAATCATCAAAGAACATCTCCTAAACAACCTTCTAGCGACTACTGTCTCTCCAAAAAACCTAGTTACTTGTATACCCACATCTAACTCTTCTACAGGTATATCAAGCAAACATGCATGTTTGCACAAGATGTATGAATGTGTAGAACTAGAATCTATCAAAGAAAGTAATAATATAGACTGCAAAGTAAAAGTACTTGCAATCACATCTGTGTCATTTCTTCCCACGCGATACGCATAGATCCTCGTAGGTCTACCACCCTTAGGTTGAACTGCCATAGTATGAGTAACAGTCCTCTAACCTTCCTCCCTACACTAGAAATTACCTCGTCCGAGCCTACAACCTCTTTGTGATACAACAATAGACGCAAGAGCCTATCCATCCCTAGCCAACTGTGGACAATCACGCCTTATGTGATCTCGTGCACCATAGTTCCAGCATATACCAAGAGTACCCCAACACTCCCCTGAATATCGCCTACTACACCGCCTACACTCAGGTGCTCGAACATAGGTATTCTGATTATGTTGTTCACTAACAGCACCACCTTTACCACGTCTCTGATTAGAGTGATACCTCTTATCTCGATGCTTCTTATACCGGTCTCTACCCGTATCTGACTCGACAACCCTATTCCCAGCAGATAAACTCCTTGAATGAGAGGATAATCCCAGATTCTGCTCTATATCCTTAGCTTGAGAAACCAGGACATTAAACTCAGTGTAATTTGTAGCCAACATATAAGTCTTCACTTTCCAAACAAAAATCATTTTACACTCACAGTAATAAGACAATGTGTCCCCAAGCTTTTACCCCAACGTGGCATATTGGGTTTGTCGAGACAAACCCGATGATTACTTAGAAAGCCATCAATTTTTTTCTTTTTTATCTAGTCTAAATGCATAATTAAGTCCTAAGGAGATCATACTGGCAGCGGTGAAATTTATAATTAAATCGGGCATTGAATTGACATCCAATTGGTCGAGAATGCACTCTAGGGACCAAATTGTAATTTTTAAAAGAAATTACTTAAATCCAAAGTTACCAAACCTTAATTAATCATATTACATGAAAGCTGGTTAAATTCCAACTTAAAATAATCATCCAAACTCATTTAATTGCATGATCAAAAAACAAGGACTAAACCACAAAGATTCAAACTTTAACAAGGCATATTACTAGAAATAACAGACAACATACCGATACACCCCTTGCCCATATCGATACGGGTATATTTTGCAAAGGGTATCGGTACGGTCCTCAAACGTAATAATACCAGTTGTTCGGTATCAAAATAGAGAATTTCAGTAGCTAAATGGCGTACCGATACGGTTTCCCATGTTCTGACACTTAGTTTATTTTTCTGAGGTGTATACCGATACGGAGCTAGGTATACCAATATGCCTATGATATTTTGCACCATTTTGAGCCGAGACAGACCCTACATAATGATTCCTAAGGACCCGTACTAGTACAGCCTGGTCTATAATGACCTATTGGTCGAACATATAACACTTTGGCTCAATCTATCATACATCGAACATCTTACAAACATCATATAACATTCTAACCAACATTTCCACAATAAAATATGCATGATAGAAGATCATTAAAACCATAACAAATCCAATCAAGATCCTATAGGCATGATCTCTACCCAAGCATGTAATTCATATCCCAACCCCTCAAAGCAAGTCATAAAGCCTCATACAAGTCCAGAATACCAAAAGAAACTTGTCCAAAACAGGGAGTAACCAAAACAACCCTCCCATTTACAACTTGGTCACATTGCTTTTTTTACTACAAAGTATTCATAAAATCGTACTTAAAATAGCTCAATCCTTGGATTTCTTATTGCTTGCTCGTAGTTCAAAATGCTCACTTTTCTGTATTGATGAGAAAGAAGAGTGTAAGCTTTAAAGCTTAATGAGGAATTTTCAAAAACACTCATCAATGTATTTAAAACCATTTATTCTCAAACAAGTATTAAATCTCATGCCACAACATCTCATGCTTCTATTGTCTTTCCAAAATATGCACATTTAAACATTTGCAACACATGTATCATGGAATTCTAGGATAAACCTCAATTTAAGCTTTCTCATGCTAAAACCTCAAAATAGCAAGCTTAAAGAGCACCATATGTATAAACCATACTATACAAAACATAATCCATTTCTCATGATACATTAAATCATATATTGGCATTCCAGTGACCCAAAATCAATCCATTCTATTTATAAAAACACATCGGATACACAAATTTCCCAAGTGGTTCCTTTAACCACTTCACATACATCCTTGAACTAGAGCATGTTACTACTACCCCTCAACGGTTATGATGTATAAATCCACCAGTAGGAGAATTGACACACTCTTGACCCCTCGACCGCTGCGGTTCTCATGGTGGAGCATGGCACACTCTTGACCCCTCGACACATATACGGTGACTTATTATAGTGCACTTTAAACGCTATGACATGCCAACTATATCCAATAACATTTAATCACAGCCACTTGCCAATATACTCTATTAAAACATGTTACCTCATTGTTTTCTTTATATGCATCAACAAACTAATTTCCAATACAATAAACCACGTATTCTAGTTTTCTCAAAATCCTTTTCCAAATTATTTGTCATACTCAATAATCATCACATATGATTATTTGCAACATCTTTCATTTCTAAAACATGCATGTAACGATAGGTAATCAAAATTATAAACATGTGTATGATAATATATTTTGCAAAACTGAAAACGAGAGCGAGAACGTCCAATACTTACTTTTGAGCTTAGACAAGCATTTCAAGATTAATCTAAACTGCCAAAATCACTTTCAAACCTTTAAAAAGTAGTAAACCACGTTTCCACTCACTGACAACACAATGCTCCACTTGGCGATGCGAAATCAAGCTTTTGAAGCCTCATAGCCTTTCCAAAAGATGAAGGATCCGCCTCCTCTATTTTACCCATACAAAAATAGAGGATTAATACATTTATATACATCTCCAATCCCAACAACACCTCCTCTCAACTTCGCCACACTAAAAACCATCAAACGCTTCCTTAAAACAAATTGAAAACATTAGTAAACTCAACCTAAACAAAACCCAGCTATAACCTAACAATTTTAACACCTTAAAATCATCAATTAACATCCTAAAACAACAATATATCAACCTTATATCTCTATCAACCTTTCAACACCAAGATCACCTCAAAATCTAACTATTTACAACCTAAAAAATCAGCAATTCACTTAGTTTTAGGATTCTTTTTATTAATATTTTCTCATAACATTAAAACATATCTTACATGTGATCTAAATCAATTAGACTCAACACAAATTAGATCCATTATCAAGATTTATCAAATTTCTTATCAAAACTCAATTAAAACCTTTTAACCATGATTTAATCATTAACTCATAACAAAAATCAATTGTAAAGGATCAAGAACTTGGGAATTTCAGTAAAGAACCTTTAATTAGAGGAGAGAAACAAAAATTACCTCTAATTGTTGACTTTCCCTTAATTGGCACGATTTGAGTGAAATTTTCAAGAAAACAAATAGGATTTGGTGTAGAAATCAAATGAACCAATTAAGAAATCAAGACAAAAACAAAAAGGAATGATTCCTAAGCATTTTAGAGTAAAATTGATAGTTTGGCTCCTGAGAAAGTTGAGAGTAAAAGTAGTTACGTAAGAAAATGATCTAGCTATTAAGAATCTTTTTAATCAAATCTATTTTATTTTTATATAATAACCATTTTAAAACCATTTCAAAATAGCCTAAATTAAGGAAAGATTATGATTAAAAACTTTGGTAAATTAGTGCTTTAAATATTCTATATTTTGACCCTTTTACGATTTAGTCACCAAAATATTTTGAAAACTTTACATTTTAGTCACCAAACCGAATTGTCCCAAAATCTGATTATATTTCTTCAAATTGAGTTTCCCAAAACCCTTAGAATATTAATTAAACATTTTATAGTATTTTTTCATATTTTTTAACCAAAAACAATTTATTATGAATTAGTTCCTAAAACTAACTCGAATCGCTTAATCCAGTTTCCCCTGAACCGTCTAATCGATCTAGCTAACGTCTAGACCCAAATTTGGGGTGATACCTTGGCACCTATCATATGGGTTAAACATGTTTCACAATTTCGTTGGGTTATTCTCAAAACAACCACTATGTAAATCACGATAAAAAGGCAACGGTTTAACATTCTTATTAGCAAAAGATTAGTTCCCTCGAGACGAAATTGCAAGTAGAAACATAAAAACCAAATAACGCCATCCCCAGCAACGATGCCAAAACTTGATCGGTGAATAATCATCACACGAATTGTACAAGCATACACTACCGATGCAAATATTGTTAACAGGTGAATCCTGTTAGATATCGATCCCATGAGGATATGTATTTAGTCGTACTATTATGTGGCCACAAGCAATTTTATAAATTGAAATATTGTGAGTGTAATTGTCGTTGTAACGAAGAAAAAAGATCTTGAATGTAAGATTAATTGTGACAACAACAATAAATAATATAAGAAGATTGGAGAATATTACGTAAAGTTTTGGATCCCCCCAGCTCAGCTCGACAGAACATCAAGTGCAACAAGGAAATAATATACGATGGTTCATTTGATAAGTAAAAGAGAAGGCTCGCTTACTAACTTCCATTCAAATATCAACCGATGATGCAAAGATGTAGATCAACCACAACTCTCGTTGTTTGTCAAAACTACAACTCCTTGAACAAGTGGATCAACTCTCGTTGTATCCTCATTCAACTCTCATTGTAATGGCTTATTAACCTGACTTGTCATCACATCTCTCAATGTCAGCTATGATGTTTAACACTCTCATGCAAACAAAGATCAGATCCATCAATCAAAATATGAAGAAAGCTAATAATAATATATTGAATTGAAAAACAAAGCTTAAAGAGTTAAACCATCGTCATTAAAACAAGAAATAAAATGAGATCCTCCATAAACATCTATCTCTAGAAAGATTTAAAGAAGATAACACGTATTCGTCCTTGTTACAGCACTTGACTCCTCATCTCCTCAGATATTTTTTCCTCGCTTCACCTTGGATCTCTAAAAATATAGTTTAAGTTACCATAGAAGGAGAGCTCAGAAGGTTAAAGATGATAGGAAAACTGAATATCACATGATCTTTTCTTTCTTCCCGAATTTATCATTTTATAAGCTACTAAGGAAATGACACATGTCCTTCAGGTCCTTCGGATGACAGACTGCCATACCAATTTTGTTATAACAAATAATCCAGCTGGTAGAGTTGTCCTTATCTTTTAACAGACTGGACAGCTGGCTGCTGCAATATCGAACTGGTTGCAGTGGTGAATCTTCCTCTGTAGGGACATTGATAATTCAACGACAATCATAGCAAAAAGGCAAAAAAATGTAACAAGATAAACTAAGACCTGAGTTAGACAAAATGTGAATAATAAAAGAAAAATGCAAATATGAATGCACAAACTGTTGATGTGGGGACAATTTAATCCATAAATCTTGAGGAAATACATTCTCTCTAAATAGCTATCAGTACCCAAATCCTCAATCATTTTAGGTTTTATGTCCTGTATATCAAGACTTCATGTACATTTTTTATACTAATCATGTACAATGTTCATGTTCATGTATACTGACATGTTCATATTTTATTGGCCTTATCGAAACTTATGGAAGAGAATCGATACTTGCACTGAGAACGACACCTTATGTAATGCCCCAATTTTGATTAGTGACCAAAATGTAAATTTGAAAGTTTAGGGGTTAAAGTGTAAACTTTGGAAAAGTTTAGGGACCAATTTGTAATTTTCAAAAGTTATGTATTTTAACCCCGTAAATGAATAGTTTACCCCAAGAGTGACAATTCCGTATTACCCAAATTTTTCATACGAAGCTTATATTAATGGCTATAAAGCGATAAAGTTCAGAAATTTGGAAATCGTAATTGGATCGAATGAAAAATTGTTAAGGGTACTCAGACCAGAGTAGCACAAGGATAGGTGACTGACTAGGAAGGTTCTATGTTTGTATTTTTTACTGATAAAAAGGATTCAGCATGAATCAATAATATTTGTAATGATTATTGTTATAAAATTTCCAATAGGGATTATATCTGATAAAATTCCTGGTAATTATTGGTACATCGGATCGAATTAGAATTTTAAAGACAGTTCCAAAAGTTATGGAAAGTTCATAAAATACTATTTTATGAGTATTTTATTGTAGTTGGTTGGATTCCAACTAGACTTAGTTGAACTTTTACAAGAATGATGAACTAGTAAATAAAGAATAGTTGGAGGGCAAATTAGTCTTTTGGTAGGGGTGGCAATTTTGAAATATTTGAAGTTACAAGGGCCATTTTTGGAAGAAGAAAATTGATGATTTAAATCTTGGCCCTTGATTGATGATAAAATCAATTTCAACCGTTGGATAAAAGGGTAATTTTGTAATTTCCCTATTTAAATGAATTTTAAATTTATTTACATAATACAAGTGGCATAATTGGAGCAATTAAAAACTTAAAAGGCCAAAAGATGAATCCTTCCTCATCTATCAAAATTTCAAAAATTTGATGGAAAAGGGAGAAAATTTTCCAAGCTCAATTCAAGCCCCGAAACTCGATTTTCAGGTAATCTTTCGAACTGCAAAGTTGTTCTACTCTTCAAGCTTTATCTTTTGATGTAATTAATTCATGTAATACATACTTGATTGATGAAAATTTTACATGAGAAGAAAATTAGGGTTTATGAACAAAATTTGGGCTTTTGAAATTTTATGATTCCATGGTTGAATTTAAGTTGGAATCAAGCTTATATGATGTTAAAATCATGTTATTGAGTTAGATTTAAACCCTACATATTTTGGTTTGTATGGAGAAGATTAGGGTTTATGGATTTAAGTCTAACTTACGGTTTGTGATGTTGGATTAATGATCTAGTAAGCTTGATTTGTTGTTTGGAAGCAAAACCCTAAGTTAAATATATAGGGACCAATTTGGCAAGCTTCAAAGTTAAGGGACTGAATATGAATTTTATGAAATTGGAGTGTATTTATGTAATTAATGATGTTGGGGATGTGAAATTGATGTTAGAATGCTAAACCGATGTTGATTCGAATTAGTGACTATTTTGACAATTTGTCAAAATCAAGTGACCAAATAGGAAATGAATTCTTAGATGGGGATTAAATCTGATTTTTTTAGTTAAAATAATAGAATTAAGGTAGTAATGTTGATTTGAGGACTAAATTGCAAAGTTAAGAAGTTTGAATCCTTACCTTTGCATTTTAGTGACTATTTTGGCAAAGAAAGAAAATTAGAGGGAATTATTTTGAATAATTATTTGACGAAGAAGATGATGAATTGGTGGTTTGAAGCAAGTGATGGGACTAAATTGACAAGTAGAAAAATAAGAAGAAGTTAGCATAAATTAGAAGTTAATTATAGAAAGCTATGTAGAAGATTGAATTTTGGCAGCGACTTCAAAAATTCAACATAAATTCTACAAAAATGTTTAGATGATGAATTTTATATCGATGTAAAGATTTGTTCGTCTAGTTTTGTTTCCAACAAACGAAAACTGATTTTGAGTTCCGAGTTAAAAGATATGAATTTTTAATCGAATGAAGGTCAGAAAATTTACATAGCAGTTTCTGTTAGGACAGCTTTGTAATGGGAGTTTGAAGAATTTTCATAATTTTTTTAGATTTTATTAATTTATGTGGCTTATACCGTTAGAATCATTATCGAACCTAGTTCTTACAATATGAAGGATATTAAGATCCAATGTGTATTCTGATCTTTAGAAGTAAAACTCTGAGGGTAGGACAAGTTGCCAGAAAATAGAATTTGATACATTTTGTATCTAAATGTTTGATAACAAGCTCAGAAGAATTATTGGAAGTTCAAAATGGCCATTAAGGACCAAAATGAATTTTTGGACAGTATAAGGAAAGAAGGAAAATTATGGAAAATTTTTATGTTAAACGATTAGATAGCTTGATTGAAATATTGTTAGAAGTGAATCTAACAAATGTTTGTTTATATTCATGTGGTTAATGAAGTCAAATCCGAATCAAAAGAAGATTCGAGGTACTATGAAGGAAATGATCGAGTAGAATTTAGTGAGGCATGCTAATAAATGACCCAGGTGAGTGCATTTATATATGTGTATTATATTAAAAAGGGGAGGACTTGTGAAAAGTCAACCCAAATTTAGAAATAACATTGCATTACTTTTTAAAATAAATAATCTGATGCATGACTCGGTATAGCAAGCTTGACGGATTACAAGGTACGAACTATTGTTTGCATAAATGATGATGATTATGTTTATTGATGAAATATGATAACAAGTTGCATGCTTACATGAATAATGATAATTGATTGACAATAAGATGAAATGCCCAAATATTTATGTATGAGAGTTCAGGGTATAATTGGATATCCATAGAGTCTTAGAAGCTGCATTCTAGCACTACGGTGCGTTCCAGACACTTCGGTGTTGACATCAGACGCTACGGCGTTGCAGTCACTTCGGTGGTGTTTAGACACTTCGGTGTCGACTAGCACAAAAGGTGCGATAATGAGGAGCAAAGAGCGTCCTCGAGTACGTACTCACCATCAGATGCTACGGTGTTGTAGACACTACGGTGTCATTATAATGACTCGTATACCATAGGATTCACATGAAATTGTACTTTGGGCTATAAATCATAAAATGCTTTGAACATGAAATGTTGATTTTGTCTTTGGTATAGTTGGATATCCATAGAGTCCTAGCAGCTGTGTCCTAGCACTACGGTGCATTTCAGTCACTACAGTGATGTTTAGACACTTCGGTGTCAGCTTAGACGCTACGGCGTTGTTCAGACACTTCAGTGTTGTTAGCACAAAATGTGCGATTATAAGGAGCAAAGAGCGTCCTTGATTTTATGAGGAGCAAAGAGCATCCTCGAGTACGTACTCATCTTAGCCGCTTCACGATGCATACGCTACGGCGTCGTAGACATTACAGTGTCTTATCAAGATGACTCGCGTACCTTGGTCTCATATAATATACTTTGGGCTATGTTAAAGGATATGATATGCAAATAATTGCATGATGAATGTAATACCCCAATATTTGCTTCGTGACTAAAATGCAAAGAATCAAAAGTAAGTGGTTTTAGTTTAGTGACTAAAACGTAAAAATTTTAAAGTTTGGTGTATAAAGTGAAAAGTTGGGAAACGTTTAGGGACCAACATGGTAATTTTCCCGAAAATTATTTTTATGGCAAAAATGAATTTTTTATCCCAGTATAAGAATTTTGGTGGGAATCAAATTTTTGGTACGAGATTTGTGTGAAAAGTTATAAAAGGGATAAGTTTCTAAAATTAATTCGAATGATTATTCGAACTCAAAAAATTTTGAAAATTTTATGGAAGTCTTAGAAAGACCTGAAGAATATGATAGTATGGTTTTTGAATCGTTTTTATTTGATTTAAATTCGATTCTATGTAGTATTTGGTGAAATAGGTGAAAACAGTATTTTTGAAGATAGGTTAATTCATTACGGGCAAAATGGTCTTTTCACCCTTACTTTATGAATATTTATGATTATTATGGATAAGAATTCATAAGTGTTGGCACATGATTGGTTATAACTCAAGGGTAGAATAGTCATTTGACTATTAAAGAAATTATTATATTCAATTTGGTGTTTATAATGCCATTTGGCACTAAAATAAGAAAGAAAATTTTGGAACAAGTTCTCATCTTTTTCTCTCCAAGCCGTGAGCCTCCAAGAACAAGGGATTCTGATAAAAATCAAGATCGTACCAGCAGACCCGGTAAAAAAAAGGCTTAAGATTTAAATCGAAAAGTGAAGAAAGGTTTGCAAGGCTAAGGTGAGTGCAAACATGTTTTTAGCATGATTCTTTATTTTGATGATTTAAAGATTGTGGTATATTCTTTATGCTCACACATATTTTATAGTATGATATCTTCATGACAAGTTATTCTATATAGTTTAAATGGTAGTATACCATGAAAAGTTATTGAACATATTGTAGTATGAACTGCTCCATTATGAAGATGTTTTATATGATAAATGTATGTATGTATCTATGGAATTTGGGTTACCTGTCATTACTGCAAGAATTGTTTTAAAGTTTGCCCTTGGTAATAGAATATTGAGTTGGATTATATTGTGGTATATTATTATGAGTTTAAGCTGTATTCAACATTTCGTGTCGCCCATATTCGCCACTTTATTGTGGCGCCTGTATTCGACATTTCGTGTCACCCGTATTCGTCACTTTATTGTGGCGTCTGTATTCGACATTTCATGTCGCCCGTATTTGTCACTTTATTGTGCGCCTGTATTCGACATTTCGTGTCGCCCGTAAAGGATAGTACTTTATAGTACACAACTTGTACCTTAATCACTTGATATTCACCTTGGGCTATATGATTTCGTGAAATGAAGTATGCTTTTAAGTCAAAGAATGATTATGTTATGCTTTCTTGCATTATATAATGTATGATTCAAAGAATATTATGCTTGTGAAAGTATCATGATTTATTATGTATTTTTATATATATTACTCATCTTATGCCTCACTATGTTATACTTAGTGTGTATTTTGGTTATACACGTAGGTAATTAAAAGTAGAAGCGGAGCAGTTGCATCAACATCTCTATCGAAAGAGATATCCTATCGGCAGGTTATCTCGGTATCTATGGCATCCTTGTTTTGTTTATTAATAGTGGCATGTATGAAATAATCTGTCTATTTTGTTAAATTATTTAAACCGGCCTGCCTTGTAATGGTTTTGTTTATGTATGTTAAATGATATATGATATGCATAATTTCTGTGTATTGTGTTAGTATTTTATATGTTTATAATATTATCTATAAGTAAAATAAAAATTTTAAATAGTTCGTATTTTTTGATGTAAAATATTTTTAAATTAACGTGACATTTCTGACTCATGTTCGGTATACGGATACGGGAAGGGGTTGTTACATTTATTGGTATCAGAGCAAAGGTTTAGCCGGTTCTAGATAAATTTGAACTCAAAGAAAGTGTTTTAAAGAGTACATGCCACTAGGATGTCGTATTTACTTGAAAATGACACTTGTTTGATGGATGCAATTGCTTATTAGTTTAAGTGAATGTTATGAGTACAAATGTCAGAGGGAGAAGGATCCCGACATGCTACTCAGCAGATGGGGCCTGAGAATGCCCCAGAAGTAGGTGAGGAGGTACAACAGCCTGCGCAACAGGAGATGCCAGTGCCAGATCGAGGCATATTTTTACAAGCTCTGGATGTGATTATAAATAGACCTCCTCAGATTTCTGTACCTAAAGAGTTAAAGAAGCTGCAAGCTCCTGATTTTAAAGGTGATAGTGATGCAAATCCGACGTCTGCAGATTTCTGGTTAAATGATATACATACTATGTTGACTCGGATCGACTGTGACGACCAAGGAAAATTAGAAGGTGTAGTTTCCTTATTGAGGGAACAAGCTTTGGTCTGGTGGAATAGCGTCACTTCTCTTGTTCATGAAGAAGTAAACTGGCAGTTTTTCCTCAAAGAGTTTAAGAGGAAATACATTGGAGATATTTTTGTTCGAGGGATGAGACAGCAGTTCCTGGATCTGAGACAGGGGATCGTTCAGTATATGAGTATGAATGCGAATTTAACAGATTGAGCCGATTTGCTTCTGAACTGCTACCGAACAAGGAAGCCATCATGGACAACTTTATAAATGGGTTGAATGTAAAATATCAAGAAGTATTGGTGACTTTTACCCCTAGAGATTTCCAGGATGTCGTCAACAGAGCAAAAGAAATAGAGAATGTCAAAAAGAAAGCTGAGGAAGAATTTCAAGGTCAAAAAATAAGTGCTGAGACATCTTTTACATCGTAATCATCAAAGCGAGGTAAAGGATATTGTCACGGGCCGTGAACCAAGGTCCAAGTCATTGGCACCACAGGGTGCACACCAGGGTGCCCAAGAGGTTCAAAGGCACACTTTGGGCTTGAAGAGACCACCAGACTGGCCCGATCTGTGGGAAGATCCAAGAAGGCTTATCCATCCACACCTATGTGAACACTCCATGTGAACATAGGAGATTCTTTCCATAGTTAGCTAAGGAATATTCCTGGCATTATGCCTTGTGGTTGGTAGAGTTGTATCTAGGCCATTGATGTAAATCAGTAGGGATCATCAGATTAGAGGGGACTCAACTATAAATAGAGGCCTCCCCACCTCAGTTGTAATCATCCATCTTTTCATCTATTCTTGAGTAATAGAGAGCGCATTCACTCTAAATTCTCTGAGTTGTTATTCTTTTGTTCTTCGTGTTCTTTCAGATTTCTTTGTAGTCGTTCTTATAGTTTGCTTTCACTAAGAACGATCTTGCATTCTTCGGTGCCTTGGAAGTTTGATCTTCCAGAGTGAGGATTCAGGCTTACTTAGTCGTTTGTCTTAAGGACTAAACTAATGTCGTACGGTGGGCTAGTTTAGAAGTCTAGCTCCGTGATAGTTGGTATTAGAGCCCACAGTTTATGACCACGGTTGGTGAACCATGTGTTCATGGAAGGCACTGTTTGAGATGGCGACAAGGAAAGAAGGAAATGCTGCAGCATGAAAGGGTGATGCGGCCTAGGCTGTCGAAGGAAGGACCTAGAGGCATAAAGGCTTTGTGGCGTCGTGTGGAAAGATATGGGCAAAGTTTGAAACCACCAGGTTCTAGAGGAAAAGCCTCGTGATTGTCAAGAAGAGCCTCGAGGTTAAGGACCAGGAGGGGGAGTAGAAGGCATATCAAGCATGACGGACAAAGTGATGCAGTTAGAGCCAAGGTGCAGGCTTCAACGAAGATGAATGGGACTTCGCATGGTGAGGAAAAGCCATCGAGGTGGAACAAGCCCAAGATGTTATCCCGACCATGGGAAAGGAAGCCACGGAGGTGCTTTTATTGTGACAGTGAGCATTGGTCGAGGGATTGTTCAGAAAAAGCTAAACTTTTAGCCATCAAGGTAAGCGATGGGTCTATAAAAAGGGAAGCTATGGGTCTGTAAAAAGGGAAGCTATAGCTGGCATTATTGTTTCATCCGCAACGGTTAAGCCGTAGGTGCAGTGGAAGTGTTTTCGTTGCGAGGGGCCACACAGTTGGCTCGATTGCCCCGACAGAGTCAAGTAGAGGGTGGGGAAAGTGCAATAGAAGTGTTTTCATTGCATGGAGCCACATCGTTGGCATGATTGCCCACATAGAGTCAAGCAGTCCAAGGTAAAGGACGAGCCCGAAGAGAGCGAGGCTTTGAAGCTCGATTCGTTATGTGAAGAGCCACCGTTGGGCAAGGTGGAAGGAGCATTGAACTTTGAGGAGAAAGAAGTGGCAATGAGAAATTGGGCGTCAAACTTCAAGGATGCAGAAGGGCC
The DNA here is from genome assembly GCA_019671005.1 of Hibiscus mutabilis. NCBI lineage: Eukaryota > Viridiplantae > Streptophyta > Magnoliopsida > Malvales > Malvaceae > Hibiscus > Hibiscus mutabilis. The sequence continues at coordinate 25,890,016 of CM033740.1, read as the reverse complement.
GATGCATTTTAGAGTGACTGCAAGGGAGTTCATCCCGAAGAAGGTACATCTTGAGCACAATCTTTGTGTTTTTGGTTTTGATTTGCCCGGTTTGTTGGGTGTAGGCAACAGAAAACCTAACCCATCAGATAGTTCAAAGGCGGTATCCAAACCTTTGTTCGAGGGTCATGGTGATCCAAGTGGAGACAAATTCCAGCTGCTAGGAAGGAGTTCCTACGGTCGATATGTGTGAGGTGGTTCGACGAGTAATGTTACATGGTGGCGGCAACCGAAGCGAGGAGTCCGTATGGGTGGATGACCCAACACGAGTCAGGTGCTCTTTATGGGAAGAACGATCCTTATAGGGGGACAACCAAGCCCGATTCTGAGTTGGGAGAAAGCTAAGGTGACAAAGAGGTCCCAAGATCATTTCTAACTTCATTCTGGGGCAGCGAAGAGGGAGTCGCCAAGTTTTGTGGGGGAGAATGTCACGAGCCGTGAACCAAGGTCTGAGTCATTGGCACCACAAGGTGCACACTAGGGTGCCCAGGAGGTTCAAAGGAACACTTTGGGCTTGAAGAGACCACCAGATTGGCCCGATCAGTGGGATGATCCAAGAAGTCTTATCCATCCACACCTATGTGAACACTCCATGTGAACATAGGAGATCCTTTCCATAGTTAGCTAAGGAATATTCTTGGCATTATACCTTGTGGTTGGTAGAGTTGTATCTAGGCCGTTGATGTAAATCAGTAGGGACCGTCGGATTAGAGGGGACTCAACTCTAAATAGAGGCCTCCCCACCTTAGTTGTAATCATCCATCTTTTCATCTATTCTTGAGTAATAGAGAGCGCATTCACTCTAAATTCTCTGAGTTATTCTTCTTTTGTTCTTCGCGTTCTTTCAGAGTTCTTCGTAGCTGTTCTCATAGTTTGCTTCTGCTAAGAACGATCTTGCGTTCTTCGTTGCCTTGGAAGTTTGATCTTCCGGAGTGAGGATTGAGGCTTACTTAGTCGTTTGTCTTAAGGACTCGACTAAGGCTGCACGATGGGCTAGTTCAAAAGTCTAGCCCCGTGACAATATTCACAACAGGAAATATATGAATTTTCAGCACCCCAGGAACAAGGGAAACAAGCTGGAAAATTCAAAAAAACTTCGACAACAATAAAGAGTTCTAGAAATAAACCTGGACCTCCTCAATGTAAGTATTGTAATCGATATCATCATGGAGAATGTTGGAGGATTACAGAAGCCTATTTCCGCTGTGGTGAAACGGGACATTTTGTATGTGATTGCCCGGTTCAAGATGACAGATCAATCTAGACCGAGAGATCAGTTAGTATACAGAGAGGTCGAGGCTGAGGATCTGCAGGATCATCCAAATTGGGTTCTAAAAGGGAAGCTGAAGCTACTGTTGGTTGAGATGATCGAGCTTCAGCTAGAGTCTATTACATTCGGACGCATGATGATAGAAATGACAGAGAAGAACCCGATTTTTTTACAGGTACGTTTTGAAAATTCGAGGACGAATTTTCTTAAGGGGGAAGAATTGTAATACCTCAATATTTGCTTAGTGACTAAAATCAAAGAATCAAAAGTAAGTGGTTTTAGTTTAGTGACTAAAATGTAAAAAAATTTAATGTTTGGTGGTTAAAGTGAAAAGTTGGGAAAAGTTTAGGGACCAACATGGTAATTTTCCCAATAATTATTTTTATGGCAAAAATGAATAGTTTATCCCAGTATAAGAATTTTGGTGGGAATCGAATTTTTGGTACGAGATTTGTGTGAAAAGTTATAAATGGGATAAGTTTCGAAAATTAATTCGAATGATTATTCGAACTCAGAAAATTATGAAAATTTTATGGAAGTTTTAGAAAGACTTGAAGAATATGATAGTATGATTTTTGAATCATTTTTATTCGATTTAATTTCAATTCTGTGTAGTATTTGGTGAAATAGGTGAAAACAGTATTTTTGAAGATAGGTTAATTCATTAAGGGTAAAATGGTCATTTCACCCTTACTTTATGAATATTTATGATTATTATGGATAAGAATTTACAAGTGTTGGCACATGATTGGTTATAACTCAAGGGTAGAATAGTAATTTGACTATTAAAGAGATTATTATATTTAATTTGGTTTTTATAATGCCATTTGGCATTAAAATAAGAAAGAAAATTTTGGAACAAGTTCTCATCTTTTTCTCTCGAAGCCGTGAGCCTCCAAGAACAAGGGATTCTGATAAAAATTAAGATCATACCAATAGACCCGGTAAAGAAAATGCTTAAGATTTAAATCAAAAAGTGAAGAAAGGTTTTGCAAGGCTAAGGTGAGTGCAAACATGTTTTTAGCATGATTCTTTGTTTTGATGATTTAAAGATTGTGGTATATTCTTTATGCTCACACATATTTTATAGTATGATATCTTCATGATAAGTTATTCAATATAGTTTAAATGGTAGTATACCATGAAAAGTTATTGAACATATTGGAGTATGAACTGCTACATTATGAAGATGTTTTATATGATAAATGTATGTATGTATGGAATTTGGGTTACCTGTCAACACTGCAAGAATTGTTTTAAAGTTTGACCTTGGTAATAGAATATTGAGTTGGATTATATTGTGATATATTATTATGAGTTTAAGCTGTATTCGACATTTTGTGTCGCCCTTATTCGTCACTTTATTGTGGTGCCTGTATTTGACATTTCGTGTCACCCGTATTCGTCACTTTATTGTGGCGCCTGTATTCGACATTTTGTGTCGCCCGTAAAGGATAGTACTTTATAGTACACAACTCGTACCTTAATTACTTGATATTCACCTTGGGCTATATGATTTCAAGAAGTGAAGTATGCTTTTATGTCAAAGAATGATTATGTTATGCTTTCTTGCATTATAGAATGATTCAAAGAATATTATGCTTGTGAAAGTATCATGATTTATTATGTATTTTTATATATGTTACTCATATTATGCCTCACTATGTTATACTTAGCGTGTATTTTGGTTATACACGTTGTAGCGATGTCCCTCTCGCTAAAAAAACGTATTTTTATTTTGTTTTGTTTTGTTTTGAAAATAATGTCTTCCGTGGGGTTTTGTAAAAACTGTATTTTATTTTGAAAATAGAGTCGCCACCAGCCACTTAGGTAGGTCGGACACCATAAAACCAGAGATTTGAAAACTGTTGGGTTCGGGAGTCGGTTACGAATGGGGAAGGATTAGCACCCCCACACTGCCCGAAATTGGTACTTTAATAATTACCGCTTTATTAATATTAAACTTTCCGGATTAAAGTGATGTTTAAGTAAAATTTGGTTATAAGTGCGAGTAAATTTTAAAAGCCCTATTATCCGAGAGTAAACGCCCAACCACCATCACTACGCCTGATACTGGCCCCGTTTACGCTCGGATAAAAGGGCACCGCATTAACAATTTATGTATCTCGATATGCAATCTTAGTGGGCAAAATATAAAATATGGCAAATAATTTAAATACAATAAAAATGCAAATAAATATTAACATAATAAAATACTAATCTAAAACATACATACATAAATATTAATCTCACTCATAAATAAAAACAAATTTAACATAAATAAAATATTAATATAAAACATAAATTTAAAACATAATAAATACTAATCTAAAACATAAATAAACATACAAACTAAAAAACACAATTTTAAATTAACTACTACTTCATTAAATTATAAAAATTACAACACAAATAAAAAGGAAAGAAAATATGCCTAACTAGGAGCTTGAATGATGAACCCCGACGGAACCCCACCGAGATCTACTACGACCTTTACAAAAATGAACTAGATCGGACCCAAAATAGGATCTCGATCAAACCGGTTAGGACCGAGGGCACTGCCCCGGTCCTTGGCTACCCGAGAGCTATGCTCTCTTATTTGGGCTGCCACTCTGCCGATTCATTGTCTTTGCCCCTACCTCATATTTATAGGCAAAGAGGGTGGTAGTGGGGTTGACGTGGAGCCCCCACATCCATGCATTAATTTTTTTGTTTTTTAATTTAATTTTTCTACTTTTTATATTAATATTTTTATTATTATGATTATTTTTGATTAATTTTATTAATTTTATATTAATAATATTACTATTAAAATAATACTAAAACCCGGTTAAAAATGAGTTATTACAGCTGCCCCTCTTTGCTTGTTCTTGTGAAACGAGAACAAAGCAAAGATCAAAAGCACTCATTTTTGACCTACTTCCTTTTCTTTGGCTTCAAAATCACGTGTTCTTCTGGAACTCTCCGCTCTTCCTCAGCTGAATCTTCAGGCTTGTAAGCTCTTCCTATATAGAACTTCGTCACCTTCCGATCTTGGAGCTACAGGCTCTTCCTATATATAACCCTTCACTCTGAAGCCTCGAGTTACGAGTCTCTCCTATATAGAACTTTTCACTCTGAGACGGTAAAGCTTGGAGTCCTTCCTATATAGAACTCTTCGCCTTTAACGCGGTGGGTTTTTCCTATATAAAACCTTCTGCGCCACAGATGGATTCTTCCGACTGGGAGTTCCTCCTATATAGAACTGCTAGTCTTCAAACCCTGGAGCCGCCAGTCCTTCCTATATAGAACTTTTAGCTTGTGAAATCTCGTAGTTACGGTTTCTTCCTATATAGAACCTTTCACTGCGAGGGCTCGAAAATATAGGCCCTTCATATATAGAACCTTTATCTTCGAATTAGGGGTTCATGCCAAGCTGGCTATCGATCTTTCTGGACTTACGCTACTAAGGTTGTCGATCTTTCTCCAAATTTGGGGATTCACGCCGAAAATGGCTACTTATCTTTCTGGACTCATGCTACTAAGGCTGCCGATCTTTCTCCAAATTTGGGGATTCACGCTGAAAATGGCTACCGATCTTTCTAGACTCACGCTACTAAGGCTGCCGAAATTTTCTTCAATTTTGGGGATTCATGCCGACAATGGCTACCTATCTTTTTGGACTCACGCTACTAAGGCTGTCGAAATATTTCTTCAAATTTTGGGATTCACGCTGAGAACGGCTACCGACCTTTCTGGACTCACGCTACTGAGGCTGCCGATCTTTCTGGACTCACGCTACTAAGGCTTCTGAAATCTTTCTTCAATTTTGGGGATTCACGCCGACAATGGCTACCGATCTTTCTGGACTCACGCTACTATGGCTGCCGATCTCTCTAGACTCACGCTACTAAGGCTACCTCATCATGCCCGAAAGACTTATTGATGGCCCGAAGGACTTATCACCATGCTCGAAAGACTTACTGGTGGCCTGAAAGTCTTATCATCATGCCCGAAGGACTTACTGATGGCCCGAAGGACTTAACATATGGCCTCACGCTGCTATGGCTGCCGATCTTTCTGGACTCACGCTACTATGGCTGCCGAAATATTTCTTCAAATTTTGGGATTCACACCGAGAACGACTACCGACCTTTCTAAACTCACGCTACTAAAGCTGCCGAAATATTTCTTCAAATTTTGGGATTCATGCCTAGAACCGCTACCCACCTTTCTGGACTCACACTACTGAGGTTGCTGCTCTTTCTGGACTCGCGCTACTAAGGCTGCCAATATTTCTGGGCTCACGCTACTAAGGCTTCCGAAATCTTTCTTTAATTTTGGGGATTCACGCTGAAAATGGCTACCGATCTTTCTGGACTCACGCTACTATGGCTGCCTATCTCTCTGGACTCACGCTACTAAGGCTACCACATCATGCCCGAAAGACTTATTGATGGCCCAAAAGACTTATCACCATGCTCGAAAGACTTACTAGTGGCCTGAAGGTCTTATAATCAAGCCCGAAGGACTTACTGATGGCCCGAAGGACTTAACATCTAGCCTCACGCTGCTATGGCTGCCGACCTTTCCAGACTTACGCTACTATGGCTGCCGAAATATTTCTTCAAATTTTGGGATTCACGCCGAGAACTGCTACCGATCTTTCTAGACTCGCGCTACTAAGGTTGCCAATCTTTCTAGACTTACGCTACTAAGGCTTCTAGAATCTTTCTTCAATTTTGGGGATTCACGCTGATAATGGCTACCGATCTTTCTGGACTCACGCTACTATGGCTGTCGATCTCTCTAGATTCACGCTACTAAGGCTATCACATCATGCCCGAAGGACTTATTGAAGGCCCAAAGGACTTATCACCATGCTCGAAAGACTTACTAGTGGCCCAAAGGTCTTATCATCATGCCCGAAGGACTTACTGATGGCCCGAAGGACTTAACATCTGGCCTCACACTGCTATGGCTGCCGATCTTTCTGGACTCACGCTACTATGGCTGCTGAAATATTTCTTCAAATTTTGGGATTCACGCCGAGAACGGCTACCGACCTTTCTGGACTCACGCTACTAAGGCTGCCAATCTTTCTGGACTCACGCTACTAAGGTTGCCGATCTTTCTAGACTCACGCTACTAAGGCTGCCGAAATCTTTCTTCAATTTTGGGGATTCACGCTGACAATGGCTATCGATCTTTCTGGACTCACGCTACTATGGCTGCCGATCTCTCTAGACTCACGCTACTAAAGCTGTCGCATCATGCCCGAAGGACTTATTGATGGCCTGAATGACTTATCACCATGCTCGAAAGACTTACTAGTGGCCCGAAGGTCTTATCATCATGCCCGAAGGACTTACTGATGGCTCGAAGGACTTAACATCTGGCCTCACGCTGTTATGGCTGCTGATCTTTCTGGACTCACGCTACTATGGCTGCCAATCTCTCTGGACTCACGCAACTAAGGCTGCTGCATCATGCCCGAAGGACTTATTGATGGCCCGAAGGACTTATCACCATGCTCGAAAGACTTAGTGGTGGCCCGAAGGTCTTATCATCATGCCCGAAGGACTTACTGATGGCCCGAAGGACTTAACGTCTGGCCTCACGCTGCTATGGCTGCCGATCTTTCTAGACTCAAGCTACTAAGGCTGCCGAATCTTTCTTTCTTTAATGAAATCCACTTCTTAATACTTTTTGATAATTCTTCAAGTACCTGTCCAAAACAAGCAAAAATTGACATGCCCCTATCCATATGATGCATACAATGTAATGCTTTCTTTCTCTTTTTTTTTTCTTTTTTCTCTTTTCTCTCATCTCTTTTTCTTTTTTTTCTTCTTTTTTTCTTCAATTTCTCCTTATTTTTTTCTTTTTCTTTTCTTTTTTTTCTTCTCCCTCTATTTTTTCTTTTTTTTTTTCTTTTAGCCCTTTTTTGCTCTAAAGTCTTACACCTTGAAAGGTCGTTCCTCAGATTTCCTCATCTCTTTACTTCTTCACTGTATGCTCTTAAATCCTCTTTTGATCAATCACTTCGAATCTATATTAACATGTTTTCAAACCTTTTGTGCGGAAGGCTTTCTTGTCTTCAAGGCTATCACCCGTCTTCATAAATAATCTTCTGGCTCTTATATTATTCTTATAAGAACCCTTGTCATCTTATTCGCTTGGCATTGCCCCATTCAACCACGGGCTCTACTGCTTTGAATTTTCTGACCCATCATACAGAGCCTTGATCTATTTCTAGTCACCAGGGTGAGCCAAAATGCTTTCATCCCCTGAGCTCATCCTTGATCTTCTCGTAGCATTTCGACGGGAAATAACTCTCGGTCCCTATGCTTTAAATCTCATCATCATTCATTTTTAAAGTAATGCAAAAGGCAGTTTACTTGTGTATATTTCAAAAAAATAATGATTGTTTGAAAAGATAACAGTAATTTTGAAAATCACAACTTGGAGGGGATATCAAACATTTTGAAAATATTGTTTGGAACAAATGGTAAACATCTTTTTTCTTTTTTTTCTTTTTTTTAAGGACCAAACATTTTTAAAAAATTAATGTTTGGAGAATGGTAAACAAAATTCGAAATATATTGCCAAACATTTTAAAAACTAATGTTTGGGGAAATGGAAACATCAAAACTTTGGGAGAAAGTGTCAAACCTTTTAAAACATGTTTGCCCCCAAAATATCAAACACCATAGCACATTTGTTTCAAATTGCCAGAGATTAACTCTAATGAAGCGCATATTTAGAAGATCTTGACGATTGTGGAGATATATGCAAATGTATAGTTTCTTCTAGTCTAATAGGCTTTTAAGAGGAATAACCCTACCTAGTTTCTACCCCGTTTAAGGTGGCTCTCTTAATCTCACTATCTCACCATGACCCATCCTTCCCTTTTTTGGGTGTCGATCAAGCACTTCAAAGTTTGACGTTCCTTAAAGCAAAGTTAACCCTTATAGGTTAAATGAAATCTGAAGACATTCTCATTCAACTTGGATATCTATGGATGATCAGAATGGTCTTTGGGGGCTTGTAATGTAAGCCTTTGGTTTATGGTTAAGTGAAACAGTATTTCTGTACTTGTGTAACTTGGATATGCCCATTATTCCTTCCTTTTTTTGGATCACTCTAGACTGCCCGTTTTCGGATTTTCACCCTAGAGTTCATTTCCTTTCTTTTTTACTATAGGTTGTCTTGCATTCTGGCTATGTATTGATGTTCGTTTTCTGTTCAAGAATGTTTGATCCTCCAAAACTCCTCGAAACTGAGATTTCTTGAATGAATGACTACGAATACATTTCTGGGAATTATTGTGATGGGCACGCCCATATGAAATGTTATTCTTTCTTTCTTCTTTTCGCTTCTTTTTTCTTTCTTCTTTTTCACTTTTTCTCTTGTATCGCTCTAGACTGCCTAATTTTGGGTTTTCACCCTAGAGGTCACTTCCTTCTTCTGTACCTTCAAATCAATGTATTTTGGTTGGATATTGATGCTAGACTACTCTTTTTCTTTATTTTCAAGATCACTCTAGACTGCCTATTTTTGGGTTTTCACCCTAGAGGTCATCTCATTTTTCGAAATTGGCAATCTTCGGGCCGACTTGTCTTGACTTGGCTTCAATTCGAGCTTCTATTTTCAAAACTGATATTTACTTAAAATGTGGATTCCTTGTGTCTCTTGCTCATAGTTGAAGTCTCGTTCTTGTATTGTTTGATCTGTGTGTGAAGCATATACAATATTCCTTCTTTCTTTTTCTTTTTTCCCCCTTTTTCTTTTCTTTTTTTCTCTTTTTTCTTCCTTTTTGCTCTCTCTTTTTTTTCTTCTTCTTTTTTATTTTATTTTATTTTTTTCTTCTCTTTTTTGTTTTGTTTTGTTTTTTGTTTTAGACTGTCCATTTTGGGTTTTTAGCCTTGAATCTATTTCTTCTTATTCGAGTCTATAAATGTATCCTCGAATCAACACGTATCTATACTGGGTATTGATGCTATCTTCCGCTCGAAGTTAATTGCCTCTTTGCAGCTCTTCTGATATTTACTCGATTTGGACATATCCTTGTTTTCAACCACTTTCTTCTGGTGATTTTCCGATCTTCGTATCCAATCTGTCTGGTCTCATCTCTGTCTTTTAGTAAAGTAAAAGAATACCATTTGTCGTCACATTCATAGATGTCCTGAGAAAGCCTTCAGGGGGTAGAGGTTTAGGGTCAACTCTCGTTTCAAGGATCTTAAACGACAAGTGCCTGAGAAGATAAATTCCTAAAATGGGAACTGCCCATTGTCTAAACACTCGCTTTGTTCCTCTGTTGGCCTAAGTAAATTAGCAGATACTCACATTTACAGTATCCCCACAACATTCAATCTCTTCTAAATATATGCAACTTAGAGTTGATCTTTGGAACTGAAGCAAATGTACTGTTGCATTAAAAATTCGAAGACCTAGTATAGAAATGATATATACATATGTCCATTAAAAAATACGTGTATATGTATATGGGAGAACAAAAACTACCCCAAAAAATAAAATGTTTAAAGAATCAAGAATGTAAAAATGCTTTCTAAATGGAAATGTGATTTTTAATTCTAAAAAATATCTGTTTGAGAGTTTTTTTTTCCAAAGCATTAAGAATTTCTTTGTGAACTGATGGGAAAACCATAAGGACCTCCAGACTACCTCCCGAGTACTAACTCATTCCGGTCCTTTGTAGTGTAGGCTTTCCTCTTCTCTTGTTATTCCACCGTTGTATCAACTCTCTCGTCATGAATCCCACGTCAACCAGCTTCTTGATTTTTTCTATTAACGACCCCGAATTTCTTAGTGTCATGCCCCGGTGCCTCAATGTAGAACTCACATATATTGTATGGATCAAAACTGTGAGCAGATGAGCTGGGCGTAGTCTTTATCGGCCTTGAGGTAAGGTACTAACCCTTGACCAGATGAGGCCATATGTCTGAGATGGAATACTCAGAATATCTATAAATATATACTTGTTTGAGGAATTTTTCTCGATGATTCGAATGAATCTGCCCGTCTTCTTCTCTTACGATCACGAGAACCTTGAAAGTGGTACCCGTTTATCTTTTTCTTTCCTTCTGCTCCTAGGTAGGTCTGGTCTTTAAACTTAGGTCCTGAAGTGTATGTTCGATTCTCTCTCCGACTGTCATGAAGTCCTCAAAGCTGACCTTCATTTTCTCAAGCATCTTACTAAAGAAGAAATATGAAAGGTGGCATAGAAGTCACTTTCCTCTTCATCTACGGGAGGCTACACCCGGGTCGCTAAACACAGACACCTCAAAGCACATTCCTTGAAGCTTTCATCAGGTTTCATCTTCGTACCCTGGAGATACTAACGAATTGGTGCTAGGTCCAAAGCATATCATATCACGGTAGGTCCTGCTAGACTGTCGGGGAAGTAGTGGATCGACAATTTTTCAATGTAGCCCTCAATCTTTTGTAGAATATGGTCACGTGAATCTTGTGGCATCTTGTTCCGTTATCATGCACAAATATGGGAATCTTTGGAATCTAGAGGAACGACCAAATCAGGGTTCAAACAGAGCTTTCTTGCATCAAAGGCATCAAACTTCTTTTTTTCTCTCGAGTCCATCTTCTAACTGCTCGAATCTTGATTTTTTAGTGTGTTCAATTCTTTTATTCACGGTAAAACTCTAATTGTTCTTTGGATTACCCCCAAAAATTTTACGCAAGGTAATAATAATGTTATGTAAAATATGCCATGACTGTACAATGTAATGCAATCCTAAAATATAAACATGAATGCAGTAAGGTATTGATTCCAAAAGTGATCCCCATAGAACGACGTTCATTGAGGCCAAAAGGTTTCATTATATCATATATTAGATATTTACAATTACCGATAAGCTTCAGTGCCTACTTTCTTAACTTCATCCAGTAGTCCGGTCAGCTTGCCTCCGTGGTCCAACACTTGGTCCATGTTCTGACTAAGCTTGCCACCTTCTTAAGCCGCCTTACATGCTCGGGTAATATCGATCTTCGGGTCTTCATCTATCCCCTACTTAGTCTTTCGCACCTTGGAAGTTGTCCTCCTTACTTTCCAACTGAAGAGTGTTTGATTGTCATTGCTCTGTCGTAAACTTGTTTCCAAAACTCTTGTTAATGGCTAAGTTATTCTGCAGCTCGTCTCTGGAGACTGTCGTACCTATTCCCAATTTCCTCAAACTTACCAGATAATAGCCTGACTGGATTCTTGCTTGACTAGTTTCTCTCCTTCTAATATTCTGAGTCGTCCTTCAATTGAAAAATGCCGTTCATCTATTCTTTAAAGGTGACCCAATCTGATATTCTTAAACACTCAGTAAAACTTCTGGTGATCATTCTACAAATTCAATTTTATCCAAGTTATCTCTCTTTTATCTAAGCTGGCTGAACTCGAAAGAATATCTATCTCCTGGGGATGCCCCTATCTTTGATCTTCAAATTTAACTCGCTTGAGTGACCCACTTCAGTATTACTCAAAATTTGTCCTGGATATCGATTCTTCCTCGACTTTGCCCTTCGGGTGATTGTTAGCTCACTATAGAATTAGAGAACTCCGTCTTCGAAACCCAAAATTCTCATCGCGATTTCCTCAGGGCCCCGCAATCCTCAATACTATGACCCAAACTTCCTAAACGGTAACTGCCTCTAGCACGTGTGTCGTAATCTCTCGGATAATACAGTCTCTTCGCTAGAGACTTCACCGAGGTAATAAGGCTCTTCTCGATGAACATTAGGAGTAGCTCAGTGTACTTCATAGGAATCGAGATGTACTTCTTTTCATTACTTGCTTCTCGGGTTTCTTCTGGATCGAGCTCTAATTTTTGAAAGCCTGACTCAGACATACCTTCCGCCTGTTTATTGATGCGGATCACAAAAGGGTTCAATTTGTCATATTTGGCTGGCTTGGAAGTAGAATTCTAACTATCCCTCTCTCTATTCTGATCCTTAATTGATTCTTCTTTCGGTTCGATGGATCGCTTACCTTTCGTCAAAGTATTCATCTGATTCATCACTTCTTCCCTCTACTTCTTTCAACTCTTGCACTTTACTTTGCTTATTACCAGTACCGTGTCTGACCTGAAGTCTTCAGATGGTTCCTCTTTTATTGTCTCCGATCTTGCTCTGGGACAAAACCCTGGATCTGTGCCCTCTAATATCTGACCAGACGACCCTTTGCCAATTATGAACGATTTCTGAGATTTGAGAAACCACTTCGGGAATCAATATCCTATAAATGCAAGAATGCATGCAAATGCGGTGTTGATTCTCAAACAGTCTTTAAAAAACTTTCAATAGAGAAAATGTTTGTTTGCAAGAAATTAGTAATGAATTACAGGTAACAGTTGGATTTATGCTGGAGACCTTGACTTCGGAAAGCAAAACTTGTGCTTCATGTCTCGACGTCGTCTTCAGGATGATGGATGACTTCGTCTTCTCCTCTTATTCTATCCCATGGACTCGTGACGTCATGATCTTTATTTTTGTGGCTTCTAAAAAGGACATCAACAAGTGCATGCGTAATGCAGACAAGATCTTTTCTTCTGTAGATCTAGGTGCAAACGAATAATACGTCTAAATAGGGATGGATTCTATCGATCCTAGGGGAGTACTTTAAAATTTTTAGGGGTTTAAATTAAAATTCTCAAGGATCATTTGGTTTAAAAATTTCCCCATCTTTTATTATCAAAAAGTTTTAACTTACTTAAAAAAATAAAACTTCTAGGTTTCTGCGGCCATGACTAAATCTTCTGCGTTAAATGTGAAGATTTAAAATTGGGGTTCTGCGGCCCTGACTGAATCTTCTGCGTCGCACGTGCCTTACTATCGTACCATCTTGTTTCTCGATTGGTCTTTGCTCGACCTAACTTGATACTATAATATTATCGTTTCTGGCAAAACAAACTTTTTCTATTTTGAAAGCCTTTTAATGAACTATTCTTGAATCAACACCATGTCATGATATGCAACATGAATGCAAATAAAGGCGTTGATTCCGTTGGTAATCACCATTTCGAACGACTTTCATGGGAATTAAAGGGTCTAGATTACAAAAAGGGTCTACATTGCAAAAGGAGTCCCTATTACAAAAAGAGTCCATATTACAAAAAGTCTTAATTACAAAACAAAGTTCTACACATAAGCCCTAGCTCTACCTCTTAGCTCCTCGATAGCTCTGAGCAACTTGATAAACCTTGGTGCTTCTTCCATGTCTGGGGTTACAAAAGGTCAGAGAGCCGCGGCTTCGATAGTTAAGTCATTCACACGCCTTGCAACTCGTTGTATGTCCACCATCAGGGTCTCGTGTGTACTTTGGCACTACACGCTTACTCGGCAAATTGTTACCTCAGATCTGTTGATTAATCTCTAACCAATGTCGCATGACTGGATCGATGTCGTCCTTCTTAAAACACATTTTTTCCATGATGAAAGATTTTCTAGTCGGGCAAACCACTTGAATCAACGCCTCTATGTAATGTGGATGCAATGATAATGCAACAAAAGTATGTGTAAAATAAAAATAAAACACAAAAAGAAATGAGTTAGTACCGAATAAAAATAATAAATACATAAATAAAAGGACAAATTAAATAAGGTAAACAAACAAAACAACCTATTTATCCCGTCTAAAACACCTAAGGTTATCCGCATGGCTCTAAAGCTGTAGATTTCTATATGTTCTCTACATGCAGTTTTGGTTCTAGGAGGTTCCTGAATTGTCCTCACTGTCCTCTACTAAGAGTAGCAAGGCCCCCGATCATCACTCATTATAGGCTCCTTTCAACCGGGTTCAATTCAGGGGGACCCATTCACTTATGCCTGCACGAAGGAACGATATCCTTACGAAAGCATAAGGTACTCGAGCCCCGAAGGTACTTACTAGGCCTACATGGGAGAACGATATCTCCACAAAAGCATTATCATTTTCCCCCCACTTAAAAAACGGGCTTATATTTCATATTTTAAATGTGTTAAAATAAACGCAATTATAACCGAATGTTAGTTTAATAGTCACTTTAATCCGGAATTTCTAATATTAATAAAGTGGTAATTATTTAAAAAGCTCGACTCACTTTATTTTGTTTGGAAAAACAAAAAAATATCCCCAGCAGAGTCGCCATCTGTAGCGATGTCCCTCTCGCTAAAAAACGTACTTTTATTTTGTTTTGTTTTGAAAATAATGTCTTCCGTGGGGTTTTGTAAAAACCGTATTTTATTTTGAAAATGGAGTCGCCACCGGCCACTTAGGTAGGCCGGACACCATAAAACCATAGATTTGAAAACTGTTGGGTTCGGGAGTCGGTTACGGATGGGGAAGGATTAACAGGCCCACACAGCCCAAAATTGGTACTTTAATAATTACCGCTTTATTAATATTAAACTTTCCGGATTAAAGTGACGATTAAGTTAAAATTTGGTTATAAGTGCGTGTAAATTTTAAAAGCCCCATTATCTGAGAGTAAACGCCTAACCACCATCACTACGCCTGATACTGGCCCCGTTTACGCTCGGATAAAAGGGCACCGCATTAACAATTTATATATCTCGATATGCAATCTTAGTGGGCAAAATATAAAATATGGAAAATAATTTAAATACAATAAAATACAAATAAATATTAAGATAATAAAATACTAATCTAACATAAATAAAATACTAATATAAAACATACATACATAAATATTAATCTAACTCATAAATAAAAACAAATCTAACATAAATAAAATATTAATATAAAACATAAATTTAAAACATAATAAATACTAATCTAAAACATAAATAAACATACAAACTAAAAAACACAATTTTAAATTAACTACTACTTCATTAAATTATAAAAATTACAACACAAATAAAAAGGAAAGAAAATATACCTAACTAGGAGCTTGAATGATGAACCCCGACGGAACCCCACCGAGATCTACTACGACCTCTCCAAAAATTAACTAGATCGGACCCAAAATATGATCCCGATCGAACCGGTTAGGACTGAGGGCACTGCCCGGGTCATTGTCTTTGCCCCTGCCTCATATTTATAGGCAAAGGGGGTGGTTGTGGGGTTGACGTGGAGCCCCCACATCCATGCATTAATTTTTTTTTGTTTTTTAATTTATTTTTTTACTTTTTTATATTAATATTTTTATTATTATGATTATTTTTGATTATTTTTATTAATTTTATATTAATAATATTACTATTAAAATAACACTAATAATACTAAAACCTAGTAAAAAATGAGTGATTACACACGTAGGTAATTGAAAGTAGAAGCGGAGCAGTTGCATCAACATCTCTATCGAAAGAGATATCCTATCGACAGGTTGTTTCGGTATCTATGGCATCCTTGTTTTGTTTATGAATAGTGGCATGTACGAAATAATCTATCTATTTTGTTAAATTATTTAAATCGATCTGCCTTGTAATGGTTTTGTTTATGTAGTTAAATGATATATGATATGTATAATTTCTGTGTATTATGTTAGTTTTTTATATGTTGATAATATTATCTATAAGTAAATTAAAAATTTTAAATAGTTCTGATTTTTGGATGTAAAATATTTTTAAATTAACGTGACATTTTCGATTCGTGTTCGGTATATGGATACGGGAAGGGGGTGTTACAATGAAAGTATGACTATGTTAAAGGATATGATATGCAAATAATTGCATGATGAAAGTATGACTATGTTAAAGGATATGATATACAAATAATTGCATGATGAAAGTATAACTATGTTACATAATATGATATGCAAATAATTGCATGATGAAAGTATGACCATGTTTCAAATATGCAAATGATTACATAATGAAAGCATAACTACTTGATGATCATGAACCATTGATATCATGATTCTATGACGGAATTGATAGATGACATGATTCTTAAGATAGTCATGATGCATGATACTATTATGTTGTGAAATACTTGCCATCTTACAGAAATTGTAATGCACTTTTATATAACACACTGTAATGTATCTCTACATGTTATGATAAATGTGTTAAATGCCTCACTAAGTTCGTACTTAGCGTGTGTTTTATTTCACATGTAGGTTCTCCGAAGTAGATTAACAAGGAGGAGCTGTTCTTTTGGAAAGTCAAGTTACTACAATAAGATACAGTAAGTACATCTTTATCGTAATTTGATATCTAGCGGGCATGTAAATATTTTTTTAAGTTGATCTATTTAAAGTATAAGTTTTCACCTTAAATATATGCTTTTATGATGAATAAGTTTAGAAGTATAGTTTGCTAATAGTAGCATTGAACTTCGGTACAATTAAATATAGTTTAACCCTAACGTGTAGAAATTTTATAATTAAGAAAAGGTCTAGGCAGCACACATAGTTTTTACCATGAGTTGCATTTTTATTTTAATAACTCAATTATAAGTTTTGTAAACCAATTCAGGGTTAAAACTAGCTGCATCTAGCCGACATAGTTTTTTAATTTAGAACCGAGAAAGGGTTAAACTCCAAGCTAAATTTTGATATAAAAAAAATTTACAAGTTAAGATTTCTTCCAACGATTTCGTAACATCTTTAATGTATATTCGGCCTACGAGTATACGTTAAGGGTGTTACACCTTAAATGGTACTGAATCTTGTAATATTTTAGGCTTATATTCAAGCATATCAAAACTCGATGGTCAGTATCGATACTACTCGTTAAACATGTGAGAGCAATGGTGTTTTCAAATATGGGAGACGAATTGGTTGCACTAGAAGCATACGATGCCGAACATATTTAACAATATACTCTGTTCTATTTAAGTTGTGATAAATCCATTACATTTGGTATATTTGTTGGATGAACCGATGTGTGAGAAATATGATGACCAACACAATAAAAATTAGATTCAAAAGTATGATCTGAAATTTGATGCATGGTTCATTGATACTAAGCTTAGTTAAAATGAATGAAGAAGAGTCTATTTCTGTGTTGTCGTAGTCTGTACATATATCAGATGTGAAGTTCAATTCCTCAATTATTTGTTCTTTCTCATGTTGTCTCTTGGAATTACGTATAGAAACAACATCTTTGTCTGCAGACGGTGGAGCACCTCCTGTGATTCTTGATGAACTATCTCCTTAATCAAATTTTACATACAACTCGATGTTGGTACCCCTACACGCTTGTATCTTCTAAACATCTTGCAAGGTCACTTGCAATACATATCGTAAGCATGTAATGCGCTTCAGGGCTGAGCTCATTAATTGGGATTTTGGCTTTCATTGAAGAGAATTTGTTCCTTGCTTATTTGTTAACCTCTGTGGAAATCAACTCAAAGAAATCATCATTCTTGATGTTGTTGTTGAATGAAGTGTATAGGTAAGTTCCTAAAAAGAAAATGGTTGCAGAAAATCTAGTCATAATTTTTTAATAATGATTAAGCTTAAACCCTGAAAATGCTGCAAAATAGGGAAGATGTGTAGAAGTATTTATAGATGATTTGTCAGGGTAAAATTTGGGGTTCGACACCAAAAATATTTCCGAAAATCAGTTTGGTGTTCGACACCTAAAATGTTACCGAAAACTAGTTTGGGGTTCAGACCCTAAAATGTTATGAAATTTTGTTTGGGGTTCGGCACCTAAATTGTTACCGAAAATGAGTTTGAGGTTAGACCCTAAAATGTTACTAAAAATTAGTTTGGGGTTCGGCACTTAAAATGTAACCAAAAACGAGTTTAGGTTTCGGGACCTATAATGTATCAAAAATTAGTTTGGGGTTCCTAACCTAAAATATTACCAAAAATTAGTTTGGGCTTCGGACCCTAAAATGTTAACGAAATTAAATTCTGGGTTCGGCACCTAAAATATTACCTAAATCCAGTTTGGCGTTTGGGAAACCAAAATTATTACCGAGATATTTAACTTTTTAAGTTTAGTGAAACATTTCATTCGTCACCTAAAATGTTACCGAAAATTAGTTTCTGTGGTATGAGAACCTAAAATATTACGATCATATTTTATTTTTTAAGTTTAAAGTGAAACATTTCATTCGGCACCTAAAATGTTACCCAAAATCTGTTTGAATTGATTGATAACCTATAAATGAGAAAATAAATAATGTCGTATATTAATCGTATTTTAAAATGTCGCACCACACACCATCCCTATTTTTATCTTCTTCTGCCGTCATCATTATCAGCCTCACCCTACAATAGCTCGTGGTCTGCCCTAAACCACAACTCCTTTCCCACGACTATTCAGACGCCTGTTCGTAAAATTTCAATATTGGTTTGCCCAATTTTGAGCGAAAACCCATCGCACTCAAGCCCTTGACGCGTCAGTGCTCTGCTAACCTAGCACCTCAGTAACCAATCCTAAATTTACATTCTCTTGTTATATTTCACTTCTTTTATTTATTTAATATTTTATTTTGTTTTGCTTTAATAATATTATTAATTAATTGAATCGTTCTTACACTCTGTACCAAATCTTTAGCACCGGCCGGCTACAAACTATTTTTCCCTTGTTTTTATTTTATTATTATATATATTGTTTTCTTATGTGAAAACAAGTACCGCCACCGTAATATATATATATATTTTTACATTACAATTATTTATAATGATATAGATTTTGAAGCAATTACTTAAGTTAGACTCGACCGGCTTGTTTTCGTAAACGAATTGTTTGATTAATCTGACTCTAATTGTTTGACCGACTTTATCCGAATAGTTCAATCCATCTGTATATTCGATTGATATAGAGATCAATGATACGAATCAGATAAGTGCACTTGTATTAGTAAATTTTCTTGAATAAGTATTTAGAAATAATTCTTTAGTCATAGTGATAATAATATTGATATAGAGTTACTCTCGTAGGAACCAATACATCAGAAACTAGTATTAGATCTAAGTGCGGGAGACGTTAAAGTTATTGGCCGCTAGAGGTATGTTTCTTCCGGTGTTATAAATAAATGGTTTTATTTGTGTGTTTCTTTCTGTGCTACATATGTGTTGTAAAATGATGTTTTTTTACACTTGCGTGAATTATTCCGTGTTGTGAATGTTCAAAATTTTCAGATATCATGCATTAGCCTGTGTCTTAACTGAAAATTTGATTTATCGAATTGTAAAACATCAGATTTTCTTAATTGTAAAAGATCTTATTTAAAGAATTGTGCAACTTGAATATTGATAATTTGAGTTTGTATTAAGATTCAGATTTTTAAATTAGCATCACATCATTGTGTGTACATGTGTTGGGATTGTACGGTGGAAGTAGTAGTTTATGGTGCACTGTAGTGAGAAGTTTTGGAGAATTTTCCTATTCTTTTCGTGGAATGTAGTTGGGTATTGTGTTGTGTGTGTGGCAACATCATGTCTTTGTGTTGTGGTTTACAGTGTTTTCAAAAAGACTTTATGGGAAAAATAAAATTGTTGGGCTCGAATATCGTCAACCGAATCGCTAAGAGGGAGTGAATTGGCTTAAAAGAAATTTTAGTGGAAGCACAAGAATATAAAACTTTGGACACAAGGATTTATAGTAGTTCGACTTCTAAACCAAGTCTACTTCCACTACCTTAGCTCCCCACTAAGGATTTTCCACAAATTCACTAATTTATCTTTCTTTTTCAAGGATCAAGAGTAACCTTTACCAACCCTCAAAGTTTATACCCCAAATCTTTGAGCAACTCTCTTCCTAACAGAAAACCTCAAAAGGCTAATTTGTTTGCACTTAACACTTGAACAATATTGACAATTTGGCTCAACAAGTGTTTTTCTACAAAGAATATGACAATTTAACCCAAGAACAAATTTCTCCATACAAATGAATGTTGCCAATATTTTTCACTTACTTCCATAGCTGCTTGAAATAGGCCTTTTAAATCCTCTATTGGCTTCATGATCGTTGCTAGTCGTTGGGGGTTGTTAAGAGCCGTTAGGGAATTAATTTTCAGCATTAACTGCTTTTGTGATGTAGTGGGTGTCGGTACTCTGGTCACGGTATCGGTACCTACCTTAAATAGAAAGAGTCGTTAGACACAATAAAGCAGGGCGTATCGTTACTTGATACCAGGGTATCGGTACGTGCCCTTTCGTATCGGTACTGAGGGTTAGTATTGGTACGAAAAGTGTTAATTGAAAATTTTCAAAACACAGCATATCGGTATTGGTCATGACCATATCAGTACGTGCCACTTCGTATCGGTACCAAGGATAGGATACCGGTACTGAAGGCTTGTTTTTTACTTTTAAAAGCCTTTGAAAATATTTGTTCAAGTAAAAAACATTTCAAAAATATTTTTCAAGTTATTTAGACTTTGAATTAATTTTTTTAATATTTTAATTAAGTCCAAAAACATTTTTCAATATGTTATATCAAAATCTTTATTTGAACAATCTCCCATTTTTTATATAACGAAATCACTTGCAAAATTATTTTTGAAAATCTTCCCCCTTAGAAAAATAATTTTAGAAAAAAATATTTTAGAAAATATTAAAAGCTCTCATTTTTTTTTTGAAATTTAATTTTTTCAACATATCTTACTGAAGGTTAGTACCGATACGAAAAGTGTTTACTGGAATTTTTCAAAACACAGTGTATCGGTACTGGTCATGATCGTACCAATACGGGCCACTTCGTATCGGTACCGAGGATAGGGTACCGGTACTAAAGGCCTGTTTTTGACTTTTAAAAGCTTTGCTCAAGTAAAAAACTCTTCAAAAACATTTCAAACATGTTTTTCAAGTTATTTGGACTTTGAATTATTTTTTGTAAAATTTGAATTAAGTCCAAAATCATTTTCAATTTGTTATATCAAAATCTTTATCTCAATAATCTCACCTTTTTTGATATAATGAAATCACTTGGAAAATTGTTTTTGAAAATCTCCTCCTTAAGAAAAATAGAAAAAAGAGAAAATTTTTAGAAAATATTTAAAGCTCCCCTTTTTCTTTTTGAAATTTAATTTTTCAACATATATCTCCCCTTTTTGTTATATAAAAAATAATTTAAAACAGAGTTTAAAATCAAATTTAAGATCAAAAAAATAATGGAGAGTAAAAAATTTAACAAATAAAAGAATTTTAAAATAACATGGCTCCCCCTTAATTAAGCAACAAAAGAATATTAGTCCAAACATTCGAGAGAAATATTGAATTTCAAATGAATAACAAGAATAAAACTCAGGAAATTCAATAAACATATCATTTGTGAAAATAAATCAATAAGCATTCAAGGCAAGACAAAAAGGAGACAAAATGTTCCTTTTTGACTGTGCGTACCGGTACGGTGTCGACCGTATTGGTACTTGGTTGAACATCGTATCAGTACGGTATGGGTGGTGCCGGTACCGATTGCACGTAATGGTGAAAATTTGCATCAAAAAATAACTTAAGAAGCCTTCTAACTTAGTTTTAAGTTCATACAAAGGCTCTAATAAGTCCTAGTTATACATTTTGATAATTTTAGCTACAAATTATCAACATGCTTATCAAAATAACACATTTAAAACATAGAAAGCATGGTTTCACTAAAATTCAAGGCTATAGACATATATATGACCATAAAAGGCCAAAACATGAAACTCATGAAATTGAGACTCCCCATAACTATATGCAATTAAGCACCACATGGAGATATACAACCATGCTTAGATCATTATGAAAAATAGACATGGAAATCATGATTAATCAATTGCATGAAATTAAATTTACCACTTGAACCAAGGTAGGATGTTAAGCCTCTCTTTCTTCAAGTGTCATTCCTTCTTTGTGTGTAAAGAGCTTTCAAAATGTAACTTTACTCATTAATGCTCAAACACACCTACAAGTAGACAATCAAGTGATTTTTAGTATCCAAATTGCTTTGGATCCATTGGCATTAGTCTCCAAAAATCTTTGTCCCCTTAGGAATCTATTTTTTAATGTTTTCCTTTTTGTTAGAAGAAATATGTCCCTTAGGGAGCCAAATAGTTTTGGAAAGCAATTCATTTTTGATTTTTAGTTTTTGAAACCAAATTCTTGTTTTAAAAAACGAGGCTTTAAACTCCAAAACTAAATCGTCGTAGGCATCTTGTGATTCATCAAAAGTATATGAACTTGAAGGTGATGTATTAAAATTTACCTCATCTTTTTGGATGGCCATGAGCCAAAGGTTGGCTACCTCATCATCGGTGGAGTCTTCTTTATCACTCCATGTAGCCACAAATGACTTCTTCTTTGATCATTGGGCAATCATATTTGACATGCCCGAGCTTCTTGCACTCGAAGCACACAATGGGATCCTTCTTCCTTCTCGATTCATGTTTGGATTCTTTCTTCTCGCACTTCATCAATCGCTTGAGTTTCTTGAAGAGTTTGGCCATCTCTTCTTGATCTTCACTCTCCTCTTCGCTCGATGTTTCTTCTTGAAAGCTCGATGAGGTCTTGAATACAACATTCTTCTTCTTTTCTTATTCTCTCCCCTTTGACATCAATTATGGGAAAGCAAGGAACCAATGAGCTCGTTAAACTTGAGCGTCTTGAGGTTCTTTGCTTCAATGATGGTGGTCTTCTTAGAATCCCATGATTTGGGAAGTGAATAAATCAACTTCAGAATAAGCTTGTCCTCCGAAATCACTTCTCCTTAGCCTTTAAGTCCATTGACAATGGTGGAGAATTGATCAAACATAGCTTTGATGTCTTTCTCCGGGTTCATCTTGAAGTTCTCGTACTCAAGGTTGAGAATACCGATCTTTGTCTCCTTTACTTCGTTAGTTCCTTCCATGATGCTCATTCATGCCCCAAGATCATTAGCTTGAATGAATAGCTTCATTCTATTCTTCCAATAAGAGTAGTGATCTCCATTGAAGAACGAAGGCTTGTTGATCGGTTGGGAATCCTCAAGTAGTAAGCACCGAAAGTGGAGTATATTGCCTCGGTTGATGTTGAAATGACTTGAGTTCTTCGAGAATCGACTCTAGGATGTTAATCTGATGATAAAGACCTCAATCTAATATTAATTGTTAGGCTCGAATATTGTTAACCAAATCGCCAAAAGGGGATGAATTGGCTTAAAAGAAATTTTAGTGGAAGCACAAGAAAATAAAACTTTGGACACAAGGATTTATAGTGGTTCAACTTCTAAACCGAGTCTACTTCCACTATCTTAGCTCCTCATTAAGGATTTTCTACAAATTCACTAACTTGTCTTTCTTTTTTAAGGATCAATAGTAACCTTTACAAACCCTCAAAGCTTATACCCCAAAACTTTGAGCAACTCTCTTCCTAAGAGGAAATACAAATAAGCAAACTATATAAAACCTCATAATGCTAATTTGTTTGCACACTTAAGCTCACACCCAAATCCTAACACTTGAGAAATATTGACAATTTGGCTCAACAAGTGTGTTGATGGACAACATGAACGACGATAGCTTAGGCTCCTCGGACGGTGGAGATGAGAGGATTCCGGTGAGGCCTTTTGACGTTTGTGGTGAGGAGAGTGAGATGATGAATGGTGAGAATCCAAGAGAGCCCCCTAATCCCCTGGCTCTTAGTCATTCATAAGGGGCTTGGGAGAGTCGTGACACGTGTTAATTCCCAAAAAGGACCACATGTGTATAGGTGTCTGTATTTAATAAGGACTACGTGTGTTGTTATGAGTTCTAGATAGTGGCGACCTTTCACATATTATACTCGCAAGAGGTTCGCACGCCATAGAGTTTGCACTCTAAGTGGTTCGCGTAGTGGCGATTCTCAGGTGCTAACAATTGCCCTCAGGTGAGGAAAGGTTATAAAGTGACCTTTGCGAACTTGAAAATTAAAATGAGATTGTGGGTCGCGAAAAATTTTGTATACTCGCAACTTCGGAATTGTGGCATTTTAATGAATAATTAAATATTCATGTGTATCCCCTTGTAATTGTAAACGCTGGTTCGTTTATAGCTAATTACATAATGTTGTTATTCCCGAGGGGCTTGTTTGTATAAATATTTGAAGAGATTTTATTTTTGTATCGTAATGAGATATTGTCTTTCCTTTGGGGTTAATTCTTGCCCCCGAGTGATGATAAACTTATGGAGAATAAATTTTAAGTTTGAATTATGCTTGTATTCTAGTGTTCACACTACACTGTTTTTTTAAATAGCGATACATCAATATAAATTTCTGATGTTTGCAATCTTGCAAGATAAATAGGTAGCGAGCTCCTGCCCCTTTTGCAAATAGTTCGTGGGATTTAGACTTTTGTTTAGCATGTTTTGTATGTACTTGTTCGCTTAAATATGAGCTACTTTTCTATTCCCTGACTTTGTGTAGATGTTGAAAATACTATTAATTTCTATTGTGATGGCATACGTTGCCTTTCTAGGGGTGGGAGATCACTAGTGAATAATTACTTTTAGATATGATTGAAATGATGATCGTGTACTTAAATATTGCACACGCTTTTTGGAAGTGGCATGACGTGCGATCGCTCGACTATGCACACTTACTTGGAAACGACTAGCTATTATTTTATTACGCGCTTACTTAGAATAGTCTTGATCGCTATATATTTGTTCACCTTAGACGATTATTATTATTATTATTATTATTATTATTTTATTTTATTTTATTTTGCTTACTCACTTTGGGAGTGGCGATCATTAAGCTGATTCCTTTATTTTAGGGATCGAACGAGGTTTTAGGGAGTGTTGCATTTTCGCAATCATTTCTTTACTTTGGAAGTGCCTAGCGAACCTTCATTTTTGCGGCCGCTTTACTATGCACACTTACTTTGGAAGTGGCTAGTAAACCTTTATCTTCTTAGTTGGTTTACTATGCACACTTACCGTGGAAGTGGCTAGCGAACCTTTTCTTTTTTGGTCACTTTATTATGCACTTACTGTGGAAGTGGCTAGCGAACCTTTATCTTCTTGGTTGCTTTATCTTCTTGGTTGCTTTACTATGCACACTTACTATGAAAGTGGCTAGCGAACCTTTATCTTCTTGGTCGCTATTCTATGCGCACTTGCCATGGAAGTGGCTAGCTGTCCTTTAACTTTGTGGTTGCTTTACTATGCACACTTGCTATGGAAATGGCTAGCAAACCTTTATCTTTACGGTCGCTTTACTATGTGCACTTGCTATGGAAGTGGCCAGCGATCCTTTTGTTTTTCATCACTACGCTACTTGGAGCCGTAAGAGAGTTTTATTTTTCATCGCTACGCTACTTGGAGCCGTAGCAAAGTTTTGTTTTTCATCGCTACGCTACTTGGAGCCGTAGAAGAGCTCCCTTATTGCTACGCTACTTGGAACCGTAGGAGATTTCACTTTGCATCCCTACTTGGAGCGGTAGGAGATTTCACTTTACATTGCTATTTGGAGCGGTAGGAGATTTCACTTTTCATCGCTACTTGGAGCGGTAGGAGTTTTCGTGGAGATTCACATAGAGATTTGATATGGAGCTTTCATGTTTACTATTCTGCAATTAATCAAACAAATTTGCATATCTGCACTCTACTTGGAGCAACAGGTTTATCAGTATATTTCAAACGTAATTGAAAATATATTCAAATATGGCATGATAAACAGGGTAATAAAAAGCTGAATGTGCTGAACATAACAATTTGCTAACCTGCACAGGAATGGAGGGTCCAACCTTATCAACACAGTTTCCGCTATCATCAAGTAAAGCGCGCACCACTCTAGTTATCATATCTCCGGTTATTTAACTCTTTCAAAGCAAGTTTTAGTCTTTTCAATTTCAAAAACAGTATACTCACTGGATTAACAATAATCTAGTATCTTCGGTTTTAATTTTAAAATGAACAAATAAAAATGAGGACTAAAGAACCATGAAAAACTATATATATATATAAGAAGGCATACCAAACTACCAATCCCATTTGTTGGCCATTTTGATTCATACTGTACCACACAACTGCCGTAGCATGAAAGCAATAAAAACATTATGTTTCCAAAAATGGAAAGTAGTCAAAAGATGTAAATAGTGTATACACGTTATGTCATTTTTCTGATCAATACAGCAATGCCTCAATTCAAGTCGTCAAACATAAGCTCTTCTGAGAAGAAAACAACTAAAAGAGGTAACATTATGTTTTCTTGAGATTTACCCTAGTCCAAACAATCAAGATTCTAGCCCAACAAAATTTATTTGGTAGATATACTTCCTAGGTTTGATTGTTTCAACTAGAAATGCTCCAAGTATAATAACCTAGACTATCTGCTCCTTAACATAGATAGCATTTGATGAAACACTTCATTGCTGTCTTAGTAAATGGGAAGCAATTTCCCGGTATAAAAGTGAACAACAATTTGCAATTATAACGCGTAAAGAGTGATCAAAGTATTAAATGAATCGAATAAGGGACGAATTAAAGCACCTGAAATTCAAAGTATTAAAGCATCGAATTTCTATCTCTACTGGGGTGATCACTTCCATTGCATGGGTTAATTATCCACAAGCTAAATTGCTATATAAAATAATTTTGTAGTTAAAATGAAATAAATTATATTTTACCTGTGCCATGTTGATTGACTTTCTTACTCGTTATGTTTTCAACCCGCATGTGAAATCGGATCATCCGATCGCGAACCTGCTTGCTTTCCGTTGGTTTATATCCATGCGTTGTAATATCCCAAAATTTGACTAGTGATTAAATTGTAAATTTTGAAAGTTTGGGGGCTAAAGTATAAACTTTAAAAAAGTTAGGATTTCTTTAATTATGTGTTTTGGAAAGGAAATTTCTAAGGTTTAAAAGTATCATGGGATAGATAGTCAGCTAAATTGGGTACTTCCAAAGTTTGATTAGAATCCGAGGAAATTGGAATGGGAATTGAAGATTCAAGTTTAGTGACCAAAATGATAAACAGACAAAACTTGTGTGGCATAAGACTGAGGCCATGTTTTTGGTTGCGTTTGGAGGGCCAAACTAGCTTTTCCACCCAAGAAGTTTCAGAAGCAACAAAAAACAGGCAGCTTTTGAGTGTCAAAACCTTGATTTGCCCCAAACCAAGGTTTTCCTACCTCAACCAAAAACAAAGCCTAAATATGAAAAGTTAAAGGACTAAAGTTTTAATTTCCCAAAAGTTAGGGGTTTTTATTTTATATATAAATAGATCATTTAAGGGTGTGGATCGAATGCGAAGATTCTGGATTGATCCAATGTTTCTATTATTGGGAAATTACAGTCGAAGTTTAAATGGAATTCAAACACTCGAATTGATCCAAAAAATTTTGAGATTTTACCAGATGATAAAGGAAGGTTATAAAAGTCCGTTACAAGTGTTGAGAACATTTTTAGTTTGATTCAAGATGAATCCTATAATTTAATTCTGAGTAAAGGGTTAAATTATCGGTATATTAGATCGAGTGAAAAGTTTTAGAGACCGATCCAAAAGTTATGGAAAATTTATAAAATATTATTTTATGAATATTTTATTGTATTTTGTTGGATTCCAACTAATATTTTACTGTAGTTGGTTGGATTCCAACTAGACTTGGTTGAACTTTTACAAGAATGGTAAACTAGTAAATAAACTAGTTGGAGGGAAAATTGATCATTTAACAAGGATGGCGTTTTTGAAATATTAAGGGCAATTTTGGAAGGTGAATTACACTTGGATCAAATCATGGCCATTGATTTTTGATAAGATTAAGTCTTGGCCATTGGATTAAAAGGGCAAA
The DNA here is from genome assembly GCA_019671005.1 of Hibiscus mutabilis. Lineage (NCBI taxonomy): Eukaryota > Viridiplantae > Streptophyta > Magnoliopsida > Malvales > Malvaceae > Hibiscus > Hibiscus mutabilis. The sequence goes on along the minus strand of CM033740.1, from coordinate 25,862,067 downwards.
TTAGTAATTTCACTAAATAAATGAATTTTAAATTCATTTAATTTTAACACGTGGATTTAAATAAGTAAAAGGTGAACCAAACTATTCATCTTTCTTGAAATATTTTGAACTAAGGGGAGGAAAAAGGGAGAAAATTTTTCAAGCTCGATTCAAGCCCCGAAACTCGATTTTCAGGTAATCTTTCGAACTACAAAGTTGTTCTACTCTTCAAGCTCTATCTTTTGATGTAATTAATTTATGGAATACATGCTTGATTGATGAAAATTTTATATGAGAAGGAAATTAGGGTTTATGGACTCAATTGGGGGTTTTGAGATTTTATGATTCCATGTTAAAATTCAAATTGAAATCAAGGTTTTGTGATGTTAAAATCATGTTATTGAGTTGGGATTTAAACTCTACATGTTTTGATTATTATTAAGATAATTAGGGTTTATGGATTCAAGTTTAATTTGGGGTTTGTGAATGTTAGATTAATGATTTAGTAAGCTTGAATTGTTATTTGGAAGCAAAACCCTAAATTTATTAGATAGGGATCTTTTCAGAAATCTTAAAAGTTAGAGGACCGAATCTGATTTTTTTATAGTGAATTTATGTTATTATTGATGTTGGAGATGTGAAACTGAAGTTAGAATGCAAAACTGATGTTAAATCGAGTTAGTGACCATTTTGACAAACTGTCAAAGTTAAGTGACCAATTCGGAAATGAGGTTTTAGAGAAGGACTAAATCTGATTTTAGTTTAAATAATAGAATTCAAGTAGTAATGTTGATTTGAGGACTAATTTGCAAAGTTAAGAAGCTTGAATCCTTATCTTTGCATTTTTAGTGACTATTTCGGAAAGAACGAAAAATTAGAGGGAATTATTTTTGAATAATTATTTGATGAATAAAGTGATACATTAGTGGTTTGAATCAAGTAATGGGACCAAATTGACAAATAGCAAAGTAATAAGGAATTAGTATAAAGTTTGAAGTTATTTATGGAAGTTGTGTAGGAAAACTGGAAATTGGTAGTAAGTTTGAAAATTCACCATAAATTCTAAAAAAATGGTTAGATGGTGAATTTTATATCGATGTAAATATTTATTCGTCTAGTTTCGTTTAAAACAAACGGTGCTTGATTCCGATTCATATATCAAAAGATATGAATTTTTAAGAGTTGAAAGGTCAAAAACAGAATAGCAATATGTTCCGAAATTCAATACTAGAGTTCGATTTTGAAAATTTGCCATAAATCGTACAAATTGAATCTGGGTCATTAGTTTATATGGTTGAAAAGCTTATCGAATCTAGTTTCGTTTCCAACAAACGGAAACTGATTTCAAGTTCTGAGTTAAAATATATTAATTTTTAATCGAATGAAGGTCAGAAAAATTACGGAACAGTTTCTGTCAGGACAGCCCTGTAAACGGGAGTTTGATGATTTTTCATACTTTTTTTAGATTTTATTAAATTATGTGGCTTATATCGTTAGAACCGTTACTGAATCTAGTTTCTACAGTATAAAGGATATTAAGATTCAGTATGTATTCTGCTCTGTAGAAGTAAATCTTTGATGGTAGTGCAAGTTGACAGAAAATGGAAATTGAGACAATTTGTGTCTAATGTTGGTTAGCAAGCTTGGAGGAATTATTTGAAGATCAAAATGGTCATTAGGGACCAAAAATGAGTTTGTGAACAGTATAAGGAAGGAAAGAAATTTATGGAAATTTTTTATGTTGAATGATTAAATAGTTTAATTGAAATATTGTTAGAAGTGAATCTAACAAATGTTTATTTATATTCATGTGATAAATGAAGTTGGATCTGAATCAAAAGAAGGTTCGAGGTACTATAAAGGAAATGATCAATAGAGCTTAGTGAGGCATATTAATAAATGGCCAAGGTGAGTGCATTTCTCTATGTTTGCATTATGTTGAAATTGGCATTGCATTTCTCTATAATATGTGATAAGATACATAGCTCGACATGGCAATATTGATGGAATACCAGGTACGAATGATTGTTTGCATAAATGATGATGCATTATGCATACATGAAATATGGATAATGACAAAATTAAAATGAAACAAGTTAAAATGAAACAAGAAACACATGGGGATCCACACCTATAGTGCAAATGCACTAACAAGGTGTTTGATATAAAGAGCAAAGAGCGTCCTTATATGAGGAGCAAAGAGCGTCCTCCAGAGTACGTACTCAAATAGCACTACAGTGCAGATAAGCTGTAGGTACCATGGGCCTTTCAGCTAGACACGTTAATAATAATACAAGATGGTTATATGATAGATCATAAGCATGCAAATGACTGCACGATGATACATGAATCACATGATAGTGATGATATATGATATTGATGATACATGATCTATATGATACATGATACATGGAGTATATGATAGATGCTACATGAATTATATGAAATGATAATACATGGTATACATGATGTTGATGATACTTGGTTTACATGCTATACAAATGATTACATAATATAAGCATGACCATGAGATGATACATGATATTAAGAAAGTATGATATATGATGAAAATTATGAAAATGATATATGAAATTTATGGAATATGAGATACATGATAATCATGATCATTATGTTATGCTATAATGGAAATGTTTTAGGATGAAAGTATGCCCATGACAGAGAATATGTTATACAATATTAACATGAATTATATGATAGTTATAATACATGACACATGTACATTGTGATATACTTTCCTTGTTGTAGAGAAATATGAAATGCATTAAAATGATGTGAATTGATAGTTCACCCCAAGAGTGGTATTTCTGTTTTACCAGATTTTTCATACGAGGCTTATGTTATTCGAATTTGGATCGAATAAAATTGTTAAGCGTGTTCAGATCAGAGAAATATCAGGATGGGTGACCTCTGGGAAGGTCCCATAAAAGTGTTTTTATCAATATTTTGGACTCAGTAAGAGTAGAGAAAATTCGTATGGATTATCGATAAAGGAATTCAAAGAGAAATTTTACTCTATGAAGATTTTTGATAATTATCCGAATAATAGCCTGAGTTAGGAAAAGGAAGTTTTATGGGAAAATAGAGTTTATTCCCGAATATGGAAATAAAGAATTTTTGGAATAAATCCAATAGCTTAGAAAAGGTAAAATCGCAGTAGAAGTGTTTTATTGATATCAATATATTGGATCGAATCGAAATTTTAAAGATAGTTTCCAAAGATTATGGAAATTCATAAAATGTTATTTTATGGATATTTTATTAATGTTGAGGGGATTTTAACTATATTTAGTTAGAATATGATGGAATGGTTATAAAGCTTAAAGAAAGAAAATTTGGAAATCGTATTGAATGAAATTCGAATATTTGGATCGAATAAATATCATAAATTAATGGTTAGAATGGAACCAATTTGGTTCAATTTTTATGGAATACAATTTTTAAGTCTTGTTGTAAATAAAGTCTAGTTGGAGGGCAAATTGTTCATTTGCCATGGATGACATTTTTGAAATATTTAGGAACTTTGAGGGCAATTTTTGAAGATGAATAACACATGGATTAAATCATGTCCATTGATTTTGATGTGATTGAATCATGGCCATTATAATAAAAGGGCAAATTAGTAATTTCACTATGTAAAATGAATAAAAATTCATTTTATTTTAAACATGTGGATAAATATTAAAATATGAGAAAAATCTTTCTCATCCATTTTTCATGTTGTTCGAACAACCAAGAGAAAAGGGGGAAAAATACCAAAAATTTTCCTAGTCCATTTTCAATGCTTTTGATCAAGAATTCAAGCAAGGTTGTTTAAGGTAAAGTGATCCACTCTTCATTCTCTACATTTTGATAGTAAAATTTCATGGAATTATGAATTTTAAGTTAGGGTTTGAAGAGAGAGAAATTAGGGTTTCATGAAATTTTATTAGAATTGTTGTAGTAGATGATGAATTAAGATTAGTTTTGATGAAAATAAGTTTGATATCAAGTTAATTACATGTTGGAAGTTATAAACCCTAATCTTGAAATTTAGGGTTTTGTTAGGGGTTTGAGATTTGATGATGATATTGAAGGAATTAAGTTGTTTGAAGCTTTATGTTGATGTTAGAACTTGAATTTTGATGTTTGAAGATTAAATTCCTATTAGGGACCATTTCAAAAAGATTGAGGAAATTAGGGGAAATTATTAGAAAATTTATTTTAGCATTGGAATAATTGAATTATGGTGAAAGTAACTTGAATCGGTGATTAGAGACCAAAATGAAAATTTTGAAAGGTTAGAGGACCATTTTGGCATTTTGAAGAAATTTAGGGACTAAATTCTCAAAAGATTTATTTGGTGCTGGAAATGGGTAGAAAATAATATTTTGAGCTTGAATTGACAATTTAGGACCAAAATTGTACATTTGAAAAAATTTTAGTGACTTATTCGGTAAGTTCAAAAAGTTAAAAGGGGAATTTTAAAAATATTAGATTAAGGAGGGATTAAAGAGTAATTACTGAAAATATGATCAAATTGGCTTGAAATGATGAAAAAAAACCATTTTGGCTAGAAAAGGGAAAATAGAGTATTATTTTGGAAATTTATTGTTTTGATAGGGGCTTAGATGAAAATGAACTAGAGTTGAAGATTCAAGCATGTTATGAAAGTTGAAGGATTTAAATGACAAGAAAGGAAAAATGTAAGGACCTTTTTGAAATGAAAGTATGGTGAAGGATTAAATTGAATAAAGTTGAAAGTTGAAGGAAATTTTTCAAGAATGTTAGGAAAATAAATGAATGGTTTATTTGTACATGAATTTATGTACAAAAGTAAAGTAGTGACTAAAATGTCACTTTTATAAAGTTTGAGGACTAAAAGTTAATAGTCCAAAATTAGAAAATGATTATGGAAAATTTTCAATTTAGGCTTGAACAATCGTTTAATGTTCAAAATGGTCACTAAGGACCTAGGGACCAACTTGACAACTTTGAAGAATATTGGGAAAACTTTCAAAATATTTTATATTTGAATAGTTATATTTAAGAATCAAGTTAGCAATGTTAAATTTAAGTTTAGCACAAGAGAAATAATAAATATGTTCGATTGGTCTTATACAGTTCTAAAAGAGATCGAAGGAGAACCAGTGATAAAAAGAAAGATAAGAACCTCGAGTAAGCTTAGTGAGACATACTATTACATGGCCCAGGTGAGTGCATTTCTAAATGTTTGCATTACATTGAAATTGACATTGCATTTCTTTATAATACATGATATGATACAATGCTCAACATGGCAAGCTTGATGGAATACCAGGTACGAAATATTGTTTGCATAAATGATGATGCATTATGCATAATGGCAATGCATGTTTATACATAGAATATGAATCATAACAAGATTAAAATGAAACAAGATACACCCTGGGGTGCAAATGGCACTAGCGAGGTGATTTTAATATAAGGAGCAAAGAGCGTCCTTATATGAGGAGCAAAGAGCATCCTCTAGAGTACGTACTCAGATAGCACTACGGTGCAGATAGGCTACGAGGTTTCCATGGGCCTCTAGCCAGACATGATGATAATAATAATAATAAGATGATTACATGGTAGATCATGAGCATGAAAATGACTGCATGATGATACATGATTCATATGACAGAGATGATACATGATACATGATATAGATGCTACATGATATATGATACAGATGTTACATGATTACACGATACATGAAAAAGATGTTACATGATTTCATGATACTTGAAAAAGAAGTTACATGTTGCATGACATGCGAGATAGAAATGTTATTGATATATGATAGAAATATTACATGCTATATGATAGAATACATGTTATGCAAATGATGGCATAATGAAGCATGACCATGATAAAGTACATGATTTGTAAATGACTACATGATGAAAACATGTCCATAATAGAAAATATATTATGCAATGATAACATGATTTACATGATAGCTATGATACATGATACATGTACATTGTGATATACTTGCCTTGTCGTAGAGAAATATGAAATGCACTCTTATATGAAATATTATATATCATCAACTCATGTTTAAATAAATAAGTTTAAATGCCTCACTGAGTTCGTACTTAGCGTGTGTCTTATGTCACACGTAGGTTCTCCAAAAAATGTCTAGCGAAGAGGAGCTGAACCTTTGGAAAAATCAAGTTACTACAGTAAGTCATAGTAAGTACATCCTTGTCGTAAATTGATATCTAGTGGGCATGTAAATGTTTTATAGTTGAACTGTTTTAAAGTATGTGTTTACTAGTTAAAGATATGCTTTTGTGATGAATAAATTTAGAAATATAGTTTTCCAATAGTAGTAATGAATTTTAGTACCGTTAAACATAGTTTATCCCTAGTCGTGTAGAAGTTTTTAAAAATCAAGAAAGAGTCTAGGCAGCGTACATAGTTTTCACCTTGAGTTATATTTTTTTTTCAATAACTTAATTATAAATTTTGCAAACCAATTCAAGGTTAAAATTAGCTACAACTAGACGCATAGCTTTAAATTTAAAACCGAGGAAGGGTTTAACTAAAAGCTGAAAAAAATCGAGTCAAGATCTTTTTCCAAAATTTTGTAATATCTTTAATGTATATTCGGCCTACGAGTATACGTTAAGGGTGTTACATTTAATTGGTATCAGAGTTACAGGTTTAGCCGATTTTGGAGGCTAAATCGAGTTTAATGTGATTTAATGTTAAGTACATGCCCCTAGGATGTCATGTTACTAATGTACTACTGTGTAACTTGATGATCTATTTATTTATGAAATAAAAACCCTTAAATTTTAGGGAATTACAACTTTAGTCCCCAAACTTTTCCAAAGTTTATACTTTAGCCATAAATTTTTTAAAATTTACATTCTGGTCACTAACTTTTTAAACTTCAATTCCATTCCAGTTTTCCTTGGAATTCAACCAAACTTTAAGAATACCTTATTCAATTCACTATCTATCACATGAGACCTTTAAACCTTAGAAATTTCCTTTTCAAAACCCATAATTAGAGAAACCCTAACTTTTGCATTTTTGTCATTTTAGTCACTAAGTTAGCTTTTAAGCTATTATCTCAGTACTAAATGACCCTTAATCAACTTAGTAAATTTTAGGGTATTACATGTTTAGAGAGTCACCCGATAGGTGCATGGAAGAGAGAGTTAGGGATTTCTTTAATTTCTTTCAATTATGCTCTTTAATTTCAGTATCATTTATTTTCTCGCAATAAAGCATATACTAGGTATCATGCCGATATATTTTATGTGGGTAGAAAAGTATGTTCGGGTAGGAACCACTTTTTTTTTAAATATGCGGGTAAAAAGCATGATGGAGTAGGATTGCTTTTATTCGAATGAAGCATGTGTACTTATAGGTTCTATACCTTTTTAAGTTTTTGTGATTGTTTAATCCATACTAACTTGCTTTATTTTGTTTTTGCATCGTATTAGCATCTCGTTTTGCATGCATTTGCATCACATCATATTGCATAATTTCCTGGTCGAGCTTTTAATTCTGAGAAAACTTCGATCAAAGTGATTTTGGGGCATCTGATCCGGCCGAGTCAGCATTGGTTTTTCACTCGAAGCAAGGCTAAAAATGGATGGCCGTTTGGAAAAGGTTGAAAAGGCATACGGAGATATAAAGAGTGACATGAAGCAAAACATGGAAAAATGGTGCAACAAGCAACTCGCGACCACATCTCACAGTCATAGAAGGATCTGCTGGCCAAGATAGCTGCAATGTTGGCAGATAAGGATCCTGAAAGGAGAAAATGATTCATCATAAGACTCTGATGCTCTAAAAATATCAAAGAATCCTTGTGACAAGACACCTCTGCAAGCATCGACCTTAGTTGGAAAGAAACATGGTTTTCAGGCTGGATCTTTATTGCACAGAGGAACTAAAGAGCAATCTGTCCCAGATCCGAATGAAGTAGGTAAGTCGAAGGTTGAACTACCCAAGAAGATAGAAGATTGGTGCCAGTGACTGGAGGAAAAATTTAAAGCTATAGAAAGGGCAAATGTAGTATGCGAAATAGACACAAGAAAATTGAGTCCGGTCCCTAATTTGGTGTTACCTCTAAAGTTCAAAATGCCAGAGTTTGAAAAGTTCGATGGAACAAGCTCTCCATCTGCTCACCTCACCATGTTCTGACAAAAAATGACGGGGCATGTCAATAATGATAAAATTTTAATTCATTGCTTTCAAAATAGTCTATAAGGGTCTGCTGCCAAGTGGTTCAATCAGCTTAGCCGGGGTGAGATACAATCATGGAAAGATCTGGCTAAAGCCTTCACAGAGCAGTACAAACATTGACCCAGACCGTTTAACATTGTAAAACATGAAGAAGAGGCCCAACGATAGCTTTAGATAGTATGTGCAAAGATGTTGCAGCGCAAGTACAACCGACCCTACTGGAAAAAGAGATAACGCCTATTTTTGTTAGAACCCTAGAAGATCCATTCCTGAAGTATATGCTGGGAAATGCAACCAAGAACTTTGAAGACCTTGTGATATCAGGTGAGCTCGTTGAAGAAGCCATCAAACAAGGGAAGATCATAGATTCCATCCAATCGACCTTGGTCCTCGCACCAATCAAACTATTCATACTCACGTCGACCTACAATGTTTCTAAAAGATGTCCATCCAATCCCGGTAACATATACAAAGTTGCTTTCGATGCTTCTTAAGAAGAACCTGTTAGCCCCAGTTCGGTCTAAACCAAAGCTGCCTCCTTATCCAGAAGGCTATGATGTTAATGTTGTGTGTGATTATCATCTAGGAAGTACGGGCCACACTACCGAGAATTGTGAAGCTCTGAAAAACAAGGTGCAAAATTTGCTTGAAAATGGCACTCTGAAATTGAACAATGGAGTCCCTGAGATGAACTGATGAGGGGACAATGTTGGATCTGGCTGGAATTTAGACAACCTTTTAAGGACACCTTTGTACCTTAAATCTCTTTTTGAGTAATGCATGAAACAAACCTGTTGCCTAAGCCCGAAGGTAAAAAGAGAATCTTTTGTAAAGGTGTACATATATTTTTAATAAATGATGCATTTCTACAAAAATTTTCACAAAATTTTTCATACATTTGTCATTAGTCTTTTGCACATGCATACATGTATATATTTTTTCAGGAGCGGCATCGATCCTAGTTCGACAGTTGATTCCGAGCAATCATGTGTATAGAGGAAATTGAAAAGTGTTAAGATGAAGGGGCATGTGACCTATCTTCCGATCTACTTAGGCCAACAGAAGGATAAATGAGTATGCTAGGGAGCTATGGAAAGGTCCCAAACATCAAATTTTGAGTGAACATTTCCTCTCAAGCATTGTTGTTTAAGGTTTTTGAATATCGTGATAACTCCAAACATCTATCCAACTAAAGACAACTCTTCTTCAATGATATCTGTGTATGAGATATTACCTGGAAAAGGGAAGACTAGTCAAACAAATCATATTCAGTGATGATATCGGCGTTTCGCAGATCAATCAAGTTTTGAACAAAAATTAGATCAAATCATCGAGGCTATTAAATTTCCTCGATGAGACCTAGAACCTGAAGAGTCTCTAGCAAGGGATAATTAGAACAACAAGGCCAATGCACTATCACCTTCTCTTAGACCATGTTGGTTTTCAGCTGATGATATGCTTGAACTTGTTCATTTTCTGTCATAGGAGCATCATTGCCATATCTTTAGTTATTCCAATTTACCACGATCATCTCAGTTGGGGCAATTTATGAAGGTTGGTGATGCTTCAGACATCTTCGAGTTATGATGATGAGATTGATTCTAAAACCATTATCGTCTATCTACTTCCCAGACTGAAGAAGTGCCAGCAAATTCCTACTCTTTTGTTGAAGAAAGAAAGAAAAAGAAAGGTAAAAGAAAAAAGACTAGAGCAACAACCCGAAAGGGGCGCTACAGGTATTCAGAAAAAAAGGAGAAAAATGAAGCCTTCATGAGAAAAGCGACTGCATAATTTTAGCCCTATTTAAAAGAGATTTGAAAGATTGCTCATCTGTAAAACTGAAGCAAACGCCCATGTTCGGTCAGAATACAAGTTTGCTTAAGCTGCAACGGTCCAAGCTAGAAGGAAGAGGAAATAAACTCTAGGGTGAAAACCCAAAAACGGGCAGTCTAGAGCGATCCATAAGGAAAGTGAAGAGAAAAAACAATGCATCTAAGCAAGTTCAAATCAAGCACTGCAGGAATGACATTTCGTTCATAATTGCAAGCTCTGACCTACATTGTACGTCTCCAAGGACCATCTTAATCAAACCTGGATATCTGAGTTGAAGAAGTTTGTCTTCAGATTACATCCTGCCTTATGGAGATATCATTTCTTCAAAGATTTGAAACTTCTAATGCTTGTTCGAGATCAGAAAAGAGGGAAAAATAGTATTAGGGAGTTCGTGAGTCAAAGAGAGCTACCCAAATTGGTCAAAAATTAGGCATGCAGGAAATGTCCTTCTCGAAAGCCTAATAGCCTAGAAGGCAGCTTACATCTTCAAGCATCAACACAATGTTCGAGGTCTTTTAGACGTAGACTACGCTTGGGATGACCCTCGGCAAGTGGGTTCAAAGGCACTCTTGTACAAAATATATAGGGCCCCTATTTTTTGAAAATCATATTTTTGAAAGAATAAATATTCTTTACTCATTCATATAAGCATCTTGAATTGTTACAAAACAAAAGATTTCTTGCATTACTCTTTATAGAGATTTAAAATACAGGGACCTAAGGCAAGTGTCTGCTCAGAACAAGCTTGACTGGGTTGTCTCAGAAGAAATGTTGGGGCATTCACTCGAGGAAGTAATTCAAAAGATGATCGAACCCAAGAAAGGTTGGGGCATCCTCACATACAAGGCACTAACACTGCCTAATCAGAAGCAAAGATCTGACCAGCGGATAGTCAAGAGCATCCCTTTAAGGACCAAGGAAAATCATGTCACATTCATCACGCACATCATGCATAAATATAATATTTATCAAGCATTTAGACTAAAAACAAATATTTAGGCATAAAGATGCATTCATGCTAAATGCATTTTTGGGCTTGAACGTACAAACAGGTTCAGGAAAGAGACCGAAAAGCATCAACTATGGGGGCAATAATTGATGACCAACTTTTAGCCCCGAAGGAGGCCGACTACGCAAAAAGCTCAAACATCCAAATGACAAACGGTAATTTTTTTTGAACAGATTACTAACTAATGTTTCATTTTGTTTTTAAGTCATGACTCCCCACCATCAACCTTTTTTCGATCTCTCTTTCGTCAGTGCTAGCAAGCCTTGCATCCCTAATGGTGGTATCGCAAGTCGATTTCTCTTGAGAAGAAGAAAGAAGATGACGTTAGGGTCATTCAACTCAAAAGTTCAAATTTAGAAAAAATGAGGACAATAAAAATTTAGGGATGAATTTTTGTTGGGGCATATTTGGAACAGAAATGGATCAAAAAATCAAGTTGGGCCAGAAGAAAAAGACTTCTGCAAGTATCACATGCATCTTCATCCACCCTGAGGGCATCATCAAGCATGTTCATACGTCAGACATTTAGCATTGATAACTTGAAGATTCCGACAAAGATTTCATGCATCCTTGCATCATCACAAAAATGTCTGGCATCCTCAAACACGAAGAAGCAGATCATCGTCATTAACAAGATCCAACATCCTTGACACGAAGGAGTGAATCAATCAAATAGAATATTCAGATCAGACTTTTCAGCTTTACATTTTTAAAATAAAGCAGTTAAGTTGTGGCTCACTTTGACCAAACACTTTTTTAACTTTTGCAGGTCCTATCTCACCCATAACATGGTGTAGCAGATCAAACCCTCTTTTACAGATCCTGTCTCTCCAACAAATGGTGGAACAGGTCAAACACAACAACAAATTCATCTTCCTGAAGTTGTAGCAGAATGGATACAACAACAAGTTCATCTCCTTGAAGTTGTAGTGAAAAGGACGTCTCAGCCGTCTCATCTCTCTGAAGTTATAGTAGAATGAGCACCTCAACAAGTTTATCTCCCTGAAGTTGTAGTGGAATGGAAATCTCAGCTGTCTCATCTCTTTGAAGTTGCAGTGGAATGAGCACCATAACAACAAAATCATATGTAACCCCCTCGACCCAGCTTAGATGCCCGACCGAACCGAGAGAACTACATTAGGTTTGCCAAAGCAAACCGGAGAAAGATTTAGAAAACCAGTCCATTTTTTTTCTTTTTATCGTATCTAGATGCACATTATTAAACCTAAGTGTACATACTTGCAGCAGGTGAATTTTTAAAGGAAACAGACCACGGAAAGGCAACCAATTGCCTAACTTACATTTTAGGGACTAAAATGCAAATCTAATAAAATAAAGGACCGAAACTAAAATTAAAGTAACCAATCCTCAATTAGTCCAATTACATGCTTAGATGTCAAATTTCAGGTCAAAACAATAATCCAATCTCACACAATTGTATTTACAAAATTCAGGGACCAAAATAAAAGACAAAGAAACTTCCAAATATTCGAATAATTGAAATAACTGCAGCCCGTATCAGTACATGTAGGAGTTTCGGTACGCCTTAATAATTTCCAAAACTTAGATTCCAGTAGCTAAGACTGGTACCGAAACACTTTCTCGCGTATCGAAATGCCTAGCCAAAATGCTTGAGCCCGTATCGAAACACTTGCTCGAGTACTGAAACGATATGCCTGAAAAGGCTTGCCCTTATCGAAACACCTCCAGTGTATCGAAATGCTATGCCTAAAATGGCCTAGCCGTACCGGTACGGGGACACCTGTTTCGATACGCTTGGACCTGTAATGTCCCAAAATGCTGTCTAAACACACTTTGATGATAATCAAAACACTCCAACATGCCTCAAACATTTATACAACATTACTAGGATACATTCCTAACCAAGACAACATAGAACCAACAACATTACATGGCATTCATATACCCCAAGGTATCCTATAGGCAAGCTTCCTAATATCATTCTACCAAACAACCAAAACTCACATGAGAAAACAAAGTTAAAACAATAAGGTTTTGGAAAACTAACAAGAAGAAATCATTTACAAACAAAAGATTTAAGCAAAGAAAGGTTTACCCAAAATTCTCAACGGATGCAACAACCCGGATGGAAACTAATGTTCAGCCCTGACCCGCTGACACGCCATGCACTTAGAAACAAACTGAGCCACATCCTTCTTTAAACCAACCCAGTAGTACACTTTTTTCAATCTACGATACATCTTCACACTCAACCTAGCAAACATAGCCCTAAGCTCAACCACAACCTTACAACTCAACGCATCCGTAACCACATTAGCTTTAACAAGATGATACTCGATCATCAAGTCGTAATCCTTAAGCAATTCCAACCATCTGCGTTGCCTATGATTTAAATCCTTTTGAGACATCAAATACTTCAAAGTCTTATGATCCGTAAAAACAACACACTTCTCACTATAAAGGTAATGTCTCCATATTTTCAAAGCAAACACCACAGTCGCAAGCTCCAAATCATGAGTTGGATAGTTGCGCTCATGAACCTTCAGTTGTCTCCATGCATAGGCCACAACCTTACTATCTTGCATCAGCATACAACCCAAAGCAACGTAAGACACATCACTATAAACCACAAACTCCTTCCTAAATTCAAGTTGAATCAACACAAGAGCATGTGTTAAAACTTCCTTCAACTCTCAAAACCGAGCTGTTGCCTCTCTGTCCACACATAAGGAACATTATTTTGCAACAACTTCGTCAACAGTGTGTAGCGATGTCCGTTTCGCTAAAAAAATGAATTTTTGAAGTGTTTGTGATTTTTCGGATATAAAACGTTTATTCCGTGGGGGTTTTAAAAAAACGCATTTTATTAAAAATTGGAGTCGCCACCGGCCACTTAGGTAGGCCGGACACCATAAAACCAGAGATTTAAAAACTGTTGGGTTCGGGAGTCGGTTACGGATGGGGAAGGATTAGCACCCCCACACCGCCCAAAATTGGTACTTTAATAATTACCGCTTTATTAATATTAAACTTTCTGGATTAAAGTGACGATTAGTTTAAAATTCGGTTATAATTGCGAATAAATTTTAAAGGCCCCGTTATCCGAGAGTAAACGCCCAACCACTATCACTACGCCTGATACTGGCCCCGTTTACGCTTGGATAAAAGGGCACCGCATTGACAATTTATATATCTGTTATGCAACCTAAAACATGGCGAATATAAATACAATGCGATAAAATATAAATAAATACTAACATAATAAAATACTAATCTAACATAAATAAAATACTAATCTAAAGCATACATACATAAATATTAATCTAACTCATAAATAAAAATAAATCTAAGATAAATAAAATATTAATCTAAAACATAAATTTAAAACATAAATAAATACTAATCTAAAACATACATACATAAATATTAATCTAACTTATAAAAAATCTAACATAAATAAAATACTAACATTCATAAATATTAGTCTAACACATAAGAAACAAATTTAAAATAACTAAAATATTAATATAAAACATAAATTTAAAACATAATAAATATTAATCTAAAGCATAAATAAACATACAAAGTAAAAAGAACACAATTTTAAATTAACTAATACTTCATTAAATTATAAAAATTACAACACAAATAAAAAGGGAAGAAAATATACCTAACTAGGGGCTCGAATGACGAACCCCGACTGAACCCTACCGGGATCTACCACGACCTCTCCAAAAAATATTAACTAGATCGGATCCAAAATAGGACCCCAATCGAATGTTGGATCAAACCAACTGGGGCCGATGGCACTGCCCCCAACCCTGGCCAGCCTTGCGGCCGACCATGCTCACAATTGGGGAGCCAATTGCCTTGCCAATTTTGTGGCAAATTGGCGTGAAAATTCCTCCCCAAATTGGCTGCCCCTGCCTTGTATTTATAGGCAAATGGGGTGGGAAAATGGGTGACGTGGAGCACCCTGCTCCACACAATTTTTTCCTTTTTTTTAATAATATATTTATTATTATTATTATTATTTCATTAATTTTATATTAATAATATTATTATTAAAATAATACTAATAACACTAAAACCCGATAAAAAAATGAGTGATTACAGTTGCCCCTCTTTGCTTGTTCTTGTGAAACGAGGACAAAACAAAGATCAAAAGCACTCATTTTTGACCTACTTTCTCATCTTTGGCTTCAGAGTCACGTGTTCTTCTGGAACTCTCTGCTCTTCCTTAGCTTAATCTTCAAGCTTGTAAGTTCTTCCTATATAGAACTTCTTCACCTTCTGATCTTGGAACTATAGGCTCTTCCTATATGGAACCCTTCACTGTGAAGCCTCAAGTTATGAGTCCCTCATATATAGAACTTTTCATTTTGAGACGGTAAGGCTTGGAGTCCTTTCTATATAGAACTCTTCACCTTCAACGCTGGTTTCTCCTATATAAAACCTTTTGCGCCACTGATGGATTCTTCCGACTGAGAGTTCCGCCTTTATAGAACTGCTAGTCTTCAAACCCTGGAGCCGCCAGTCCTTCCTATATAGAACATTTAGCTTTTGAAATCTCAGAGCTACGGGTTCTTCCTATATAGAACCTCTCACTCTAAGACAGTAAAGCTCAGAGCCCTTCTTATATAGGACTCTTCGCTTTCAACACAATAGGTTTTCCTTATATAAAACCTTGTATATCATGGGTGAATTCCTTCAGCTGGGAGTTCTTCCTATATAGAACTGCTAGTCTTCACCCTGGAGCTGCAAGCTCTTCCTATATAAAACTTTCAGCTTCTGAAATCTCGGAGCTACGGATTCTTCCTATATAGAATCTTTTACTCTAAGACAGTGAAGCTCGGAGCCCTTCCTATATAAGACTCTTCGCTTTCAACACAACAGGTTTTCCTATATAACCTTGTGTGTCATGGGTGAATTCCTTCGGCTGGGAGTTCTTCCTATATAGAACTGCTAGTCTTCACCCTGGAGCTGCAAGTCCTTCCTATATAAAACTTTCAACTTCAAAATCTGAGCTACTGATTCTTCCTATATAGAATCTTTTACTCTAAGACAGTGAAGCTCGGAGCCCTTCCTATATAAGACTCTTCGCTTTCAACACAATAGGTTTTCCTATATAACCTTGTGTGTCATGGGTGAATTCCTTCGGCTGGGAGTTCTTCCTATATAGAACTGCTAGTCTTCACCCTGGAGCTGTAAGTCATTTCTATATAAAACTTTCAGCTTCTGAAATCTTGGAGTGGCGGATTCTTCCTACATAGAACCTCTTGCTACGAGAGCTTGAAAATATAGGCCCTTTCTATATAGAACCTTTATCTTTGAATTTAGGGACTCACGCCGAAAATGGCCTCCAAAACTTCTTCAAATTTAGGGACTCACGCCGAAAATGGCTGCCAAAACTTCTTCAAGTTTAGGGACTCACGCCAAAAATGGCCGCCAAAACTTCTTCAAATTTAGGGACTCACGCCGAAAATGGCCGCCAAAACTTCTTCAAAATTAGGGACTCACGCCGAAAATGGCCGCCAAAACTTTTCAATGAAATCCACTTCTTAATGTTCTTTGATAATTCTTCAGGTACCTGTCCAAAATAAGCAAAAATTGACAAGCCCCTATCTATATGATGCATGCAATGTAATGGTTTCTTTCTTTTCTTTTTATTTTTTTCTTCTCATTTTCATTTTCATTTTCTTTTCTTTTTTTCTTTTCTTTTCTTTTCTTTTTTCACTTTTTCTCTTTCTTTCTCTCTTTTTCTTTCAGCCTTTTTGTTCTAAAGTCTTACACCCTGAAAGGTCGTTCCTCAGATTTCTTCATCTCTTTACTGCTTCACTGTATGCTCTTAAATCTTCATTTGAACATACTTTTAAACCTTTTGTGCGGAAGGCTTTCTTGTCTTTAGGGTTATCACCCATTTTCATAAATGATCCTCTGGTTCTTATATTATTCTTATAAGAACCCTTGTCATCTTCTTCGCTTGGCGTTGGCCCATTCAACCACGGGCTCCACTGCTTTGAATTTTCTGACCCATCATGCAGAGCCTTGATTTATTTCTAGTCACCAGGGTAAGCCAAAATGCTTCCATCCCATGAGCTCATCCTTGATCTTCTTGTAGCACTTCGACGAGAACTAACTCTCGGTCCCTATGCTTTAAATCTCATCATCATTCATTTTTAAAGTAATGCAAAAGGCAATTTACTTGCGTATATTTCAACAAATAATGATTGTTTGAAAAGATAACAGTCACTTCGAAAATCACAACTTGGACGGGATACCAAACACTTTGAAAACATTGTTTGGAACAAATGGTAAACATCTTTTTCTTTTCTTATTCTTTTTTAAGGACCAAACATTTTTTTTAAATAATGCCTGGAGAATGGTAAACAAAATTCGAAGTATATTGCCAAACATTTTTTTAAAAACTAATGTTTAGGGGAAATGGTAAACATCAAAACTTTAGGAGAAAATGTCAAACCTTTTAAAACCTGTTTGCCCCTGAAATATTAAACACCATAGCGCATCTGCTTCAAGTTGCCAGAGATCAACTCTAATGAAGCGCATATTTAGAAAATCTTGACCATTGTGGAGATATATGCCAATGTATAGTTTCTTCTGGTCTAATAGGCTTTTGAGATGAACAACCCTACCTAGTTTCTACGCCGTTTAAGGTGGCTCTCTTAATCTCACTATCTTACCATGCCCCATCCTTCCCTCATTTGGGTGTCGATCAAGCACTTCGAAGTTTGACGTTCCTTGAAGCAAAGTTAACCCTTATAGGCGGAATGAAATATGAAGACATTCTCATTCAACTTGGATATCTATGGATGACCAGAATGGTCTTTGGGGGCTTGTAATGTAGGCCTTTGGTTTATGGTTAAGTGAAACAGTATTTCTGTACTTGTGTAACTTGGATATGCCCATTATTCCTTCCCTTTTTTGGATCACTCTAGACTGCCCGTTTTCGGGTTTTCACCCTAGAGTTCATTTTCTTTCATTTTTATTGAAGGCTGCCTTCCATTCAGGCTATATACTGATGTTCGTTTTCTGTTCAATAATGTTTGATCCTTCAATACTCCTTGAAACTGAGATTTCTTGAATGAAGGACTATGAATACATTTCTGGGAATTCTTGTGATTGGCACGCCCAGATGAAATGTTATCCTTTCTTTCTTTCTTCTTTTCTTTTTTTTCTTTTTTCTTTTTCACTTTTCACTTTTTCTCTTGGATCGCTCTAGACTGCCCATTTTTAGGTTTTCACCCTAGAGGTCACTTCCTTTAGTGTATTTTGGTTGGATATTGATGCCAGCATGCTCAAGCAGACTACTCTTTTTCTTCATTTTCAGGATCACTCTAGACTGCCCATTTTTGGGTTTTCACCCTAGAGGTCATTTCCTTTTTCAAAATTGGCAATCTTCGGGCCGACTTGTCTTGACTTGGCTTCAATTCGAGCTTCTATACAGATTTTCAAAACTGATATTTACTTGAAATGTGGATTCCTTGTGTCTCTTGCTCATAGTTGAAGTCTTGTTCTTGTATTGTTTGATCTGTGTGTGAAGCATATACAATATTCTTTCTTTCTTTTTCTTTTTTCTTTTTTCTTTTTCTTTTCTTCTTTTTTATTTTTTTTCTCTCTCTCTCTCTTTCTCTTTTTTTATTTTATTTTATTCTTTTCTTTTCTTCTTTTTTTTGTTTTGTTTTGTTTTCTTTTTCTTTTTTGTTTTAGACTGCCCATTTTGGGTTTTTAGCCTTGAATCTCTTTCTTCTTATTCGAGTCTATAAATGTATCCTCGAATCAACACGTATCTATAATAGTATTGATGATATCTTCTACTCGAAGTTACTTGCCTCTCTACAGCTCCTCTGATATTTACTCGATCTGGATTGCTTCGGCCTTCTGATTATCATTTCTCTTCTTTTTTTTGGTTTTTCGTTTGGACATATCCATGTTTTAAATCACTTTCTTCTGATGATTTTCTGATCTTCGTGTCCAATTTGTATGGTCTCATCTTTGTCTTCTGGTAAAGCAAAAGAATACCATTTGTCGTCACATTCACAAATGTCCTGAGAATGCCTTCAGGGGTTAGAGGTTTAGGATCAACTTTCGTTTCAAGGATCTTAAACGACAAGTGCCTGAGAAGATAAATTCTTAAAATGGGAACTGCCCATTGTCTAAACACTCGCTTTGTTCCTCTGTTGGCCTAAGTAAACTAGCAGATACTCACATTTACAGTATCCCCATAACATTCAATATCTTCTAAATATATGCAACTTAGAGTTGATCTTTGGGTCTGAAGCAAATGTACTGTTGCATTCAAAATTTGAGGACCTGGTATAGAAATGATATATACATATGTCTATTCAAAAATGTGTATATGCATATAGGAGAAAAAAAACTACCCCATAAAAATAAAATGTTAAAAGAATCAAGAATGTAAAAATGCTTTCTAAATGGAAATGTGATTTTTAATTCTAAAAAATATATGTTTGAGAGTTTTTATTTTTTCAATGCATTGAGAATTTCTTTATGAACTGATGGGAAAACCATAGGGACCTCCAGACTACCTCCCGAGTACTAATTCATTCCGGTCCTTTGTAGTGTAGGCTTGTGCCACTTCTCTTGTTTTTCCTTTCCGGATCAATTCTTGTCATGACTCCCTTGTCAACCAACTTCTTGATTTTTCTATTAACAACATCGAATTTCTTGGTGCCATGCCCCGGTGCCTTAATGTAGAACTCACATGCACTGTATGCATTAAAACTGTGGGTAGATGAGCTGGGCGTAATCTTTATCGGCCCGGAGGTAAGGTACTAACCCTTGACCAGATGAGGCCATATGGAATACTCTGAATATATCTAAATATGTACTTGTTCGAGGAATTTTTCTCGGTGATTCAGAGGAATTTGTCTGTCTTCTTCTCTTATGAACACGGGGACCTTTGAAAGTGGTACCCGTTTATCTCATTCTTTCCTTATGATCCTAAGCATGTCTGGTCTTTAAACTTAGGTCTCAGAGTGCATGTTCGTTTCTCTCTCTGACTGTCATTAAGTCCTCAAAGTTGGCCTTCATTTTCTCGAGCATCTTATTAAAGAAAAAAATATGAAAGGAGGCATGTAAGTCACTTCCCTCTTCATCTACGGGAGGCTGCACCTGGGTCGCTAAACACAACCACCTCAAAGCACGTTCCTTGAAGCTTTCATCAGGTTTCATCTTCGTACCCTGGAGATACCGACGACTTGGTGCTAGCATATCATATCACGGTAGGTCCTGCTAGACTGTCGGGAAAGTAGTGGATTGGCAATTTTTCAATGCAGCCCTCCATCTTTTTTGCAGAATATGATCGAGTGAATCTTGGGGCGTCTCATGCGCAAATCTGGAGTCTTTGGAAATGGAGGAACGACCAAATCAAGGTTCAAACAGAGCTTTCTTGCTTCAAAGGCATCAAACTTCTTTTTCCTTTCTTTTTTCCTCTCGAGCCCATCTTTTAACTACTTTTAGTGTCTTCAATTCTTTTATCCATGATAAAACCCTAATTGGTTTTTGAATTACTCCTCATATAATTTATGCAAGGTAATAATAATGCAAGGTAATGATAATGTCATGTAAAACATGCCAAGATCGTGCAAAGCAATGCAATGCAATCCTAAAATATAAACATGAATGCAATAAGGTATTGATTCCAAAAGTGATCCCCATAGAACGACGTTCATTGAGGCCAAAAGTTTTCATTATATCAGATATTAGATATTTATAGTTACTGATAAGCTTTAGTGCCTACTTTCTTCATCTAGTAGTCCGGTCAGCTTGCCTCTGTAGTTCAACACTTGGTCCATGTTCTGACTAAGCCTGCCACCTTGTTGAGCCACCTTACCTGCTCGAGTAATATCGATCTTCGGGTCTTCATCTGTCCTATGCTTAGTCTTTCGCAGCTTGGAAGTTGTCATTTCCTACTGAAGAGTGTTGGATTGTCATTGCTCTGTCGTAAACTTGTTTCCAAAACTCTTGTTAATGGCTAAGTTATTCTATAGTTCATCTTTGGAGACTATCGTACCTAATCGCAATTTCCTCAAACTTACCTAATAACAACCTGACTTGATTCTCGCTTGACTAGTTTCTCTTCTTCCAATATTCTGAGTCACCCTTCAACTGGACAACACCGTTTATTCTTTAAAGGTGACCCAATATGATATTCTTAAACACTCAGTAAAGCTTCTAGTGATCATTCTGCAAATTCAATTTTATCCAAGTTATCTCTCTCTTATCTGAGTTGGCTGAACTCGAAAGAATATCCCTATCTTGGGATGCCCTTACCTCCGATCTTCAAATTTAACTCGCTTGAGTGACTCACTTCGGTATTACTCGAACTTTGTCCTGGATATCGATTCCTCCGTAACTTGGCCCCTCGGGTGATTGTTAGCTCACTATAGAATTGGGGAACTCCATCTTCGAAACCTAAAATCCTCATCTCTATAAGACCTTGAACTCATTCCTCAGGGCCCCGCAATCCTCAATACCGTGACCCAAACTTTCTAAACGGTAACTGCCTCTAGCACGTGTGTCGTAATCTCTCGGATAAGACGACCTCTTTGCTAGAGACTTCACCGAGGTAATAAGGCTCTTGTCGATGAACATTAGGAGTAGTTCGGTTTACCTCGCCAGAATCGAGATAAACTTCTTTTCATTACTTGCTTCTCAAGTTTCTTCTAGACTGAGCTCTATTTTTTGAAAGCCTGACTCAAGCATACCTTTCGCCTGTTTATTGATGCAGATTACAAAAGGGGTCCAATTTGTCGTATTTGGCTGACTTGGAGGTAGAATTCTGACTATCTCACTCTCTATTCAGATCTTTAATCGGTTCTTCTTTCGGTTTGATGGATCGCTTACCTTTCATCAAAGTATTCATCTGATTCATCACATCTTCCCTCTGCTTCTTTCAACTCTTGCACTTTACTTTGCTCATTACCAGTACCGTGTCTCCTTACCGTGTCTGACCTGAAGTCTTCAGATGGTTCCTCTTCTATTGTCTCCGATCTTGTTCTGGGACAAAACCCTGGATCCATGCCCTCTAATATCTGACCAGTCGACCCTTTGCCAATTATGAACGATTTCTGAGATTTGAGGAACCACTTCGGGAATCAATACCCTATAAATGCAAGAATGCATGCAAATGCGATGTTGATTCTCGAACAGTCTTTAAAAAAACTTTCAATAGAGAAAATGTCTATTTGCCAGCACTTAATAATGAATTATAGGTACCAATTGGATTTATTCTAGAGACCTTGACTCCGGAAAGCAAAACCTGTGCTCCACGTCTCGACGTCATCTTTAGGAGGATGGATGACTTCATCTTCTCCCTTTATTCTATTACATGGACTCGTGACGTCATGATCTTTATCTTTGTGGCTTCTAAAACGGACATCAACAAGGGCAGACAAGATCTTTTCTTTGAATAATACGTCTAAACAGGGATGGATTCTATCGGTCCTAGGGGAGTACTTTAAAAATTTAAATTTAAATTCACAAAGATCATTTGGTTTAAAAAATTTCCCCTTTTTATTAAAAGGTTTAACTTACTTAAAAAATGAAACTTTTAGGTTTTTTTTCGTTATTATTATTATTCTGAAAGTTTTATGAGGGAAGGAGTTTCAAAGCAAAATAATAATATTTTGAAAAAAAAATTCTCTTTTTTTTTTAAATGAGTTAAATTAAAATCTGAGATTTTTTTAAAAAATGGTCAAATGTGAAGATTTAAAATTGGGGTTCTGCGGCCTTGATCAATCTTCATCGTCGCGTGCCTTTCTTTCTATCGCATCGTCTTCTTTCGCGATTGGTCTTTGCTCGACCTAACTTGATACTGTAATATTATCGTTTCTGGCAAAACAGACTTTCTCTATTTTGAAAGCCTTTTAATGAACTGTTCTTGAATCAACACCATGTCATGATATGCAATATGAATGCAAATAAAGGTGTTGATTCTGCTGGTAATCACCCTTTTGAACGACTTTCATGGGAATTAAAGGGTCCAGATTACAAAAAAGGTCCATATTACAAAAGGAGTCCCTATTACAAAAAGAGTCTCTATTACAAAAAGTCTTAATTACAAAACAAATTTCTACACATAAGCCCTAGCTCTACCTCATAGTCCCTTGACAGCTCTGAGCAACTTGATAAACATTGGTGCTTCTTCCATTTCTGGGGTTAAGAAAGGTCGGAGAGTCGCGGCTTCGGTAGCTAAGTCATTCACACACCTTGTAGCTCGTTGTATGTCCACCATCAGGGTCTCGTGTGTATACTTTGGCACTACACGCTTGCTCAATAAATCATTACTTTAGATATGTTGATTAATCTCTGACCGATGTCGCGCGACGAGATTGATGTCGTCCTTTCCTAAGACACCTTTTTTTCCATGATAAAAGATTTTCTAATCGGGTAAACCACTTGAATCAACGCCTCTATGTAATGTGGATGCAATGATAATGCAACAAAAATATGTGTAAAATAAAAATAAAAACAAAAAATGAGTTAGTACCGGATAAAAATAATAAATACATAAATAAAAGGATAAATAAAATAAGGTAAACAAAAAAAACCCTAATTATCCCGTCTAAAACACCTAAGGTTATCCGCATGGCTCTAAAGGGGTGGGTTTCTATATGTTCTCTACATGCAGTGTTGGTGCTAGGAGGTACCCGAATTGTCCTTGCTATCCTCTACTAAGAGTAGCAAGGCCCCCGATCATCACCCATTATAGGCTCCTTTCAACCGGGTTCAATTCAGGGGGACCCATTCGCTTATGCCTGCACGAAGGAACGATATCCTTACAAAAGCATAAGGTACTCGAGCCCCGAAGGTACTTGCTAGGCCTACACGGGAGAACGATATCTCCACGAAAGCATTAGGGTTTTCCCCCACTTAAAAACCGGTTTATATGCCAAATTTTAAATGCGTTAAAATAAACGCGCAATTACAACCGAATATTAATTTAATAGTCACTTTAATCTGAAACTTCTAACATTATTAAAGCGATAATTATTTGAAAAAGCTTGACTCTCTTTATTTTGTTTTTTTTTTAAAACAAAATGTTCCCCAGCGGAGTCGCCATCTGTAGCGATGTCCGTTTCGCTAAAAAAACGAATTTTCGAAGTGTTTGTGATTTTTCGGATATAAAACGTTTATTCCGTGGGGGTTTTAAAAAAACGCATTTTATTAAAAATTGGAGTCGCCACCGACCACTTAGGTAGGCCGGACAACATAAAACCAGAGATTTAAAAACTGTTGGGTTCGGGAGTCGGTTATGGATGGGGAAGGATTAGCACCCCCACACCGCCCAAAATTGATACTTTAATAACTACCGCTTTATTAATATTAAACTTTCCGGATTAAAGTGACGATTAGTTTAAAATTCAGTTATAATTGCGAATAAATTTTAAAGGCCCCGTTATCGGAGAGTAAACGCCCAACCACTATCACTACGCCTGATACTGGCCCCGTTTATACTTAGATAAAAGGGCACCGCATTGACAATTTATATATTTGTTATGCAACCTAAAACATGGCGAATATAAATACAATGCGATAAAATATAAATAAATACTAACATAATAAAATACTAATATAGCATAAATAAAATACTAATCTAAAACATACATACATAAATATTAATCTAACTCATAAATAAAAACAAATCTAACATAAATAAAATATTAATCTAAAACATAAATTTAAAACATAAATAAATACTAATCTAAAACATACATGCATAAATATTAATCTAACTTATAAAAAATCTAACATAAATAAAATACTAACATTCATAAATATTAATCTAACACATAAGAAACAAATTTAACATAACTAAAATATTAATATAAAACATAAATTTAAAACATAATAAATATTAATCTAAAGCATAAATAAACATACAAAGTAAAAAGAGCACAATTTTAAATTAACTTATACTTCATTAAATTATAAAAATTACAACACGAATAAAAAGGGAAGAAAATATACCTAACTAGGAGCTCGAATGACGAACCCCGACTGAACCCCACCGGGATCTACCACGACCTCTCCAAAAAATATTGACTAGATCAGATCCAAAATAGGACCTCAAATGAATGTTGGATCGAACCAACTGGGGCCGAGGGCACTGCCCCCAACCCCGGCCAGCCTTGCAGTCGGCCATGCTCCCAATTGGGGAGCCAATTGCCTTGCCAATTTTGTGGCAAATTGGCGTGAAAATTCCTCCCCAAATTGGCTGCCCCTGCCCTGTATTTATAGGCGAAGGGGGTGGGATAATGGGTGATGTGGAGCACCCTGCTCCACACAATTTTTTCCTTTTTTTAATAATATATTTATTATTATTATTATTATTTTTTTTCATTAATTTTATATTAATAATATTATTATTAAAATAATACTAATAACACTAAAACCCGATAAAAAATGAGTGACTACACAGTGCTGCAATACTAGAAAACCCGTCAACAAAGCAACAGTAATAACCAGCCAGCCCAAGAAAACTGTGAACCTTCGGAACAGCTTTATGTTACTTCCAATTAAGAATAGCCTCAAATTTTTGTGGATCAACACGAATACCCTCCGCAGAAACCACATGACCAAGGAAAATTACTTCCATAAGCCAAAACTCACACTTGCTCAGTTTGGCGTACGACTGGTTATCCTTCAAAACTTGTAACACAATCCGCAATTGCCGATCATGATCTTCCCCTGTACGAGAGTACACGAGAATATCATCTATAAACACCACCCCCAAATTGATCAAGATATTCATAGAACACCATATTCATCATATCCATGAACGCAGTCGGGTCTTTTTACAAACCAAAGGCATGACCAAGAACTCATAATGCCCGTACCTCATACGAAAGGCAGTTTTATGTACATCCTCATCCTTAACCTTCTCTGATAATACCCCGATCTTAAATCAATCTTAGAAAACACCTCCGCTCCACGAAACTGATCAACAACTTATCAATCCTTGGCAAAGAACACTTGTCCTTCACTATTAGCTTACTCAACTGTCGGTAATCAATGCACATACGCATCGTACCATCCCTCTTTTCCACAAAGAGAATTGGAGCACCACAAGGCAAAACACTCGGTCTAATGAACCCATGATCCAACAACTCTTGAAGCTGTGACTTCAACTCCTCCAATTCCTTCAGTGCCCTCCTATAAGGAGCAATGGACACCGGCGCCGTACCTGCTTACGTCTCAATACCGAATTCTACCTCCCTATCCGACGGTAAACCTGGTAACTCTTCAGGAAAAACTTTCATAAAAACAAACAGTTTGAATGTCCCGTACCCAAAAACCTTTAACTTCAAGATTCATCACGTTAGCCAAATAAGCTTGATACCCTCTTTGCATTATCTTTTCCTGCTTGAGTAGCCGAACAAAATTGGACAAGAATTTCACATTCTTGCCAACCACCACAACTTTGTACCATCGGCCAAACTCAAGAAAATCCTTTTGAATTCATAATCCACAACCGTCTTGTGCTCACTTAACCAGTCCATACCCACAACACCGTAAAAACTATGGAACGACAACTCCATCAAAACCGTGGCAAACTTATGACCTTGAACAACCAAAGGACATCTCCTATCCAACTTCCTAACCATAACCGCCTCACCAAAAGAACTAGTTACTAACTCTCCATCGGCCTCCACAAAATTATCCGTAAGTGTGGACATGTGTATGCATGATTCCTTATATGCCATCCTAGATGTCTATGCATATGGATGCGAAACCTCTAATGTCATGCCCAAAAATGTATGCATGTACTGACATATTTAAATATATACATATAAGTGTTTTGCACTATGCATGTTCAACATCTACACCTACTTATAACATTTTCGGTACCAATATTCCTTCCAACACGTCAAAAACACTCTAACAACTCTTAGTTGTTGATCAAAATTCTTCTCAGGACCACGGTACACGAGAACACCACCACTCCGGCCACTAATAGAATCCAGGTATTTGGAGAATACCCCATACATCACCGTCTCGAACGTCACTAACACATTCGACATCAACACATATAGCCATATCGGCCAACGGTCTAAAACCCAACTAATGCTAACCACACCAAAGCCTCAAGAAAGGACTCTCAGGAGAACATAACCACAACCCAGTCACCACCATACTTGTAACCCAGCTTGTATCACTTATCACGTGATCTATCATACACGGCAACTGACATGCCACCCTATGATAGCGACATAACTTGCACTTTCTCACATCCAGATACCGAGGACCAAGATACTTACTCTTAAAACCTCTCCGAAAGAACTCCCAAGACACATCTTCCTCTGAGACACCCGTAATCATGGTCACCCACCAGTGATAAGCAACACCTTGTAACAAGGACACAGTGCAACCCAACCTGCACACATCGTTGCAATCCATCTGACTTAAAATACGAATTATCTTTTCTATCCTTCTCTCGGCTGCATCAGGGCTCAGACCCCTAAATTCCTCGCCTCCAAACTATGAAGATTCTCCAAGGGCAAACCTTGATTAACCACCACAGCAGGTGCCGATGCTTACACTTGCACTCCAACCATCGCTGCCTGAAACACTCCCGTCATCGCTTGGATTAACGGCGTCAAATCACCAAAATTAACCCTTGCGGATCCTAAGGTACATCACCTACCCCAGCGTCAACAGGAGGAACCAATGGAGGAGGAAGAGGTAAGTTATTACGAAGATTCCCCACAACATCATTATTCTGCCCAAACCCGGCATTACCAGCCGTCGAACGAGTCTCAAGTTGAGCCATGCTAACAAAAGCATCAAAACACATTAAAGTCAGGCTAGCATTTGGCAAAGGATCCAAGGCAACCTTATAAAACACTTTAAAACCTCGGTAATAGGCAATGTGTTCCTCTTTCGTAAACAACATGATATTAAACAATCACCGTACATATACACAATCACCGTGCATAACAAATATCACCAGATAATTAAACAAAGATATCCCAACTTTTTGAAACCTGGCTCTAATACCAAAAAATGTAACCCCCTCGACTCAGCTTAGACTCCTGACCGAACTGAGAGAACTACATTAGGTTTGCCGAAGCAAATCAAAGAAAGATTAAAAATCGCTACATTTTTTTCTTTTTATCTTATCTAGATGCACATTATTAAACCTAAGCGTACATACTTGCAGCAGGTGAATTTTCAAAGGAAACAGACTATAAAAAGGCAACCAATTGCCTAACTTACATTTTAGGGACTAAAATGAAAATCTAATAAAATAAAGGACTAAAACTGAAATTAAAGTTACCAATCCTCAATTAGTCCAATTACATGCTTACATGTCAAATTTCAAGTCAAAACGATCATCCAATCTCACACAATTGCATTCACAAAATTCAGGGACCAAAATGAAAGAAACATAAACTTCCAAATATTCCAATAATTGAAATAACTGCAGCCCGTATCGGTACGCATGTAGGTGTTTCGGTACGCCTTAATAATTTCCAAAACTCGCAATTTAGTAGCTAAGACTCGTACCGAAACATTTGCTCGCGTATCGAACCGCCTAGCTAAAATGCTTGAGCCCGTATTAAAACACTTGCTCAAGTACCGAAACGATATGCCTGAAAAGGCTTGCCCGTATTGAAACACCCTCCCGCGTATCGAAACGCTATGCCTAAAATGGCCTA
Source organism: Hibiscus mutabilis (assembly GCA_019671005.1). Lineage (NCBI taxonomy): Eukaryota > Viridiplantae > Streptophyta > Magnoliopsida > Malvales > Malvaceae > Hibiscus > Hibiscus mutabilis. Next base: position 25,833,330 of record CM033740.1, on the reverse strand, counting down.
CCGTACCGTATGGGGACATCTGTTTTGATACGCTTGGACCTGTAATGTCCCAAAATGCTGTCTAAGCACACTTTGATGATAATCAAAACACCCCAATATGCCTCAAACACTTATACAACATTACTAGGATACATTCCTAACCAAGACAACACAAAACCAACAACGTTATATGGCATTCATATACCCCAAGATATCCTATAGGCATGCTTCATAATATCATTCTACCAAACAACCAAAACTCACATTAGGCACTTTTAAGGCATACTCATCATGCTTACACATGAAAAGCATCAGAACAAACTTGCTTGTATCAACAAAGCATGGAAACCATTCAAAATTAACTAGATGCTTTCCTAAACACTCATCTAGCATCAATACAAGCAAGGATCAACGCAAGTTCAACAATATCAAACCAATCATAAAATCCAGTACTTCACATGCCTAAAAACCATGGGAAAACAGATTAACAAATCCCAAAAACATGGCGAACACATTGCCTTATAAACCGGATACGTAAACCGAGTTCATACACAAAGTAGTTTTGCATTTGGATCACTTCAAACTCTGCCTTTGCTGCCCCTACCTTAATGCTCTGCATCATTAGGAAAAAGAGAGCGTATGCACACATGCTTAGAGATGATGCTCTTAAAACAATGACGCAATAAAAACCATTTGAAAACCAAAACCACTTGTTTTCAAAACATGCTTAATAACCCAAGCATTTTTATTTTTTCCGACTGAAACATGCATAACGACCCTTATGCAACATCATATATAAATTCCATGCTTAGATCCCAAAGCATTGAACCATTTTACCATGCTTAAATCCCGAAGCATTATATCATAAACCATGCTTAAATCCCAAAGCATTATATCATAAACCATGCTTAAATCCCAAAGCATTATAATAGGTTCAACACATGAACTTTCACATATATTGGCATTTATAGTGACCCGGATAGACTACCTCTATCCTACAAAAAGGATACACGGATCTCTTATACCATGACTAGTTAAACCGCATGATATCCCAAACCTTGCCTAGTTAAACCGCAAGATTTGACACCCTCGCCTAGTTAAACCGCGAGATTTCCACCCTTGCCTAGTTAAACCGCAAGAGTATCGACCTTGCCTAGTTAAACCGCAAGATCACCATCAATTTGGTTTGCCTAGTTAAACCACATGCCCCAAATGATGTCCCAACAGTCTGAGTGGCCTTGTTAAACCGCCATACCTCAAGGACCCATTGCCACGATCGATTTTTGTTCATATTTATAGTGCACTTTTATCCTATGTCATGTCAGCTATATCTGAATGTTTCTCACCTTGTCACATAGACAATATATCATATACAAAACCATTTACTTACTGTTTTACAATGCATTGAACAAAACACCACATATGCACATCACATTGCCAAAGCAATAACACCGTTCCCGACCGGAATGAAAACCAATGCTCACTAGCATTTATTATATTTTTAAACCCCTGCATATGTACTTAAAACCATGCATTTCCAGCAAGTGAATAAAACCATGTTTAACACCAAAACCTGAAATCAACATGCTCGTATCCAAACTGATATTCAAGAGAAAAATAAGGGAAACTTACTTCCGAGTTTAGGTAAGTATTTCACGCTTACCCTAAACTCCCAACAACCTTTATTAAACCAGTTTTCACTCACCGATACACCTCACCTTGCTTGCCAATGCGAATCGAGCTCTCGGCAAGCAACAAACAACATCAAGCTTTGTTGCCTTAATTATCCCCTGTTTTAACCACATAAAACCAGAGGGAAAATGCATCATTATGCATTCAAACCATTGCCAACAAGCAATTACCCGCAATGCTCAAGTTGCCCACTCAAAAACCATTTGAAACATATCAAAATCATCCTTAAACATTTCCAAAACTCAAACCAGCCATAATATAACAATTAAACCCATTAAACACCATCAATTAACATCCAAAAACCCTTTCCCAACATCCTTTTATTTCCAGCAATGATTAAACTCAACTATCACCCCAAAACCCTTGATTAACAACCTTAAACATTAGAGATTCAACTTGTTTCGCGATTACAATGTTAAAACCAAGATATCAACTCAATTAAACATAAAAATCATGATCTAATCTGATCAAAATCCCAGCAAAACAGAACAAGTACGAAGATCCACCAATTTCATCAATCAAAACACAATTAAACCAATTTTCCTCAATTAAACTATCAAAACACTTTAGAAAACAATTGTAAAGAGTCAACAACTTGGGAATTTCAATAAAGAACCTTTCATTAGAGGAGGAGAACTAACCTTACCTCCAATGGATGCTTTCTCCCTTAATTGGATGATTTACATGAGAAAATAAAGTTAAAACAATAAGGTTTTGGAAAACTAACAAGAAGAAATCATTTACAAACAAAAGATTTAAGAAAAGAAAGGTTTACCTGATGATTTAGAAGAAGAAATTGATGTTTTGCTGGAGAGATTTTGAGAGAAAATATTTTGAGAAAGTAGTTACGTGATTTTTGTTTTAAGAGATTAATTAACAAATTAATTCTCCCCAACCTATTTATATTTCCCAAAACACTTTTAAAATATCCAGTTATTGGATAAAATCTGATATTAAACTTTTAGGGCAATTGGCTCCTTAAAGATTCAAAGTTTTGACTCTTTACAAAACAACCACCAAAAATAGTTTTCAAAGTTTGCATATTGGTCACTAGCCCAAAATGTCTGATTTACAAAACTCCTTTTCGAAAATTGATTTCACCATAATCATTAGTATATTTAATAATGATTTTATAATATTTTCTACAATTTTACCACCTTCAAAAATATTTAATCCGATTTAATCCCGAAACTAAGTCGAATCTCTAATACCGGTACACCGAACCTTCAAACCAACCGTTAAAAATCTAAGCCCAAAACCGGGGTGTTACATCATCTCTCTGAAGTGGCAGTGGAACGAGTACACCAATAAGTTCATCTCCCTGAGTTTGCAGCGGAATGAGCATAGACATCAATTTCATCTCCTTGAATTTGCAGCGGAATGAACCCGACCACAAGTTCGTCTCCCTAAAATTGCAGCAAAATGAACGCAACAAATAGTTTTTTGTCTCCTTGAGGATGCAATGGAACGAATCATCTAGTTTATTTACCCCAAAAAAGCAGAATAGTAGAACGATTAGAGAGTTCTATGCTCTTTTAGAAGACAAGATAGAGAAAACCAAGGAAAGTCATGATTCCCCTCCATGATATAGCAGATGCCACATTTTTTAGATCTTGCTTCGCCATTGATGGTGCAACATGTCATATTTTTGTCCATGTCTAGTTTCTCCATTGATGGTGCGATTAGACCAAATATTTTTCTCAGATTTTCTCTTCGGACATATGGTTAAAAAAAGAGATTTCCAAAAAAAGAACCAAACCTCTCTTCAGATCACGCCACTTCATTAGTGGAAGCCTGATCAAAACTCTCTTCAGATCATGTCACTTCGTCAGAGTTGTAGCGGATAAAACTTTCTTCTCTGGATCATGCCACTTCGTCAGAGTTGCAGCGGATCAAACTTTCCTCTTCTCCAGGTCCTGTCTCTTCGTCAGTATTGTAGATGGATCAAAGCTATTTTGACAAGTCCAACATAAATGTTGGCACAACGTGCTTAAATACGGTAAAGTTTAAGATAATGGATAATTCAAATGTCCATTAAAAATCTATTTTCAGGAATGAAATAAATCCTTTGGAAAAATCCAATGTCATAATTGGTATAAAATGATTGTACCCAGAGGAAAGGTATAACTAGCCAAGAGCAGACGACTACCGGTAAAGGCAACTCAAATTCGTTAATCACTGTGCATTTGGGAAAAATGCAAAAGAGATCTATGAGCTAAGCTCTGGATCAAAACTTCCTGACTTTTGGTCCTGTGTCTTTGTCGATATTGTAGCTGGGCCAAACCTTCATCTTTCGATCTTGTGTCTTCGTTAGTGTTGCAGCTGGATCAAGTTTTGCAGACATTGCCTCTTTGTCAGAGTTGCAGCTAGGTCAAATTTCCTCAAGCATTGTGTCGTCATCAGAGTCATAGCAAGTCGAGTGCATTTTGTCTCTTTCAACGGATCACCCCTGATTTTTGTCTCCCCTAACGAATCCTCCATTTTAAAGATTTTTCTTACAAGAGTGGCAGAGACGATCAAGAAAAGCCCAAGAAGAAGCGATGGCCAGAGAAACAAATCCTGACCTGATCAGACAAAAATGGTCCTCCTTTTGTCTTTGCTCTATTGCCGTTGCACAACAATGAGTAAAGATGGGCAACTGTAGATGCCCATTTTGTCCAAGCCTCTTACCTAACATCAACCCAAACCTATTTTTTACCCAATAACCCATTACATATATTATATAACCCAAAATACCCAATTACATCCCAAAATACCTAAACTACCCTTAAACCTAAGATAACCAAACAACCCTAACCCTTCTTATCCATGTCTGTTATCGCTGCCCTTGCCCAACCAGTATCTGCGCGCGTGGCTGCCACCATTGGCCATGCACACCGGCCACCGCCCAAGTCTGACGCCGCGCACTGCCCACCACCGCCCAAAGCTGCCACTTAAATCTACACAAATCAAAAAGCAAAAATTTTAGATATGGAAAAGTAAAATCAGTGGTTATTTTTATGCATAATTTTGGGTTATAAAAACCGTAAAATCAGATGTAATCAAAAAAATAGAGCTTATTTGAAAATAAAAAAGTTCAAAAAAAACTTCGCATGTTTCTTTGTTTCTTCCATATATTCGAAATATAAAAACACGACAAAAATAAAATGTAAAGAAAAAAAAGAAATCAGAAAAGGTAAAAATAAAATACCTTGCTTTAGATCTAGGCGTTTATTATTATTATTATTGTTAACATTTATTATTATATATTTTTTTATCTATGTTTAATATATATATATATATATGTATTTTTGTCTGTATATATCTTGTACATTGTTTTAATCGAATTTTAAATTTAAACCTTTTATTAGGGATACTCGTGAAAAACACACCCTAAGCGGTTCGAATGGTGGCAATTCAAGTTGGTCCTTCAACTTTTCAAGTTGCCGAAATGGTCCCTACACAATTTAACTTAGGGTTTTACTTCGAAACAACAATTCAAGCTTACTAGATCATTATTTCAACATCACAAACCCTAAATTAAACTTGAATCCATAAACCCTAATCATCTTCATAATAATCAAAACATGTAAAACTTAAATCCTAGCTCAATATCATGATTTTAACATCATACTAACTTGATTTCAATCATGGAATTATAAAATCTCAAAAGCCCCAATTTGATCCATAAACCCTAATTTCTTTCTCATGCAAATTCTTATCAATCAAGCATGGATTTCATGAATTATTGATATCAAAATATAGAGATTGAAGAGGAGAACAACTTTGTAGTTGAAAAGATTACCTGAAAATCGAGTTTCGGGGCTTGAATCGAACTTGGAAATTTTTCTCCATTTTTTTTCTTTCTTCCTCCCTTCAAATTCGAAATTCAAGATGAATTTTATTCATATTTTTGACCACTTACTTTTATTTCCTTCAATTTGTGCCACATGTATCTTAAAAATGAATTTAAAATTCATTCAAATAGTGAAATTACTAAATTGCCCCTTTATCTAACGGTTGAGATTGATTTTATCATCAATCAAGGGCTAAGATTTAATCTTCAATTCCCTTGTTCCTAAATTTCATTTTATAACTTTCAAATATTTCAAAATTTCCCTCATTGCCAAAAGACCAATTTGCCCTCCAACTAGTTTTTATTTACTAGTTTGTTCCAAAATTGCCATTCCATTACAATCTAACTAAATCTAGTTAGAATTAATCCAAACATAATAAAATATTCATAAAATAAAAATTTATGACTTTTCCATAGCTTTTGGATCAGTCTCCAAAATTTCCATTCGATCCAATATACCGATAAATAATCGTTTACTCAGAAATAAACTGTAGGATTCATCTTGAATCAAACTAAAAATATTTCCAACACTTGGAAATGAATTTTGTAACCTTTCTCTATCATATGGCAAAATTTCAAAATTTTCGAGTTCGATTCGGGTATCCGAATTCCACTAAAACTTTAACTGCGATTTTCCCAATAATCGAAGTATCAAATCGAACCAGTAATTCCGCATTCGATTCACATCCTTAGGTGATCTATTTATTTGTGAAATAAAAACCCTTAAATTTTAGGGAATTGCAACTTTAGTCCCCAAACTTTTACAAAGTTTATACTTTAGCCATAAAATTTTCAAAATTTACATTTTGGTCACTAACTTTTAAACTTCAACTCTCATTCCAATTTTCCTTGGAATTCAACCAAACTTTAAGAATACCTTTAAACCTTAGAAATTTCCTTTTCAAAACCCATAATTAGAGAAATCCTAACTTTTGCATTTTTGTCATTTTAGTCACTAAGTTAGCTTTTAAGCTATTATCGTAGTACTAAATGACCCTTAATCAACTTAGTAAATTTTGGGGTATTACACGTTTAGAGATTCACCCGATAGGTGCATGGAAGAGAGAGTTATGGATTTATTTAATTTCTTTCAATTATGCTCTTTAATTTTAGTATCATTTATTTTCTCGCAATAAAGCATATACTAGGTATCATGCCGATATATTTTATGCGGGTAGAAAAGTATGTTCGGTTAGGAACCACTTTTTGTTTAAATATGCGGGTAGAAAGCATGATGGGGTAGGATTACGTTTATTCGAATGAAGCATGTCTACTTATAGGTTCTATACCTTTTTATTTTTTTGTGATTATTTAATCCGTACTAACTTGCTTTATTTTGTTTTTGCATCGCATTAGCATCTCTTTTTGCATGCATTTGCATCACATCATATTGCATAATTGCCTGGTCGAGCTTCTAATCCTGAGAGAACTTCGATCAAAGTGATTTTAGGGCACCCAATCTGGCCGAGTCAGCATTGGTTTTTCACTCGAAGCAAGGCTAAAATGGATGGCCGTTTGGAAAAGGTTGAAAAGGCATACGGAGAAATAAAGAGTGACATGGAGCAAATCCTGGAAAAAAGATGCAACAAACAACTCGCGACCATATCTCACAGTCATAGAAGGATCTGCTGGCCAAGATAGCTGCGATGTTGGCAGATAAGGATCCTAAAAGGAGAAAATGATTGGTCATAAGACTCTGATGCTCTACAAAAATCAAAGAATCATTGCGACAAGACACCTCTGCAAGCATCGACTTCAGTTGGAAAGCAACAAGGTTTTCAGGCTAGATCTTCATTGCACAGAGGAACTAAAGAGCACTCTGTCCCAGATTCGAACGAAGTAGGTATGTCGAAGGTCAAACTACCCAAGTAGCTAGAAGATTGGTGCCAGCCACTGGAGGAAAAATTTAAAGTTGTAGAAGGGGCAAATGCAGTCTGCGAAATAGACACAAGAAAATTGAGTATAGTCCCTAATTTGGTGTTACCTCCAAAGTTCAAAATGCCAGAGTTTGAAAAGTTTGATGGAACAAGCTCTCCATCTTCTCACCTCACCATGTTCTGACAAAAAATGATGGGCATGTCAATAATGATCAAATTTCAATTCATTGCTTTCAAAATAGTCCAAAAGGGTCTACTACAAGTGGTTCAATCAGCTTAGCCAAGATGAGATACAATCATGGAAAGATCTAGCTAAAGCCTTCATAGAGCAGTACAAACATTGACCCAGACCGTTTAACATTGTAAAACATGAAGAAGAGACCCAAACGAGAGCTTTAGATAGTATGTGCAAAGATATTGCAGATCAAGTACAACCGCCCCTACTGGAAAAAGAGATAACGCCTACTTTTGTTAGAACCTTGGAAGATCCATTCCTGAAGTATATGCTGGGAAATGAAACCAAGAAATTCTAAGACCTTGTGATATCAGGTGAGCTCGTTGAAGAAGCCATCAAACAAGGGAATATCATAGATTCTAGTAATGCAAAAGTCAGAAGAGGAATGGATTAGAGGTTCATATGGCGGGGTCTTATCCATCCAATCAACCTTGGTCCTCGCACCAATCAAACTATTCATACTGACGTTGACCTGCGGTGTTTCTGGAAGATATCCATCCAATCCCGATAACATATACAAAGTTGCTTTTGATGCTTCTTGAGAAGAACCTGTTAGCCCTGATTCGGTCTAAACCAAAGCAGCCTCCTTATCTAGAAGGCTATGATGTTAATGTTGTGTGTGATTATCATCTAGGAAGTACGGGCTACACTACCGAGCATTGTGGAGCTTTGAAAAACAAGGTGCAAAATCTGATTGAAAATGGCACTTTGAAATTCAACAATGGAGTCCCTAAGATGAACTGATGATAGGACAATGTTGGATCTGGTTGGAATTTAGACAACCTTTTAAGGACACCTTTGTACCTTAAATCTCTTTTTGAGTAAAGCATGAAACAAACCTGTTGCCTAAGCCCGAAGGCAGAAAGAGAATCTTTTGTACAGGTGTACATATATTTTTAATTATGATGCATTTCTACAAATATTTTTCACAAATTTTTTCATACATTTGTCATGAGTCTTTTGCACATGCATACATGTATATATTTTTTCAGGAGCGGCATCGATCCTAATTCGACGGTTGATTTCGAGCAATCATATGTCTAGAGGAAATTGAAAAGTGTGAAGATGAAGGTGCATGTAACCTATCTTCCGATCTACTTAGGCCAACAGAAGGATAACTGAGTATGCTAGGGAGCTATGGAAAGGTCCCAAACATCAAATTTTGAGTGAACATTTCTTCTCAAGCATTGTTGTCCAAGATCTTTGAATATCGTGACAACTCCAGACATCTATCCAACTGAAGACAACTCTTCTTCGATGATATCTGTGTATGCGATGTTGTCTGGAAAAGGGAAGCCTAGTCAAACAAATCATATTCAACGATGATATCGGCGTTTCACAGCTCAATCAAGTTTTAAACAAAAATTAGACCAAATCATCGAGCTAGCAAATTTCCTCGATGAGACCTAGAACCCGAAGAATCTCTAGACAATGGATAATCAGAACAACAAGGCCAGTGCACTATCACCTTCTTGATAAGTGTTCAAAAGTATTATTTTTCTTACCCTTTTTACTCATATTATTGTTAGACTTAGGCTCATATTAGTTGCATAATTAGCCATTCATGCATTAATCCATGTTTCCTTCCATTGTTGAGCTTGATTACATAACTTGGTAGTTTTTGTGGGAAAAGATGCTGCTTTGGTGTGTTTTCTGTGTATGTGCAGGATCACTTGCCAAAGCAAGGCTAGAGCTAGTTGCCATGGCAATGCATGAAGGAGACGCCGAGCCAATTGCCAGGGCAATTGTCGACAACAGCAAAGGTGATATGGTAGTAGAATTTGATGACTAGACAAGCCCAAGATGACGTGGAGCAAAGCCCAATCCCAAAGGAATTTGATTTCCATGAAGAGATTAAAGAAGAATTAAATTCCAAAAAGATAGGAGAAGTTCTAGTAGGAATAAAATTATAATAAAGAATTATATTCTTTAAAGATAATTTAATTCCAACTTAACTTCCTCCTCAAAGGACTTTGATCTAACCCTATAAATAAGAGGCCATATGGTCAAACTCAAGAAAGAGAGCAAGAGAGGGGAATTTCGACAACTCCAAGGAAGGTAAGAGGAGAGAATTTTTGACAAGCATATAGGGCAAGGAGGATTTCGACAAGCCTCCTTCTTCATCCTTTTCTTTCTTGTTCGATTGGGTTCATGCTAGGGATTATTTATCTTGTGTTTCTTTGGAACCTAGCCATGAACTAAATCTATTTGGCTATGGTTATTGTGTTTTTTGGTTGTGAGAAACTATTGGTTTTTGTTTAGGTAATAAGAGTTTGCACTTTTCTATTCAAGGTTTATTCATTCTTGGTTCTTATTCTTGTTTGCGAGTGAATTGGGAGAGGATCTCGTAACTTCATCTATTTATCTAATATCGGGAGAGTTAGATTCAAGAAACGAATGAATATGATCTTTATTCAATCTATTGATGGTGAAGATTAATCTGGCTTAGGAATAAGTTAAGGATTTCAACGGCTAAGAGGAGCACAAGATTGGTTGTTGTTCACCCTTGATTCACGCAGGGATGTATTATCAAGGCATGCACAAACAGCTAGAGTTTCAACTTATGGATAAGAAGAAACCATTGAAGAACGCTCTGCCGAACCTTGAAGGTTGCTGCCCAGACGCCCAAGTAGTTGCCCAACTAGTTGCCCAAGCAACCATCGATTAGTTTCCAAGGCAACCCCGTTGTGCAAGTTGCCACGACAACTGAGTTGCCCGTGCACTCTTTTACCAAGACGATCCAATCGGCTATCACACCTCAACTCACGATAACCTGGCCTATCTCTCTCTCATTTGATCTCATCTTTTCTTTTACTTTATTGCTTTCTAGTTTAGTTATTAGTTAAACTCCTATAATCCTTTATTTGTGTTTTTACTTTTTACAATTAAAGAGACTAGATTCTTGAAGTGGCACCAATCCTGTGGGAGACGATATCTTTTATACTATAACTTGCAACGTGTATACTTGCACAATTGCGTAGCACTTATTATGCGCAACAAGTTTTTGGCGCCGTTGTTTGGGATTGGCAATAGCGACATTGTTTTTATTTTCTTGCACTTTCTTTTACTTTTCTTGTTTAAGATTCAAAGGGCTAACAAACTTTGGTTTTGCATTGGTATATGACCAAAGCGAGACCTACTACATCGAAATATCCCTTTGATCCGTAAATCGAACGAACCTTACAAAGACTTAGACGAAGGATAAGAGTAGCAATGGCTAATCAAGACGGCAATATGAATCAAGATGTTCCAAAGAGGAGGAAGAGTGATTCTTGCACGAAACAGAACTATTCGAGACTATCTTGAAGAAGATCTTGATGGACTTAATCCAGGAGTTGTCGCACCTGAAATTGAAGCCGACCACTTTGAGTTAAAACCAGTAATGTTTAATATGATCAACACAATTGGTCAATTTGACAGCTCAGCAACTGAAGATGCACGGCAACATTTGAAATCTTTCCTCGAGATTTGTAACTCGTTCAAAATACACGGAGTCACCCCCGATGTCTTACGATTAAGATTATTCCCCTATTCACTGAGGGATAGGGCGAAAGCATGGTTGAATAGCATTCCTGCCGGATCAATAGCATCTTGGACCGATCTTTGTCGTGATTTCCTTGCTCGGTTTAATCCTACAAATTTGAATGATAAGCTTCGTAACGACATTACTTCTTTTTGGCAGGCAGATGATGAATCCATGTACGAGGCTTGGGAGCGATATAGAGAACTTCTACAAAAATTCCCCCTACACGGATTCCTGGTGTGGACTAAAGTAATAATGTTTTACAATGCCGTGAATACACCAACAAGGATGATGCTAGATGCCTCGGCAAACGACATACTTCTAGATAAGTCCCCGGAGGAAGCAATGCAAATTTTAAACAGGCTGGCCAATAATGATTATCAATTCCCATCTACTAGAAGAGGAGGAGTTAGACGCCAAGCCACAATACTTGAACTAGGATCATCAGATTCAATTTCGGCACAATTGGCCACTTTAACCAAGATGGTCCAGAACATGCAAAAACCAAACAACACACATGAAGTCAAGGTAATGGATTATTTTTGTGAGTTATGTGGTGATAACCATGATTCTTCTGAATGTATACAGAATCTAGAATCCAGCTTCTACGTAGGGAATTACAATCGGAACAACAACGTGATGTCCAATACATACAATCCAGCTTGGAAGAAGCACCCAAATTTTTCATGAAGTAATCCCAACAATGCTCTAAACCAGAACAATCAGAATGCACAAGCATCGGGATTCCAGCAGAATATGCCACGGTAACAGTTGCCGCAGCAACAACCGACAACATCCAGTTCTTTGGAAAATTCTCTAAATGCTTTTATGATGAAAACTGAATCTTATATGGCTGAGAATAGTAATTTCATAAAAAGAACTAATGCTTTTATTAACAGGACCGAAATGAGATTGCAAAACCAAAAGGCGGCAATCAAATCTGTGGAAAATCAAGTCGGACAGTTTGCTCAAAATCTGAATACTAGACCGCAAGGAGGTTTACCTAGCGATACTGAAGTCGCAAGAGGAACTGGCCATGAGCAATGTAAGGCGATCACCACTAGAAGTGGCCAACAACTTAGAGAGGCTCAAACCCGCTCATCAAACAAAATTCCACAAAAAGATCAAGACGAACCTAGCAGCAAAGCCTCAGATGCTGAACCGGGAATTGCTGCGGCAACCGGCAATAAGCATGCCTCGGCAACGGACGATAAAGATGCTTTTTCTGACTTGCGATAAGCATGCCTCGGCAACCCCAGTTGATAATGCCTCGATAACTCCAGTTGTCCTGGCAATGCCGTCAATCAGGTTCCAAACTAATGAAAAGATCGAAGATATCTGACTTCCACCACCATTCCCACAAAGGTTGAAGCGACAAAAGCAAGAATATCAATTTAAGAAGTTTCTTGATATCCTAAAGCAAGTCCACATCAACTTGCCATTGGTTGAAGCAATTGAACAAATGCCAAACTATGCCAAGTTTCTTAAAGACATTGTGTCCAAAAGAACAAGGCTAGGAGTTTGAAACAGTTGCCGCAACAGAGGGATGCATGGCAATGTTGCACAATTGTATGCCACCCAAGTTGAAGGATCCCGAAAGTTTCACAATACCCTGTTCCATTGGAAATCACTATGTCGGGAAAGCATTATGCGACCTTGGGGCTAGCATAAACTTGATGCCTAAATCAGTTTTCCAGAAACTAGGAATCGGGAAGGCAAGACCTACAACAATTATGCTACAGCTAGCCGACAGATCCTATGTGCATCCAGAGAGAAAAATCAAGGACATACTGGTAAAAGTTGATAAATTTATTTTTCCTACTGACTTTATTGTTTTGGATTGTGAAGCAGATGAGCATGCACCCATCATTCTCGGGAGACCATTCCTAGCAACAGGGAGAACCTTGATCGATGTTGAAAAGGGAGAACTCACAATGAGGGTGAATGACCAGCAAGTTAAACTAAATGTGTTCCAAACACTAAGGCATGCCGATGATCCAGAAGAATGCCAACTTCTTCATGCCATGGCAGAGTTTAACTTCGACGAGGAATTTAGTTGCCTCGGCAACTACATTGCCGATCAAGAGGAAATTGAGGAATATGAAGAACCGGTCGATGAGGAACAACAATAAGAGGCAAATTGGCTAGTCAATCGACCAAGTACATACTTTGAACCACTGGATTACTCAGGCAAGGAAGGTAAACTCGAAAAACCCTCTATTTAACAACCACCGATTCTTGAGTTGAAACAATTGCCAGAGCAACTAAAATATGCATACTTAGGAACCGATAATACATTGCCTGTAATTATTTCTTCTAAGTTACACCCTGAGTAGGAAAAGAAGCTGATCAAGATGTTGAAGCTACACAAAAAGGCAATAGGGTGGACAATTGCCGACTTGAAGGGAATTAGTCCGGAAGTGTGCATGCACAAGATTTTGTTGGAAGATGATCACAAACCTTCAATTGAGGCCCATAGGAGACTGAATCATGCCATGAAAGGGGTTGTAATGAAAGAAATCATCAAGTGGCTTGACGCCGACATTATATACCCTATCTCTGATAGTACATGGGTAAGTCGGGTACAATGTGTTCCGAGAAAGGGAGGTATAACAGTGGTAAGTAATGAAAACAATGAACTCATTCCAACCAGGACTGTGACCGGTTGGAGGGTTTGTATGGATTATCGAAAGCTAAACAAAGCCACTAGGAAAGATCACTTCCCATTACCCTTTATTGATCAAATGCTTGACCGTCTTACAGGTAAACCCTTTTATTGTTTTCTTGAGTTATTCAGGTTACAATCAAATTGCCATAGCACCAGAAGATCAAGAAAAGACAACCTTCACATGCCCATATGGTACTTATGCCTTTCGAAGGATGCCGTTCGGATTGTGTAACACCCCGGCAACCTTCAAAAGATGCATGATGGCACTCTTTTCAGACATGGTCGAAGACTTCCTTGAGATCTTCATGGATGATTTTTCTGTTTTTGGTAATGACTTCGACAGCTGTCTCGGCAATTTAGAGAGGGTGTTGGCAATATGTGAAGAAACTGATTTAGTCCTTAATTGGGAGATATGCCATTTTATGGTAGATGAAGGAATAGTGCTTGACTACAAGTTTTCATCCAAGGGAATTGAAGTAGACAAAGCCAAGGTGGACGTGGTCGAGAGATTACCCCCACCAAGTTCGGTTAAAGGAATTCGAAGTTTTCTTGGACATGCAGGTTTTTACATGAGGTTCATTAATAATTTTTCTAACATGACTAAACCCTTGTGCAATTTGCTTGAACAGGATAAAGTCTTCGATTTTGATGATTCTTGCACCCCAAGCATTCGAAACCCTAAAGAAAAAGCTTACCTCGGCACCCATTGTCATTCCACCAGATTGGACGCTACCTTTTGAGCTCATGTGTGATGCAAGTGATTTCGCGGTAGGAGCAAAGGTCCCTAGGCCAACGTCTGAGTAAGACCTTCCATGTGATATACTACGCTAGTAAAACTCTTAATAGTGCTCAAGTGAATTACACAACAACGAAGAAAGAGTTACTAGCTGTAGTTTTCGCATTTGACAAGTTACGATCCTATTTGATTGGTACAAACGTAATTGTTCATACAGACCATTCGGCAATCAAATATATATTTGCTAAAAAGGATGCCAAACCTCGTTTGATTCGTTGGATATTACTTTTACAAGAATTTGATATTGAAATTAAGGACAAAAAAGGAACAGAAAATCAAGTGGCCGATAACTTATCACGTTTGGAACGCAATAAGGAGGAGAATACGGATCTAGAGATATGCGATGCATTCCCGGATGAAACACTTTTAGTTGCCTCGGTAACCATGGACGCGCATGCCTCGACAACCCTCGATGCCTCGACAACCATGGATACATACGCCTCGGCAACTTTCGACGCTGCAGCAGCCCTTGACGCGCACGCCTCGACTCTTTTTTTTCAAGCGTAGTATTTCTTAACAACATTAGAATTTACAGGGCTTTTCAGCTCGTCTCCATCCATTTCAGTTAAGATTAGGGCTCCTTCTGAGAAGGCCTTTTTTACCACGTATGGCCCTTCCCAGTTGGGCATCCACTTTCCTCGAGAATCTTTCTGACTCGGGAGGATTTTCTTGAACACCAGATCCCCTTCTCTGAACTCTCTTGGGCGCACCTTTTTGTTGTATGCCCGCATCATCCGTTTTTGGTACATTTGACCATGGCAAATGGCCTTTAGTCTCTTTTCTTCAATGAGATTTAACTGGTCAAGTCTGGCTTGCACCCATTCGGATTCTTCCAATTTTACTTCATTTAAGACCCGGAGCGACAAAATCTCTACCTCAATGGGAAGTACTGCTTCGGTACCATACACCAAGGAATAGGGTGTTGCCCCTGTTGATGTGCGAATGGACGTCCTATAGGCGAAAAGGGCAAATGACAGCTTCTCGTGCCAATCCCTGCAGGTATCCGTCATCTTCACTATGATCTTCTTTATGTTCTTGTTTGCTGCTTCCACTGCCCCATTCATTTTAGGACGATAGACTGTGAAATTATGGTGTATTATCTCGAATTGATTGCACACGTCCATCGTCATTTTGTTATTCAGATTGGAAGCGTTGTCGGTGATGACCCTTTCTGGCAAACCGTATCGACAAATAATCTCCTTCTTTAGGAATTTACATACTGTAGTCCTTGTGATGTTGGCATAAGATGTTGCCTCTACCCATTTAGTGAAATAGTCTATAGCGACCAAAATGAAACGGTGTCCATTGGAAGCCTTCGGGTGAATCTACCCAATGACGTCCATGCCCCACGCCGTAAAAGGCCACGGAGAATTCATGGTGTGTAAAGGCAGTGGGGGAGCGTGAATCTTGTCAGCATAAATTTGGCATTTGTGGCATTTCCTGGCGTAATCGATACAATCTCCCTCCATGGTCAACCAGAAATAGCCATATCTCATAATTTTTCGGGCTATAGACAGCCCGTTGGCGTGCGTCCCACATAGACCATCGTGTACCTCGGCTAAAATCTCCTTCGCCTCCCAAGCATCCACACATCTCAGCAATGTCTGATCATGACTTCTCTTATATAGGGTCTCCCCATCTAGGACATATCTTGTTGCCATTTTTCTGAGTGTTTTCCTGTTATTGTCATTTGCCCCTTCGGGATACTTTCGAAGCTTGACATATTGCAAGATGTCATAGTACCATGGGTTTCCATCAATCTCTTCCTGCACATTATAACAATGAGCAGGCCTTCCAAACGTCTGCATATTAATGGGCTTCATTTCTGTCCAGTGTTTATTTTAAACATTGCAGCCAAGGTTGCCAAGGCGTCTGCCATCTGATTTTCTTCTCGGGGAAGCTGACCTTTTCAAACTCCTTGGTGAGCTCTTGAATCAATTCATAATATTTGACCAACTTCGGGTCCCTGGTTTCCCATTCCCCACGCAACTGGTAAATCACTAAGGATGAATCTCCGAATACTCGAAGTTCCTTAATCTTTCTTTCAATAGCTGAGTTTAGTCCCATAACGCAAGCTTCGTATTCAGCTATATTGTTGGTGCAGAAGAATTCTAGTCTGCTGGTGAAGGGATAATAGACATTCTCAGGGGAAATTAGCACGGCTCCTATCCCATGTCCGATGGCGTTAGAGGCTCCATCAAAGTAAAGCTTCCATGATTTATCATCTGAAACCTCTTCCTCAGTTGTAATGCACATCAAGTCTTCATCCGGGAAATTAAAGTTCAACGCCTCATAGTCGTCCGAAGCGCGACTAGCTAGGAAATATGCTACGGCACTCGCATTTACGGCTTTCTAGCTCACATATACAATATCGAATTCGAATAAGAGCATCTATCAGCGGGCCATCCTTCCCGTTAGCGTTGGCGCTTCCATTAAGAACTTCAATGGGTCTAGCTTGGATATCAACCAAGTAGTATGGTACAGCATATACTGCCTAAGCCGCTTGGTAGCCCAAACTAGAGCACAACACAGCTTCTGAACTAGCGGGTACCGCGTTTCGCAATCATTAAACTTTCTGCTTAGGTAATAGATGGCTTGCTCCCTTTTCCCTGACTCATCGTGTTGCCCTAATACACACCCTATTGAATTCTCAAAGACTGTCAGGTAGAGGATTAATGGTCGGTCTGGTACTGGCGCGACTAAAATCGGAGCACTTTTTAGGTACCTTTTGATCTTTTCTAGGGCTCCTTGACATTCCTCATCCCACACACCAGGATTATTCTTTCTAAGAAGTCTGAAGATCGGGTCACACCAATCGGTTAATTGGGAAATGAAACGAGAGATATAATTCAACCTCCCCAGGAAACCGCGAACTTCCTTCTGAGTGTGGGGTGGTGAGAGATCCTGGATGGCTTTCACTTTATCTGGATCGATCCTAATCCCTCTTCTGCTTACCACAAACCCTAGGAGTTTTCTAGAAGTAACGGTGAAGGTACACTTGGCAGGATTAAGCCTCAGCTGGTGTTTTCGTAGTCTTTAGAATAGTTTTCTCAAGTTCTGTAGGTGCTCCTCCTCTCTTCGGGACTTGGCGATCATGTCATCCACGTATACTTCTATTTCTTTGTGCATCATGTCATGGAAAAGAGTTACCATTGCTCTTTGGTAAGTTGCCCATGCATTCTTGAGCCCAAAAGGCATCACCCGATAACAAAAAGTGCCCCACATGGTTATGAACGTAGTTTTCTCCATGTCGTTAGAGTCCATTTTTATCTGGTTGTACCCTGAAAAGCCGTCCATGAATGAAAACCATGAATGTCCTGCAGTGTTGTCGACCAGCGTGTCAATATGTGGTAGGGAGAAGTTGTCTTTAGGGCTGGCTTGGTTTAGATCCCTATAATCTACACACGTACGAACTTTCCCGTCCTTCTTCAGTACTGGTACGATGTTTGCAACCCATTCGGGGCATTTGGCTACCTCCAAGAAACCAGCATCAAACTGTTTTTTTACCTCTTCTCTGATTTTTAATAACATGTATGGTCTCATTCTCCGAAGTTTTTGCTGTATTGGCTTGCACTCTGACTTTGTTGGCAATTTGTGCACCACTATGTCAGTATTCAATCCTGGCATATCTTGATAGGTCCAGGCGAAAACATCCTTAAATTCCTGGAGTAGGGTTATCAGTTCGTGCCTGGTTTTCGAGGAAAACGTCGTCCCTATTTTCTCTTCTTTTCTCTCTTCTTCAGTCCCCAAGTTTACAACTTCTGTTTCTTCTTGGTGTGGCATGATTTGCCTTTCTTCGTTGGCCACCATTCCTCTTAGCTCTACCGGGTCCTCACATTCTATCTCATCATCTTCTTCCTCAATTCCCTCTGAGATCTCGTGGCATTCAAAATTCTCTCCAGGATTGGATCCGATATTATTCATACAGTTAATCATGAGCGACCTGCATTAAATAAGAATGAATTGTATTGGGAAGAGGATGGCTATGTATGAAGTGAATGAACATGAAGAATGCATGAATGAAATAAATGAAATGTTTGTCATTTAAGGAAATGGGGAGGATATTTTCATTCCAAAAAAAAGTTAACATAGGTGCCCTATACAAGAGATCCCCAATGTTTATGGGCAAAAACAAAAGGTTGATTCGGAGCATTACTCTGATCTATTCCTAAAAACAAACGGGGATGGCTTACTTGGCCCTTTCCAGCTATCATGTTGATGTACATCCCTTCAAGCGATTCATTGAATATCTCCTCCTTGTTGAGTACGTCATTTTCCTTAATTGCCTCTTCAACTTCTTGACCTGGTTGGTAGAATCCTCCGGAGACAAAAGTAGTTTTCAAACTAGGGAAGGACATTGGTCTCCACGGAATGTCTTCTCCTTTAAATCTGGCTTTTCTTTGTTCTTCTTTTCTCTTGTATTCTTCTTTTCTCTGTTGGACACTCGGTTTGTAACCCAGCCCAAAACGGTCCTTCTTGGTTATCACACTTTTGGCTCTTAGGCTCCCTTGTAATCTCTTCCCCAACCCTCTTCCTACTTTGGCTCCTCGGCCCAAAGTTTCTGCGACGGTCATCTTGGTACAATTAGATAGCCAAGGATAGGGGATCCATCTTCCCTCCGTGATGAATGTGGCATTCACTAGCTCTAATTCTCGAAAAGAGCACTCTGCAACATCCTCGTCATTTTGAATATAGGGGGCATCTGATGTCACTGAAGCAACAATTTCCTGCTCGGCCTCTTCTGTGACCAATTT
Source organism: Hibiscus mutabilis (assembly GCA_019671005.1). Lineage (NCBI taxonomy): Eukaryota > Viridiplantae > Streptophyta > Magnoliopsida > Malvales > Malvaceae > Hibiscus > Hibiscus mutabilis. Next base: position 25,813,971 of record CM033740.1, on the reverse strand, counting down.
GCCTTCGACTACGAATTTTAATTTCTGATGCAATGATGAGGGGACAACTCCTGCGGAGTGGATCCATGGCCTTCCCAATAACCAGCTGTAAGATGGTTTTATGTCCATTACCACAAAATCAATCACATACTGAGTCGGCCCGATCAATAGAGGCACCTCAATTTTTCCCATTGTTCCTCTTTGTGTACCGTAAAAGCATCTTACGGAGTTATGGCAGGGCTTTAGGTGAGAACCATCTATTGGTAGTTTCTGCAAGGTCACCATAGGTAACGCGTTCAATGCTGACCCGTTGTCAATCAGTACCCTAGATACTACATACCCTTTGCAGTGGGTTGTGATGTTAAGGGCTTTGGTGGACCCCATTCCTCCCTCGGGGATCTCGTCATCACTGAATGTTATATGATTATAGGCAGTGATATGCCCCACTATCCTGTCCAGTTTTGTCACAGAAATATCCTAGGGCACAAAAGTTTGATTTAGTACTTTTAATAGTGCCTCACGGTGTCTTTTTGAACTCAAGAGCAACTCCAGCACTGTGATCCTAGCCGGTTGCTTTCGTAGTTGTTCCACTACGCTGTACTCGCTATGTCTCAGGAACTTCAGAAATTCTTTGGCCTGGGCCTCAGTTACCGGCTCATTCATCTTTAGGAGAGGTTCTTCACCGAATATCTGTGTGGGGCTAACCGCTGTATTCTTTCCCTTATCTTTGACCGCTTTAGCTGCCCTCAAAGCCTCAGAGGAATAACATATGCCGCTCCTCATGAAATGGCCCACCTCACCGACATTCACATCGCTCTTGCTTTGTTCGTCTTTTAGCGTAGGCTCTTTTACCTGACCATATTCTAGCTTTTCTGGCGTGGTCACATCTATAGCATAGTTCCAGGGAGTTTGCTGCATATCCTTGAATGGGAACGGGGATGGTGCTGAAATGATGATCTTGGGATTTATCTTAGTGGTTTCTCCTTGGGAGGCACATGCATTCCCTGGCCTGGAGGAGATGATAAAAGGTCTATCCCTCTCGTATTTAGCGTTGGGGCTATCCGTCATATGTACGTCTGACCCCTTCTTTCCCGTGGGCTCTTCAAAGAATTCTATTTGCTTTTCATTCATCAATTGTTGTACCAATCTCTTGAACTCATCGCACTTTTGGATGTCATGCCCTTCATCCTGATGGAATTCGTAATACACTTCACATCCCTTCTGCCTTATTACCATGCCTTTGTCGATCACATGGGCCATGCATAATTGTTGAAATACCCACAACAAAGGAGATTTGATTTCTGACACATCATCCTTAATCTTCCTGGTAAATCTTCAATAACATTTACTCCTCTGTTCCCATGATTAGGTAACGGGTTAGTAGCTACACTTGGTTCTTCGAACTTCAGTATCCCAGAATCAATTAAGTTCTGCACAAGTTTTTAAAGGCAAGGCAGTTCTCGGTGGGATGTCCAGGGGCACCGCCGTGATAGTCGCAATGCGCGTTCAGGTTATACCAGGACGGGAATGGCGGTTTGAAAGGAGTAACGTAATGTGGACGGACCAGGTATGCTTCATACAACTGAGAGTAAAGCTCCGAGTACGGAACGGGTAGGGGAGTAAAAGTTTTCCTCGCTTTCTCTTTTCTCGAGATTCTCTCATCTCTTTGATTCAAGTTTTGTGTTTTCCCCCAAGTGCTTGTGGCTGTGAGACTGTAAAATTCTTCGGGGCGGTGTAAGTGCTGGTGGCGTTTACTTCATTCTTCTTCCTGTATTTCCGAGATCCTTCCCCGTTATCAATCCTGCCACTCTTAATTGCCAATTCAAGGGACTCCCCAGTCCTAATCAGATCAGCAAAACTCTGTGTTGTGTTATTAATGAGGCGATCGAAAAGTGCCCCTTTCAAAGTATTAACGAATAATGGCATAATTTCATGTTCCGGGAGGGGTGGCTGAATTTGGGCAGCCACATCCCGCCATCTTTGAGCATATTGTCGTAGACTTTCGTTGGACTTCTGCCCCATATTTTCCAACATAATTCTACTGTGGGTCATATCTATTACATGTTTATATTGCTCAATGAATGCTGTTGACAGATCTTTCCATGTCTTGACATCTACCTTGCTCAACTGGGTGTACTACCGTAACGCCGCTCCAGTTAGGCTGTCTTGGAAACAGTGAATTAGTAACTTCTCATCCTTAAGGTAGGCCGCCATCTTCCGGCAGCACATTGTTATGTGCGCGGAAGGACATGTGGTTCCATCATATTTGTCGAACTCTGGCATTTTAAATTTTGGCGGTAGGACAAGGTCGGATACCAGACTCAAGTCACTAGCGTCATTTCCTGATTCTTCCATAGCTTGAAAAGTTTTAAATTTTTCCTCCATGAGGCGAAACCTTTCCTCCCACTTTTTTTCTACCTCTGTCCTGATCCTTTCGACCAAATTCAGGTCTGGCACCTCCTCTTCATAGAGTGCTTCAGTGTCGAAGGGTTGAGTCTCAAATGCCCCTACCTGAAGACTAGCTGACATTCCTGCAGGGTCGATATACACCCTTCTAGTCAGATTTGGCGCAACTGGTTGAACCTTGTTGTGAACTGGGGTACCCTCTGGTTCTTGAATGGTTTCTCCTTCAACTCTCTTTCCAAGACTTTTAGCCAACAATGCGGTTATGCCGGATACTATCGATGCTTGCGACTGAGCAATCTGGTCACTGAGGCTTCTTTGAGCCTCTTCAAACCTTGCCTCGAGCTCTCTTTGCCCATTTTCTAGACTGATTATCCTGTCTTCCATGAGCTTGCTTTGTAATCGGGTAAGGTATGGATGATGAATGATTGCGGGTTAACTTCTATTTTCACACACTGCCACAATATTCATAACATTAATATGGTTGCAAGAAAAATAAATGCATGTATAATGATGCGAATGTCATGATGCAATGCAAGAATGTATGCAGATAAGGTACTGATTCCGTTGGTAATCACCCTTTTGAACTACTTGAACGGGAATTAAAGGGTCTAGATTACAACAGAGCTCATATTTCAAAATGAAGATCCCTAATACAAAAGAGTACTAATTACAACACAGAGCCCTATAGATAAGCCCTAGCTCTATCTCCTAATTTTCCAATTGCCTTGAGCAACTTGATGAACCTGGGAACTTCTTCTATTTCTGGGACTACGAAAGGTCGGAGTATTTCACCTCGATGGCCAGATCATTCACATGCCTGGCGACTCGCTGTATGTCCACCATCAGGTTTGCGTAATATTGGTCCCTATCATGTACCATCCGGGCAGCGTCACGCAGTCTCCTTTGCCAATAAGTGTTCCTTCCGGCTGTAGCCTCTTCGAATACACTAATTCTTTCCTTATAATCTTCAACAGTTGCTTCAAGGGACTTAATTCGTGTTCGTAACATGCCTACTTCGCGCTCTTTTTCTTGTAGCTCAATGAAGCATTTCCTCTGACAGTACGTTTGAAAGGAGTGTTCTACTTCTATCACCTTTTCTCTCAACTCGACATTCTGACTTCAGCTTTGATCCAGACATTGGATAGTGTCGTCGTACAACTTTTGCATCTCTAACAGTCGATTCCGGCTACTCATGGACCTTTTTTTCCATGCGGCGATGTTTTCTCTCTCGTGGTTGACTGCTTGTTTTCCTTTGCTAATTTCTTGCCTAGTTCTTTCCTTTTCTTGGTCAATGGCATTCTGGGAAGACTGTCTTTCTTCCTCAATAGCCAACCGGCAGCTTTCTATCTCCCTCTTGATCGCTCTCTTGCTGATTTCTCGTTCTTCTTCGACCAAATGGATACCATTCATTCTTTCTTTTTCTACGGCTATGAACTGACTTCGGCCGGCCTTCTGTATTTTTCCTTGTAGTAGAAGGGTATCCTTTTGGTAAAGAGCATTCTTGTCGCTCAAATCCGCATTTAATTTCTTCAACTTTCTAATAATAACATCTCGTTCGTTGACCTCTAAGCTTGCCTTATAGAGCTCACTCGCATGTTGAGTCTATTGGGTGTCCATTTTCCTTTTAATTTCTTCGAGTTCATTCTGTAAGATATCAGTTTCAGACGGTACCAACCTTGTAAGTTCCTCAAGCGACACCGCTGGTCCTTGATCAGATTCAAGAATCACATTATTAACCCTCAAACGTCTCCAAAGATCCTAGTCTGGGGTGGTCATGTGCTCGGTGTCTCCTTCCACCCTGATCTGGTAACAATGGTCCCAAGCTCTCATGATAGTTTGAACTTTTCCTTTGAACTTCCCTTTGAAAAGAAATTCAGTTCAGCTTAGCCCGGCGGTATTGGGAATGAATTGTCGTGATCCGAACTGTCGGGACACCAAAAACGGAGCACAAGCAATCCCTCCGTGCAATCCCAACATCATCAGCCAGTTGAAATCACCGCAACTGTATAAAAAGTAATTAACTTTGTCGAGCCATGGGACCCTTCATGCTATGTCTTCGTCTTGAACGTTCCTGAAGAAACTAATCAATTTTTTTGTTTTCAAGTCTTCTCGCCACTCTTTTGCTAAGTACTCTCGTAAAGGTGAAAACCCTTGGAAGGATATCCCCGGCAAGACCCTCGTCGACGTCTTCCATATGTGACTCTGAATCCACACCTATAACAACTGTGCACATCCTCGAAAACGTCCTTCTTCATGCTTCCGACTAGCATTTAAAAAAATAAAGGTCTCGGCCAAAATTGCTGGTACGGGGTTCGCTTTCCGTTTCATACGCTCAAACAAGTCCAGGATAGCTATGTCAATGTTCCCAAGCACTCTCGGAAAGATCACCAAGCTATATATTCCTAAGGCGAGTAGGTCCATCTTCTTCTCCTCGTTTGGATGTGTCGGTATGATGTCCCGAATACTTTCCCATGCAAAAACTGTATTGTCTCCTCGGAGCTGAATCAGGCCATTAACCCAATCGTCACTCATTCCTGCAAAGGTTTTGAGCTTTGAAGTGTAATTCTGATTCCTCGGAGGCTTCGCGTAGATCCAATCTTCCTGAATGTTCTTCTGGTTAAGTAAAGAAGCATATTCTTCTACTGTAGGCATCATGTCCTGCCCATTGAAGTTGAAGCAGCAAAAGGCAGGATTCCAGAACTGAAAAATAGCTCAGAGCAGGGGCTGGTTAACCCGAACATATAACAGTTGTGCAATGTCGCCATAACTATCGCAGAACAAGTCTTGTAGTCTTCGGTCCCATCTTTCCCAAATGCTTTGAAGATCCCATAAGTTGTTCTGTTGGAGACTCACATAGGTGTACCCTGCTATTACGCGTTCGTTCGGTGAACTGTCCCCTTGGGCTTTCTGGTTGACCTCTGACCAATGTCTGACTGACAAATTAAGCTCTTCTTTCCTAAGACACCTTTTTTTCCATGGTGAAAGACTTTTTGATCGGGCAAACCACTTGATCCAGTACCTTTATGTGATACAAATGTATGATGTATGAAAAAACAAAAACGAAAAAGAAAACAAGTCAGTACCAGATAAAATCAATAAATATATAAATAAAGGGACAAATTAAATAGAATAAACACATAAAACAACCCTATTTATCCCGTCTAAATCCTAAGGTTATCCACATGGCTCTAAATGGTAGGTTTCTATGTATTCTCTACATGCAGTCTTGGTTCTAGGAGGTACCCGAATTGTCCTTGCTGTCCTCTACTAAGAGTAGCAAGGCCCCCGATCATCACCCATTATAGGCTCCTTTCAACCGGGTTCAATTCAGGGGGACCCATTCGCTTATGCCCGTACGAAGGAACGATATCCTTACGAAAGCATAAGGTACTCGAGCCCCGAAGGTACTTGCTAGCCCCATACGGGAGAACGATATCTCCACGAAAGCATTAGCGTTTTCCCCCCACTTAAAGAAACGGGTTTATATGTCATATTTTAAATGCATTAAAATAAACGCGCAATTATAACCGAATGTTAATTTAATAGTCACTTTAACCCGAAATTTCTAATATTAATAAAGCGGTAATTATTTTAAAAAGCTTGACTCTCTTCTTGTTTTCGAAAAATCAAGTCCCCAGCGGAGTCGCCATCTGTAGCGATGTTCTTTTTTGCTAAAAACGTAGTTTTCGAAGTGTTGGTTGTCTTCCGGATATAAAAATATTTATCCGTGGGGTTTTAAAAATATCGTATTTTATTTAAAGAAAGGGAGTCACCACCGGCCACTTAGGTAGGCCGGACACCATAAAACTAGAGATTTGAAAAATATTGGGTTCAAGAGTCGGTTACGGATGGGGAAGGATTAGCACCCCCACACCGCCCAAAATTGGTACTTTAATAATTACCGCTTTATTAGTATTAAATTTTTCGGATTAAAGTGATGATTAAATTAAAATTTGATTATAAGTACGGGTAAATTTTAAAGGCCCCGTTATCCGAGAGTAAACGCCCAACCACTATCACTACGCCTGATACTGGCCCCGTTTACACTCGGATAAAAGGGCACAACATTGACAATTTATATCTCGATATGCAATCTTAGTGGTCAAAATATAAAACATGGCAAACAATTTAAATGCAATAAATATTAACATAACAGAATACTAATCTGACATAAATAAAATACTAAACTAAAACATACATATATACATATTAATCTTACTCGTAAATAAAAACAAATTTAACATATCACAATAACAAGACATGTATAAATACATGTGGGGACAAAAACACATTTTCCAAGCAGACATACATATTAAAAAAACACATTGTAACATATGTAGAACATGGTATTATACATGACAAAGAAAATATACTAACACGTAACCTAAAAGCAAAGAGAACATGCAATACATGCTAAAACACGAAGCAAGTTGTGTACGAGCCGACTAAAATATCAATCGAATATGTATGGTACGACAGAACAAATAAACGCATAAAAACATAATCACCATAAACTGAACACACATATACATATAAACATGAAAATACGAAACATGTACAAGAGACGTATGAGCAGGCAAAAAGGCTACATCAATCTATACGATCATTATAAACGAACATGAATATTTAAATATGGAATAGCACTGAAATGAAAAGAAATAAACATAAGAAACATAAATTAAAAGGAAATAATGTGCAATTTAGGGACGCAATTGCAAATTGAACAGAATCTAAAAGGACTAAAACTGTAATTTGACCAAAGGGCAGGCTTGAAGTGAAAATTTCAAAAACACGGTGGGACTGGTGAGGTAATTTCGCCATTTAAAAACTTATTCAATTTAATCCAGGGGTTGGATTGCAAGATTTTAGAATATAAGGGGGACCAGGGTTGTAAATATCCCAGGCGGCAAGACAAAAATACAAATATCAAAAACACGGGGGGATTTATTTCAGAATTTTACCATTTCACAAAAAAAAATGCCTATAAAATCCCCTTTTTTGGCCCGATCTCAAATTTTCCCTTATTTTTCTTCTTAACCCGTTTTTATAATAACCTATCTCTCATTTTCTCTCAACTCAACCATCCCAAACCTTTGATGAACCCAGAAATCGGTGACCATTCACCGTCTTCTCTGCCACTGACCGCCGCTAGCCGGCGCCGGCGAACCAAAAGAAACACCCAAAACTAACCTCTTTTCAAACCGGACCCAAATCTGAACTTAGATTTACACTAAGACTCACCCTTTTGTCTAGATCTAAGTAAATACGAAATGGAAAAAAAGTTTTTTTTGTTTATGTTTAACCGAAATGAAACCAAAAGGGACCTCTCTCTCCCTTCAGTTCACCATGTTCAGCTTTGGAAAGCCGAGGAGGCTTGTCACTGGTGATGGGAGACCCGTTGACGACGAAGGTAACAAATCTACATCCCTCCCTTTTTGTTATCACTTCTTATTTTTTGTACATGCATGCAAGGAAGTAAGAAAAAGAAAGGGGAGTTACCACTGAAACTTTGTGCTTCTTTCTTATTTTTCTGTAACTGATTACCACTGGCCCCTCTTACAAATTACTTGTTTCATACATATATCCCTCCTTTCCGGTTTGGTAACAAGTACTGTAAAATACATTTTTTAGATCTGAAATGATACTGACATCCCTCTTTTTTTGTGATTTTGATATATCTGGTAATCTTGAACGCGGTGGTTGGAAGCCGGCATGGTGGAAGCATGGTGGCGGTGTGGGGGAGATGTTTTCGGCCAGAGGCGTTCTCGACTGTTGGATCAGATTTGATCTAACGGTTGAGATAACTTGAAGAATACACGGTCCAGATGAAACCTCGAACGGGTCGTGACACGTGGAGCTCAGCAGTCGAGGAGTTATGGCGCGTGGGATTCAAGCACGCGTGGGAGATCGAAGGGTCCGCGCGTGGATCGAACGCGCGTTTGGCATCCGAACGGTTCGGGCGTGTAATACACGCGGCCAGCTGGATGACTTCCCTCTTTGATCATGGCCGTTGGATCAACATTTTGATCCAACGGCTCCTGGTTGGCTGCGCAAAGACAAAATAATTAGGGTTAGATATCTGATAGGTATTAGGGTTCTGTTAGGGTTTTGGGTTTGGGCCGATCGGGCCTTGTAATGTATTTTTGGGTTTTATAATAATCTGGATACTTAATTTAATTGGGTTTTTATTTTCAGATTTGTACATATATATATATTAATAATAATATATTAATATAATAGTATATGCATACACATACATACTTACGTACACATACATACTATTGTAATGAAATACATTCACACATAAATACACTTAATAATACATACATACAATTCATGCAACACTTATTCGTATACATTCAACAAGGACATTAATATATATACATACAAACATATATAAACATACTCATAAATGCACATATACCAACATATATTATATGATACCCATAACATAAATATAACCATATCACACACATATTAATAGGTACGTAATACACAACATAAATATATGCACCATGCATACATTCACACATCACACAAATATCATATACGTAATATTAATAACATATACACGCACACATATATATGTAATCATGCACTAATATATTAATATGATATTTAGAGACTAGATAAAAATGAGTGATTACAGCATGCCTATTTAGAGAACGATCAAGCATTTAGAGGATCTGGGAGAGTGATTCATTGACGATCGGAAGAGGAAGGCTGCTTGGTTCAACCAGCTAGACCGAGGGTTTGGAGCCATTAAAGGGCTGCATCGAGAGACCCCCTTCTTTCCCATTCTCTTTGTTTTGTTATTTTAATTTTGTAATGATGATGTATTTTGAAAATGTTTATGGTTTTTCGGTTAAATCCCTCACCATGAACTAATTCAATAGTTGGTGGGGGATGTTTGCGTTGAAACGTTCATGTTTAGTTTTTAATAATAAATATGCCTTGGCAATGTTTTATCTATTCAGCATACTTTAATGTTTTCAAAATACTATGCCAAGCGAGAGCTGGCACTGTTGGCCTATTGCTCCTCAATATCTTAACAGACTTGGGGTGGCAACGATTAAGCTGTTGAATACTGAGGAGAGAAGCTTCGAGAGAAGTCGTTCAAGTAGATGAACTTACATCGAGAGTGAAATCTACCCCTTAGGAGTATAGATTGGATCTTAATCAAATTGGTTTATTTAAAAGCATGCACTATAGAGATATAGGGTTTTTACATGATCAATTTAGTCAATGACCATCGAGAGAGGCTTTTCTAATTTTGAATCTTCTCAGCAAACAATGCCAAGACAAGTTGTTATTAAAGGCTAGCACGACATGAATAGCGTGAAAACCAGGCATTCCCTGCCAACGCTCATCATTCATTAAAGCACCTTCCTTGCCAACGTCTTTACTTTGCTTTTTCTATTCAATTATTTCCAGAACCAACTTCAAAACAAAACAACTTTTTCTCAAGGCAAGTAACAATCAATGACAATTGAATTCCAAGTCAATCTTTGTGGGATTGATACTCAGCTTAACTGCTATATTAACGTGTATACTTGCATGCAAAAGACTCATCTTGGCACTGTTTTATACTTTTCCAATACATATTTTCTGCCCCTTTTGCCAGCATTCACTTAGAGAGTCTACAAGTTTTTGGCGTCGTTGTCAGGGATTGCGACGGGATGTATTGCTTTAATTTTTACTTTTTTTGTTTTCATTTTATTAACTTTGTTTTTTATTTTGATCATTAATTTTTTTCTTCTTTTTTAGGAAAGCTACAGAGAAGAGTATGGACAACCACATATGGTATGATATGAAAAGCATGAAGATGATGCCTATACAACAATCTTGGCACAGATTCCTGAACTAAAAAGCATGATTACATCAATGCAAGTGCCTAACAAGTTCAGCAAAAGGCAAGCAACACCAATTGTTTGTGCCTATTGTAGAGGATGCCACTCATTTGATAATTGCCCCTTCAACCCTAATTCCTATTGTTACACGGGGTACTGTAATGTGAACAATCATTCCTCCTACAGCTTCAACCAAGGATGGAACCAGCAGCAAAATATTTTTTGGAATAATCAAGATGATGATTATTTTTATGCACCTAACAACTTTGTTGTGCCACCAGACTTCAACAAAATGCCATCCCAAGGCATCATTCTTCATGAGAAATCAACGACATATCTTTATGGATCTAACGGATCATTTTACATGGTAGAATTGCCTTCAGAAATGCCAATGCACAATAATCCACCTCAAGAGCAAACAAATTACATTGGAGACGCATTTGAAGAAGCCACGGATGCTATGAGAGGCTTGGAAGAACAAGTCAAGAGGCTTGCAAATTCCATGAATGGCATACCTCAATAGAACAAGATAGAGCTTCCATCAAGGTAGCAGGAGGTGGAAAACGCTTTGGTTAGTGATAACGATCAGAATGCCATGGCAACACTACATCAACAAGCTGTCAATTTTCTTCCTTCATCTGTGCCTCAAGGAATTCAGAATCAACATTACGAGTGTCAGATTTTTCCTAACACATTTGAATCAATAGATTATACTAATGAATAGTATTCCACAACAGGTACATTGGACTCATTAGTGGTAGTAGAGTGTGAGGAAAAATTTGAGGGCGAGGATCCTGAACACAACAACATCGAGGCAAAGCTAGATAATGTTGCCAAGTTCGATGCCAAGGTAGAAGGGAAATATTCTAAAGTTTCAAACCAAGAAGACGACGACAAGTAGTCAATTATTTTCCAAGAAGAGAACTCAGTGCCAGTAGGTGAACCCAAAGAAGTAGAGAAAGAAGAGGCAGAGGCTGATGATGCCATACCACTATCTGGTGCCAGACCTCCAGAACTCTGCCATGTGATATGGATGTTGCTTGAAAAAAAGGCAAAGCTGTCACTCCCATAAGTGGCAACCAAGTCGAGATTTTAACGCATGGAAAAGAGCCAATTGTTTGCCATGCGAATAAATCAAGGCCAGCGAAAGAAACTAAGGAAGCTGAGAAAGAAGAAACAAGCACCAGTAATGCCAAATCTCAATCTGATGCTAGCACCACTTCGGCAAAACTAGTGGAGCCATTATTTGCCAGCCAAACCTTGGTAAGACAAATAAGTGTTACTTTTAATGTTGACAAAGCTCTTAAGTGTGCAGATAAACCTGAAGAATGCCATGCAGTTGAGCCAATAGAATCCATTTTGGATGAGAACTTGGCATTGACTTGCCAATGAATGAAAGATGATGCCATAAAACAACAGTGTGATGGCAAAACAATAGAGCCACAAAAAAGATCGATTCTGGTCAGGATTGATGCCATGAAGTGAGGTGTGCTCAAATGGCTTTTTGCTAGAAGGAAAAGTGGATGCCAATTGACTGAGAATGAAGAGTTGAAGTAATAGAATTTGGCCATGACAATAATGCCAGCGATGGTGCTGCCAGAAATTAAAGATTTACCTAAGAATGCTATGGCAAGTCGAACCGGTTGAGGATACATACACCTTGGAATCAAAAGAAATAGAAGGACCACAACCTAAGCACTAGTGGGGTGCTGAATTCAATCAAAGATTTGATAGGCCTACGGGGAAGAGGTATTTTGGTTTTCTAAGGTGGTTATTCAAAACCCCCATGGCAAAACATTCTCCCTTATTGAGAATCTAGAGTTCGGCATACTCAAAGGTAAGCAATTCTTTGGCTTTCTATGTTGGTTATTCAAACAAAAGATTGCCACAGACTGAAGCACTACCGGGAAACAAATCGAAATAATGCCAAAGAGACGATTCTTATGGCGAAAATTCAGTAACTCTTTTCCAACTCAGTTTGATCATTGTGAAATATTTAGGAGAATTATTTTTTTAGTACTTAGGATATCCCAGTTTTAAATTTTTAGTTTTTCATTTATTTTCTTTTTCTATTTTGAAAGGTTCATTTGAGTGAATGCAGGATTTTGTTGCCAAGCAAAATCCCAAGGCAAAGACTTTCATGTGGTGATTTAACAAAATGCAGAGAATGAACTTGTTGTAGAGGACGAACACACCAAGTTTGCGGAAGCCTTGGATGATGCCAAGAGGAAGATGATGTTGGAGGAACTTTGTGAACTTGTCACTATGTGGATTGTGTCATGAAAATGCCATCGGATGGTGAATCGACTGGCATTGAAAGAATGGCATTGTTACATTCAATCATCATGGGCCGCAAGATCAATATCAGTTGTATCATTATTGATGAAACTTATAAATGCACCGGTAAGGATAATGGGAGTTTATCTTTCCTTTTATTGATTTCTAACATTTGTATACATCATAGTGTGCCAAAGTTTGATATAGATAAAGCTTAAGAGCTCAAGGGAACGACGATTAATCCTGCCCTGTGGAGGTAACTCATTACCGAGGAGAAAGGCAAGGGAAATGTTGCTGAGTCTGTGCCAAAGGCAGTGCCCGAGACTCCGATGCCATCTAGTTCATTGGCAATGCTTTCCCAGATATATCAATGCCAAGAGGTCATCCTCCAGAAATTAAAGAAAGCCAAGGAGCGAAACTCGATGCTTTGGCAGTATGTTCATGTCAGAGACCATGCCATAAAGAAAACATGTAAGGACATGTATGTCCACACACTGCCAGCATTTTTTGAGTTTCCTGCTGACCTCCTTGCCAAGGATGACATGCCAGCCAGACCACACTCTGTCCACACGCTGACCCAATCTGATGCCACCATTGTTTAAGAATTCTATGTTCATCTTGTGACCAAAGATTCACCCTTCTTGATGATTAGAGGTACGTGTGTGTTTTGATGAAGGATATATTAACACTATGTTTGATTTGGATGGTACAGGGGATAAATATTTTGAGTATGCCAATTCGATGAATGCTACCAAGAGAAAGAAGTTACTGGCAGATTCGTGTGAGCTGCCACGACATGGACAGTGTCATCGAGTAGCCACCTAATAGTGAAATTATTGGCATTGAAAAATTAACCGAAAGGATGGAATCAGTTTTTAAAGGCCAATATGACGCCTATAACCCACAATGAGACCATCTCGAAAGAAAGGTTGATTTTATTGCACTCCATCATGATGGGGCACAAAATTAACGTTGGCAGGCTCATCATCGATGAAACTTATAAATGTCCAGCAATAGATAAAGGTCAAAGGATCAAAGGAACAACAATCACAATTGCTATTTGGAGAAACCTCATCGTTGCTGAGTCAAAAGACAAAGGCAAGGGGAAGGCAAAAGTTCCCACGCCAAAGCCAAAGATGTCAAAGGCAGTGCCAGCCACCATGCCAGCCAGTTCACTAGTAGTGCTGTCTCAAATTTACCATCGCCAGGAGATCATTTTCTGAAAGTTAGAGACAGCCAAGGAACTCAATGATAAGATAAGGCACTACACAAAAGAGATGGATGCTATCATCAGGGAGGTTCTTGAATAAAATGTACCATGATTTTGTGACAGCATTTCTAGATTTCCCTGCCAAACCCTCTACCAGTGATGCTGTCATGCCAGCCAATCCACACGAGAAGAAGCCTACGAAGGGGATTCCTCATCTTCCTAAACTCTTTTACATGTCATTCCATTGCATTTACATGATCATGCATGTTATTTTTATGTTTTCTTGTATATATGTGTAGTTTTCATGCATTGAGGACAATGCACATATTGGGTTTGGGGGTGTACGTTTCCTCACATTTATGCCACGCTATACATTTCATGTTTACATTTATGTTGCCATGCCATTTTCCATGCCATCTAGGTCATTTAGAATAGATGCATACCGAACCACTAAAAAAAGAAAAAAAATTTGCCTCGATTTAATTTTGAAGAATGTTAACTCTTGTTAGGCAAGTTTAATTTGATCTAGGTGTCTGTCCAATGAAGAAATTTTAATCTTTAGTTGCAATGCAATGCCAGCAGAATAGTTATGCCAGTTTTGCTTGATAATTGATCTCAAGTTTAGGGAATTGAACATACACTTAACACGTAGTATGTATATAGTTCCTTAGCAAACTTAGATCTTTTGAAACTATGCTCAGATTTAAAAAATATGATGCCAGGGTAAAAGAAATAAATAAGGCAGCAATGTTCTGCCAAGGCAAGAAAAAAATAGAACTCTCCTCTACCTTAGGGATAATAAGATACTTGGGGCTTCGTGGTTTGCTCCCTCTTAGTTCTCAAGTCCAAAACTTTAGGGTATGAGTTGAAGAGAAAGTCTAGTGATTTCTAGATTAAGGTGGGGATTCGTAATATGCTTCCTCTTATCTCTCACGCTAAATAGTGTCACAAAGCAAGCTTAAATTAATGCCAACAGAAACCCTTGGCAAAGGAAAAAAAGAAAAAAAAGAAGAGAGTCTGAGTTTAGGTATTAAGATTGTCTAAAGGAGTGAAAGGATACTTGATGCATATTGCCTACACATAATGCACTCTTCATGAACTTAGACTAGAGTTATATTGCTGCACTTGAATTACTACCTGCTTGGCATTGTTGCACTGAGATACCTGAGGACAGAAATAGAGCCAAATTTTGTCTGCCAGCACTTGTTGGCATTCCAACCAAAATTTTGGCGAGGTAACATTTTCACAGATTTCATTCTTATTTGTTTACATTACTTGAGGACAAGCAATGAGTTAGGTTTGGGGGTGTGTTACCTCTCAAAAAGTACTATTTTAAATGCCAATCTTACAATGCTTTTGCTTGTTTTTAGGTACATTTAGTTGCATAAGGTTGTTAAAATCATGCATTTGCATAAGGAGTTTAGAATTCTGTCTATGCCAGTGTGAATGGTTGTTTTGTTGGCAATTTTGTAGGTTTGGCATAGTATTTAGCCTAGAAATGAAACACATGAAAGAATGCTAGAGAGAATGCCGAGTTGTTGTTGGCAGCGATGGACTAGAAGAGAAATGCCAATCACCGGTTGCCAGAGAAGTGAACTTGATGCCATGCCAAGAACCCTTGGCAATGCTAGCCCGAAAATATAGGACCAGACCAGGCTGCGAAAAAATAGCATTTGATCAAACTCCGAAAAAATAGGATGCGAAGTCTTTCTCGTACAGATGGATCAAACGTTGCCAAGTGCGGCTGCCAAAGGATCAACGACATATGATGTCAGCCCTAGTGAAAACCTGATCAGCTTATCACTTCAAATCTGGATTAGATGATCATATCCCTTATCCCTTGGCGCATTCAAATTTCAAACGTGAAGGCTTATCCTAGGGCTTCTTCGCATGCCTATTTAAAGAACGATCAAGCAAGCATTTAGAGGAACTGAGAGAGTGATTCATTGACGATCGAAAGAGGAAGGCTATGTGGTTCGACCAGCTAGACCAAAGGCTTGGAGCCATTGAAGGGCTGCATCGAGAGACCCATTTCTTGCCCATTCTCTTTGTTTAGTTATTTTTATTTTTAATGATGATGTATTTTGAAAACGTTTATGGTATTTTGGTTAAATCCCTCACCATGAACTAATTCAATAGTTGGTGGGGGATGTTTGCATTGAAACACTATTTTCATGTTTAGTTTTTAATAATAAATCTGCCTTGACAATTTTTTATCTATTCGGCATACTTTAATGTTTTCAAACTACTATGCCAAGCGAGAGCTGGCACTGTTGGCCTATCGCTCCTCAATATCTTAATAGACTTAAGGTGGCAATGATTAAGTTGTTGAATACTGAGGAGAGAAGCTTCGAGAGAAGTCGTTCAAGTAGATGAACTTACTTTAGGAGTGAAATCTACCCTTAGGAGTATAGATTGGATCTTAATCAAATTGGTTTATTTATAAGCATGAACTATATAGATATAGGGGTTTTTACATGATCAATTTAGGGAAATGACCATCGAGAGAGGCTTTGCTAATTTTGAATCTTCTCGGCAAACAATGCCAAGGCAGGTTGTTATTAAAGGTAGGCACGGCATGAATAGTGTGAAAACCAGGCATTCCCTGCCAACACTCATCATTCATTAAAGCACTTTCCTTGCCAACTCTTTACTTTGCTTTTTCTATTCAATTATTTTCGAAACCAACTTCAAAACAAAACAACTTTTTCTCAAGGCAAGTAACAATCAAAGACAATTGAATTCCAAGTCAATCTCTGTGGGATCGATACTCAGCTTAACTGTTGTATTATTTGCAGACTGTGTATACTTGCAAGTAAAAAATTCATCTTGGCACTGTTTTATACTTTTCCAATACATATTTTCTGCCCGTTTTGCCAGCATTCACTTAAAGAGTCTACAGTGGCTTGCACTTTAGAGACACACTAAGCTATGTAGCTTACTCCTTCATGATTCCTCTTTTAGATACACTCTCTCAAACTTTAGGTGACTCAGTACTTGGAGGATCTCGCTCTTTTTGTCAAGCCATTTTATCTATGAGTATGACCTATATTTTAGTTGTTTGATTATTTATTATTTTTGGGACCTTGAGACGACTATTGTAACACCCCCTACCCAGGTTGGTAGGAAACTGGTCCATACGTGTGGAACAGGCGGCTGGCAGATATTTTTGACTTCTTGGTTTGATCGTGGCCGTTGGATCAGATCTTGATCCAACGGCCCACATTTACCTGCACACCATAATTGTAATTAGATAAGGTTTGGGTTTGGGCCAACCGGGCCTTGTAACTTGTTTGTAATTGGACTTGGACTTCATTTTTATTTGAGTTTAATATATTTAATTTTTTTGATTTCATTTTATATCAGCCCATTAATATTAATAATAATATAATTATAACAGCAATACCCATACATGATACAAACATATACTTATACAAGTATAACATATTGGCATACGTATATATAATCCTACACATAATTAACATAACATCTCTATACACTAAACAAATACGCTCGTACTCTAGATACATACGCGACACACATACATCACTAATACGTATATATACATAGTTTATAATATACATGCACACACCACACCTTATATATATATAGTAACATTCATATAATATAATAAATATACATGCAATATGTATTTACAGGTAAAAAATGAGTGATTACAGTTGCCCCTCTTTGCTTGTTCTCATGGAATGGGAAACAAAGAAAAGATTCATAAGCACTCATTTTTATCAGACTTCCCTGTTTGTAGCTTTGGAAAAACGTGTTCTTTTGGATATCTCCGCTCTTCCTTGGCTGAATCTTCAGGCTCGAAAGTTCTTCCTATATAGAGCTTCGTCACCTTCCGATCTTGGAGCTACAGGCTCTTCCTATATAGAACCCTTTGCTCTGAAACCTCGAGTTATGAGTCCCTCCTATATAGAACTTTTTACTTCGAGACAGTAAAGCTTGGAGTCCTTCCTATATAGAACTCTTCGCTTTCAACGCTAGTTTCTCCTATATAAAACCTTTTGCGCCGCTGATGGATTCTTCCGACTGGGAGTTCCTTCTATATAGAACTGCTAGTCTTCAAACCCTGGAGTCGTCAGTCCTTCCTATATAGAACTTTTGGCATCTGAAATCTCAGAGCTACCGGTTCTTCCTATATAGAACCTTTCATTCTAAGATAGTGAAGATCGGAGCCTTTCCTATATAAGACTCTTCGCTTTCGACATAAAAGGTTTCCTATATAACCTTGTGTCATAGGTGAATTCCTTCGACTGAGAGTTCTTTTTAAGATTCTGGATTTAGGGTTCTCCCTCTATGGAACCTTTCACTGGGGCTTGAAAATGCAGGTTCTTTTTTTTTCTTTTTTTTTTCGAGGCTATTGCCATTTTTGGACCTACGCTACTAAGACTGCCGCATCATGCCCGAAGGACTTACTGATGGCCCGAAGGACTTATCATTATGCTCGAAAAACTTACTGATGGCCCGAAGGACTTAACATCGTGCCCGAAGGACTTACCGATGACCCGAAGGATTTAATATCTGGATCTGACGCCGACATGGCTGTTGTTCTATGGGGACTCACGCTGATATGCTGCCACATCATGCCCGAAGGACTTACTGATGACCCGAAAGATTTAACACCATGCTCGAAAGACTTACGATGGCGAAGGACTTAACATCGTGCCCGGGACTTACCGATGACCCGGCGGATTTAATATCCGGATCGACGGTGACATGGCTGTTGTTCTATGGGGACTCACGCCGATATCTTTGCGCATCATGCCCGAAGGACTTACCGATGACCCGGGATTTAACACCACGCTCGAAAGACTTACTGATGGCCCGAAGGACTTAACATCGTGCCCGAAGGACTTATCGATGACCCGAAGGATTTAACATCTGGATCTGACGTCGACATGGCTGTTGTTCTATGGGGACTCACGCTGATATGCTGCCACATCATGCCCGAAGGACTTACTGATGACCCGAAGGATTTAACACCACGCTCGAAAGACTTACTGATGGCCCGAAGGACTTAACATCATGCCCGAAGGACTTATCGATGACCCGAAGAATTTAACATCTAGATCTGACGCCGACATGGCTGTTGTTCTATGGGGACTCACGCTGATATGCTGCCACATCATGCCCGAAGGACTTATTGATGACCTGAAGGATTTAACACCACGCTCGAAAGACTTATTGATGGCCCGAAGGACTTAACATCATGCCCGAAGGACTTATCGATGACCTGAAGGATTTAACATCTGGATCTGACACCGACATGGCTGTTGTTCTATGGACTTTGGTAAATTCTTCAATAATTCTTCAAATACCTGTTTAGGAACAAGCAAAATTGACATGCCCCTATCTATATGATGTATGTAATGTTGTGCTTTCTTTCTCCTCTTTTCTTTTTTCTTTGTTAATCTTATGTCCTGAAAAAGTCATTCTTCTGATTTCTCTATTTCATTTCCTTTTGCGGTATGCTCAATTTTGATCTCCATTTCTGTCAAATTTTGCTCAATGGGCATCTGCTCTTGTTCTTTTGCACGAGCACCCGCCTTTCTTCTTCGGGGTCTCTGTCTGCTTCACCAACAAACATTATATCATGCGTGTGCAGAGATTCTTACTATTCTTTCTGTTCTGCATTGCCCCATTCGATCGTGCTCGGCTACCTTCCAGTTCTTTTGACCCAATATTCTGAGTGTTTGTTAATTTCGTCATCGGGGTGATTGAAATGTTTCTTAACCTCAATCTTCTTGTTGTCTCTTGACGGACACCATTCATCGATTTCTGTGCTTTAATTCTTTGGAGACTCAATGTTTACTTTTTTACCGTTCCCACACTTTGTAAGCTCATACTTGTCATGTTTCGTCCTTCATTTTCTTGAACCAAACAAGGCATCGTGGCTGGAATTCGCTTCTTGTTCTTGAGCTGTCTAACACCTATACCTCTATTATCATCTTCATTTTATGCATTGTGAGGTCATTTCTGGTTAGGGGCTTCAATAGTATCCGCCTCCTTGTGTTATGGATCTTACCTCTGAAGTAATACATGAAAATTTTTGTTGCTTTAACTTGTCAATTTGCTGATTGGTGTTCCACTGAAGGGTATCGTTTAGATTAACATACAAGATTTTGAAAACACAGCATAGGAGCTCTGGATATCATGTGCAAGAGTGGCTTAGATTCAACCACTTGGTAATTCAAAGATGTGAAGTCTTCCCTGGTGACTCGGTTCATCCTCATGATTACCGCGTTGCTGCAGAGTGCTACTCTTTCTCAATTCTCATTATCTACTCCGCCCCCAAAAGGGTAGGCTTGTATAACCACTTGAGCGCAGAAATATTACTCTAGGAATAGAGTTCTGGGTGGTGCGAGTCTTGATTTTTCCCATGATATCGCCTATTTTCTTTTTTTTCTTTTTTTTTTTTTTTGTTTTTGTTTTTATCATTATTTGAGGAAATCAATTCGTCACAGTCCTTTGTCTTGAGGACAATGATGGAGCAAACAACACTGCCCCAAGTTACTCGGCATAGTCACGATTTGAAAATATTACCATCACTCATGAAGCTAAGGTTTCTTTGAATTGGATGATGTATCTCTACCCTATCGCTTCAGCGGAGTGCCCCAAAATTTCCATACTTTTATTCGAACAAGCCTATTACCAGGTTTCGGACATAGGAGTACTTTTTATTATTATTTTCATTTCTTTATTTTTCATTTCTTTTTTCTTTCTTCTCTTTTTCTCTTCCTTTTTTGTTTATTTTTATTTTACTACCTAGAAGATTATGCCTAGAGTTTCAATTTCAAGCAACTCTACATGGTTTACATTTAGAGCTTTTTCGTCCTTGAATATCATCGAAAGAGTAATAATCTCGCTTTGCTGACCAGAGTCCGGTGGGAAAGATCACACATCATCGTTGTCACGACATCTATCTAATGTCACATCTTGCAATTGATATCCAGTGTCCTACAACGACGAGAAAATATCTATGTGCTTTCAAAAACATTATATGTTAAGCGAAATGTGTTCTTTATTGAAATACAAATCAACAAACATGCCCCATCACAAAAGATCTTTGCCACATGGGGGCCACATAGAGTTGATCCCTTGTATTACTTCAGGAAGGTATTTTAATGTAGAGACATCTCTGTCTTCTTCAGCACTATGTAGATTTGCTTCTCATCCTTGGTCTTCCACTGCTTGATCAGCTCTTGCATCAGGGTTCCATCATTGACCAGCTTCTTGATTTCCTCCAGTAAAGGTCTACATTTTCTGGTGGGATGCCCCGGTGCCCCCATATGGAATTCGCATGTGCTACTCGAGTCAAAACTATGGGCATACAGATCAGGTGCACTATTCATCAGCCTAGGAACAAGATAGTGACCCTCTACCAGATGAGGCCAAATGTCTGAGATAGATGTTCCAAACACTTCCAAATTTACGCTCGTTCGAGGAATTTTCCTTGATGACCTCGATTTGTCAGTTTGTCTCCTTCTTTTACGGCCACGCGAACCCTAGAGATGACATTCATTTACCTCTCCATCCTTATCTATCTTATCTTCGCTTCGGTCCTTAGACTTAGACCCCAATTTTCCTTCTTTGATTGCATATTCTATCCTCTTTCCAATCGTCATGAAATCTTCGAATCCGTTTCTCGATTTCTCCAACATCACATCGAAGAAGAGAGAGGGAAGCATTGCATGAAATAGGGGAGTCAACTCTTCTTCCCCTATAGGGGGCTGGACTTGGGTCGCCAGACATCGCCACCTTAATGCATATTCCCTGAAGCTTTCATTTGGCCTCATTTTCTCATTCTGAAGAAACTGTCGACAGGGTGCTAAATTTAAAGCATATTTGTATTTATCCAAAAAGGCATTAGCGAGGTCACCCCATGACCTAACTTGACTTCTGTTCAAACGGTTATACCACACTGCTGCTGGTCCCGTCAGGCTATCATGGAAATGGTGGATCAACAATTCTTCGTTCTTTATGTATCCTTCCATTTTTCTACAAAACATGGTTAAGTGAATCTTTGGGCAGCTGGTTCCGTCATACTGCGTAAATTCGGGAACCTTGAAATCCAGAGGAATGACCAAATCAGGGACTAAGCAGAGTTCCCTCGTATTGAAAACATTTATCTTCTCTTTCTTCTTAAGCTCTTTCTCGATTTTTTCTTCTAACTGGTCAAGCCTCGACTCTTCAATTCGTTCCATTTTTCGATTAATTCTGCCATCGAACCCCAGGTATTAAATGATGAAGTGCCATGCGATGATAAAACAATGCAAAAAAACGTGATGCAAATGCAATGCATGAATGCAATAAAGCATTGATTTCGCAAATGATTTGTCCCTATAGGACATCTTTCATTTAGAACAAGAGGTTTCATTATATCCGGTATTAGGGTTTTACAGATATCGGTGAGCCCTGGCACCTAATGTCTTGACCTCGTTCAACAGTCCTGTCAGCTTTCCTTCTCGGTCCAATGCTGGATCCATATTCTGGCTTATTGGTGTTGATGCATCGGCTAAATCTGCTACCTGTTGAGCTGCTTGTCGGGCTTGAGTCGTAACCATCTTCATGTCCTGGTCTTTCTCCCGTATTGTTTGCTCAGCCTTTTGTAGCTTAACGGTCATTGCCCCAGCACGGATCTCACTGGTATGTAAAGCAGTCTCGAGCCTCACTATCTGTTCTTTGAGTGCTGCGTTTTCCATTTGAAAGGCTTGTGATTCATTCCTTTCCCGCTGCAGACTTGATTTCAGGATATCTTCCATGGCCAGACTGCTTTCCAACTCATTTTGGAGAAAGTCGCGTTGGCCCTCAGCTTCTTCCAGCTTCTTTGATAATGATCTGACTTTATTCTTACTATTCTTGCATTTCTGCTTCCAGCGTTCTGAACTGTTCCTTAGCTGAATCACACCATTAACCCACTCTTCCGCGGTGTCACCCAGACCGAAACTCTTAAATTCAAAGTGCATCTTCTGGTACTCGTCTTGTACATTCTTTGATTTCATGCTAAGATTGTGCCTCTCATGCTCGAGCTGGTCGCGCTTGTGTGCAAGTTCATCTTCTGAGACGCTTTTATTATTGACTCCTAACTTTATCCCGCTTGAGTGACCCACTTCTGTGTTATCCGAACCTTGGGCTCGGTATTGACTTTCCTTCGACTTTGCCCCTCGGGCAACGGCAGGATGGCCAAAGAATCGGGGTTGTTCGTCCTCGAAACCCAAAATTCCCGTTCTGATAAGATCTCGAACTCTGTCCTTCAGGGCCCCACAATTTTTAGTGTGATGACTCGAATCGCCTATGTGGTAGCTGCACCGGACACGACTGTTGTAATTTTTCAGATAATGAAGTTTTCTTGGTACAGACTTCATTGGTATGATAAGGTTCCTTTCGACAAGCAACGGAAGTAACTCGGTGCATCTCATGGGTATTGGATAATGTCTTCTGATGTCATTAGATTCTCGAACTTCCCCTGGTTTTGCCTCTGTTCCCTCGGTATCTTCCCCAGATGTGCTACTTGTCTGCTTCTTGAGATTGATCACAAAGGGATTCGATTTGTCATATTTAATGGTGTTATCTATTTTGACATTCTGACCATTTTGTTCCACATTCTGCTCCCCGACCGAATCTTTTCTGAGTTCGACATACTGCTTGCCTTTCATCATGGCATTCATCTGGTCCATCATCTCGGACATCTGCTTCTTTAGTTCTTGTATTTCATCTTGCTTATCAATAGGATTGACACTGCTTACCGAATCTGTTCTGGTGTCCTTGAATGGTTCTTCTTCGGCTGTCACTGTCCTAGTCTTGGGATGGAACTCTGGAATTGGACCCCCTTCCTTCAGGTCAAGGAACCTTTGGTCCATCATGAACAATCTTCTATTATGGGAGAAATCACTCGGAAATCAATGCCCCTATGTAATGCGAATACGATGATATGCAAAAAACAAAGCAAAAGAAAACAAGTCAGTACCGGACAAAAATGATAAGTACGTAATAAAAGGTCAAATTAAATGCGATAAGCAAACAAGGCAATCCTATTTACATTCCATTTAAGACACCTAGGTTATCCGCATGGCTCTAACAGGATGGGTTTCTACGCGTTCTCTACATGCAGTTTTGGTTCTAGGAGGTACCCGAATTGTCCTCGTTGTCCTCTACTAAGAGTAGCAAGGCCCCCGATCATCACCCATTATAGGCTCCTTTCAACCGAGTTCAATTCAGGGGGACCCATTCGCTTATGCCCGTACGAAGGAACGATATCCTTACGAAAGCATAAGGTACTCGAGCCACGAAGGTACTTGCTAGGCCCATACGGGAGAACGATATCTCCACGAAAGCATTAGCGTTTTCCCCCCACTTAGAAAGACGAGTTTATATGCCAAATTTTAAATGCGATAAAATAAACGCGCAATTATAACCGAATATTAATTTAATAGCCACTTTAATCCGGAACTTCTAATATTATTAAAACGGTAAATATTTCAAAAAGCTCGACTCTCTTGTTTGTTTGTTTTTTTTTAAAAAAAAAAAAATTTGTAGCGATGTCTTTTTTCTTTTTATCATTACCTAAAACGTGGCTTTTTCGAAGTGTTTTTGAAATGTGTTTGTGACTCTTTTGGATATAAAATATTTATTCCGTGGTGTTTTAAAATGAACCATATTAAAAAATGGAGTCGCCACCGGCCACTTAGGTAGGCCGGACACCATAAAACCAGAGATTCAAAAAGATTGGGTTCGGGAGTCGGTTACGGATGGGGAAGGATTAGCACCCCCACACCGCCCAAAATTGGTACTTTAATAATTACTGCTTTATTAATATTGGATTTTCCGGATTAAAGTGACAATTATTTTAAAATTCGGTCATAATTGCGAATAAATTTTAAGGGCCCCGTTATCCGAGAATAAACGCCCAACCACTATCACTACTCCTGATATTGGCCCCGTTTACGCTCGGATAAAAGGGCACCGCATTAACAAGTTATAAATCATATGTAATCTTAGTGGTAAAAATATAAAACATTGCAAAATATTTAAATGCAATAAATATTGACATAACAGAATACTAATCTAACATAAATGATATACTAGACTAAAACATGCATATATACATATTATTCTTAAATAATAGATAAAAACAACTTTAACAAGTCAGAATAACAATGCAGGAATAATTACGTATATAGACGAACAAATATTTCAAAAAGACATACATGCTAGTAATAAAACATATTTCAACATATATGGAACAATATATTATACATAAAAGAAGACACACTAACACGTAACCTAAAAGCCAAGAAAACATACAATACGTACAAAAATACAAGAACATGCCGTTTCTGAGTCAAATAGAACATAACATGCTTTAATACGAATAACCGGATAAAAAATACATGACTATTATAAATACAATACATATACATATAAACATAAAATACGAGGCATATACGAGGGACATAAAATAAATTAATAGAATATCAACATATACGATTATAATACGAACATGAATATTTACAAAGAATACAGGACTGAAATGAAAGAAAAATAAAAGTCAGTGGCAGAAATTAAAGAACAATAATATGTAATTTAGGGACGAAATTGCGAAACAAACAGAACCTAAAAGGATCAAAACTGTAATTAGACCAAGGGGCAGACCCAAAATGAAAAGTTCAAAAACGCGGGATGACTAAAGGCGTAATTTTACCATTTGAAAACTGATTCAGTGTAATTTAGGGACTGGATTACAAGATTTTGAAATATCAGGGGGATTGGGATTGTAATTATACCATGCGGTAAGACAAAAACGAAAATATTGAAAACGCGGTGGGATTAAGTGCGTAATTTACCCATTTAGCAAAATAATAATAACTATTAAAGCCCCCTTTTTAGGCCGAAATCAGTTTTTCAGCCATTTGTTTCATTTTTCGGTTTTGTAATCCCAAACCGTTCTTCATTTTCTCTCAAATATCCTATGAAGCCCAAAATCCGGCGGCCGGCCGCCGCGTTCTCTGCCGTTGGCCACCGCTAACCGGCGCTGGCGAGCCTCCAAAAGACACCAAAATAACCCCCTTTCCATCCTCGACACGAATCCGAGGTTGGATTCAGAGGATACACTTCTATTCGCCCTAGATCTAGGAAATACGAACCAAAAAAAAACTTTTAAACCTAAAATCGAAACTACTAGGGGCCTTCCTCTTCCTTCAGTTCACCATCTCTGGCTTGGAGAAGCCGAAAGGCTTGTCACTGAGGAAGGGAGACCCACGGACGGCGACGGTAAGACTTCTCTCTTTTTTTTTTGTTTATCTCTTTGTATATGCATGTAAAAAAAACAAATAAGAAAAATACCACTAGACTTGCGTTGCTTCTTTTTGTATTTCTGAAAAAACTTGTTACAATACACTCTCTGTTTTTTTTTTGTTACCTCTCTTGTGTTACAACTCTCCTCCTGTTCTCTCTTTTTTGTTACCACCCCCATCTGTTACAAAGTATTTGTTTCGTATATATCTCTCTTTTTGGTACAAGTTGTATATTACTTTTTCAGATCTGGACTGACAAACTTGTTGCTTGTTGTCTTTGGCATATTTTGAGCACGGTGGTTGAAGATCGGCATGGTGGCGGTATGGGTGTTCTGCCAGCGGCCAGACGCGTTCTCGGCCGTTAGATCAGATCTGATCTAACAGTCGAGATGGCTTGAAGGACGAACGGCCTGGATGAAGCCTCGATTCGATGAGACGGCTCCAGATCTTGCCACGTGGAGCTTCGTAGTCGAGGAGTCAGAAAGCGTGGATCTTACGCGCGCGTGGGATATCAAAACGTCAGCGCATGGACCACACGCGCGCGTGGCACTCGAACGGTCCATACGTGTGGAACACGCGGCTGGCAGATATTTTTGACTTCTTGGTTTGATCGTGGCCGTTGGATCAGATCTTGATCCAACGGCCCACATTTACCTGTACACCATAATTGTAATTAGATAAGGTTTGGGTTTGGGCCAACCGGGCCTTGTAACTTGTTTGTAATTGGACTTGGACTTCATTTTTATTTGAGTTTAATATATTTAATTTTTTTTTATTTCATTTTATATCAGCCCATTAATATTAATAATAATATAATTATAACAGCAATACTCATACATGATACAAACATATACTTATACAAGTATAACATATTGGCATACGTATATATAATCCTACACATAATTAACATAACATCTCTATACACTAAACAAATACGCTCGTACTCTAGATACATACGCGACACACATACATCATTAATACGTATACATACATAGTTTATAATATACATGCACACACCACACCTTATATATATATTAGTAACATTCATATAATATAATAAATATACATGCAATATGTATTTACAGGTAAAAAATGGGTGATCACAATTAGCCAAAACGTCATCTTAATAATCTAGCACAATTTAACTCCTCAATTAATTTATCCATACTGATAAAATTGGGTACTAATGACTTGATGGTAAAATTGGGTAGCTAATGGATTCAAATGACTTTGAATTTTTGCATGCTGATAAAATTGGGTACTAATGACTTGATGGTAAAATTTCATTGCATTCGGACATCGTTTGATAGGCTAAATTTGATAAAAATCAGACAAAATCTGTCATTTTAGTGCAGGGCGTATTGATACGGCTGATGGCGTATCGATACGGGTATGCATATTTAGACATGGTCAACATCGGTGAACATGGCGTATCGATACGTTAAAGGGCATATCAGTACAAAAAGTCAACAATATAATTTGGAAAACTAATTGCATCGATACGGTCTTAGGGCATACCAAAACGGGTGAACCTGGTCCAGTAAGTTCTCTATCTGGACCAATACGAGTATTGCTCATTGGTTCTGATAATTAAATAATATGTATCGCGTATCGATACAGGGTGGACACCGTATCGATACGGGCTTATTGACTCTTAACTATTTTAACGACCATGGCACAGGCGTATCGGTACAACCTCTCGAGTACCGATACCGATATAGGTAAATCTGTTAATAGTTAATTGGAATAAGTTTAGAACATTGCACATTAGTCACTGAATCTAGTATAGCCTAATTGAATGAGTAAATGAACTTTGATTAACATGGAAATTTGTATGACTATTACATATAGGTTGAATTTCGGCATAGTAAGGTTCATTTCAGGAAATGACCTCTAAAATATTGAAATTATAGATTAGTCCCTAAAGTTTGTGAAAGCTTAAAATTGGTCCTAAGCTGATAAACATAGTTTCATATTAGGTTTTTCAACTTATCGAACTTCTTGTGTTGTTAATATATTGTTTATAAAGCATGATATCGTTAACTATCGAATATTGAACAAATGCTATCGCATCAATCATGTTATTGTTCTGGTAAAGCCTTTTGACCTGGTTCTCGACCAGGCCAGGAAAGGGGTGTTATAATTGTGGTATCAGAGCTAGAGTTTAGTCAATTCTAGGACTAAACTACTGGTTATTGTATTGTTATTGCATTACATTATGCCACCTAGGAGTTATTATTGTATTTTGTGACTTGTCGACTAATCTGATCTTTTTCTTATAGATGTTTGACTCTAACAAAGCTTGCATAGACGATCATGTTACCGGCTCCTCTACCCGCGGTGAGGAGATTAGAGGTGGAGACCCTCCACCACAATAGAACCTTCCGCCATAAAACCCTGAACCAGAAGCACAGGCTGCTCAGGCTGAATGCTATTAGAACATGGCTGACATGTTCAAATAATTTATGACTTTTATGAGAGCCAAGCAGGCTGTACAACCTACTACATTGGTTATCCAATATGTCTAAGCCCTTATTAATAAGCTATCTTAGCATCAGGCTTATACCTTTACCAGTCAGGATGATGACAATCCTGAGGTTGCCGAATACTAATTGGATAGCACACTGCGAATCCTGAACAAGTAGCTACAATGTTCGATGAACACAAAATAGAGTGTGCCCTCGTGTCGCTGGCCAACGAGGCACTCCAATGGTGGGAAACTACTATTCTCACGGCCCCTGAAGGAGCAATAACTTGAGAGTTCTTCCTTCTAGAATTCTGCAATAAATACATTAGTGAGTACTACCTCGTAGAGAGGCATAACACCTTCCTCCATCTCAAACAAGGCAGACGACCCATAGAGTAGTACATTCATGACTTTTGCAAGTACTGCCGATACAGAGCTAAATATATCAAGAAAGAGGAAGACAAGTGTAGAATGTTTATTGCTGGGCTCAATGACGAGCTGTGCCCTATGTTCACATCTTTGGGCATCATTAATTTTCAAGACCTGGTAAATTGGGTCAATGCCACTGAAGTTGCTTAGAAAGCACAAAGGTTTAGAGGATCTAACAAAGTCAAGAAGGGACAATATGATGATTCTCGTCCTCCAAGGCCTAACAAGAAAGGAAAGTATCGAGGGCCGAAGCAGAATGTTTATCCTCAGCCCTCCTGATCTGGGAATATTGTTAGACCGCGGAAGATGAACCAGTCATTTGCCAAGGCTACTTCGGTTGAGAGTACTAGAGGTTCGGGGATGAGTCGTACAATATCCAGTATGCAACTATTGCAGAACAAGCATCCTGTGGGAAAATGTCGCAAGCAATCTGGAGCTTCTATTTCTGTGGTGAGCAAGGACATTTTATCTAGGACTATCCATTGAATACCAACAAGCCTGTTACCACACCAACCGCTGCAGCATCACCTGCTCACTCTTACTGAGGTAAGAGATCGAAGCAGGGTTCATCAGGAGCTACGAGGAGACCTAGTGGCTCAGCTAAGGCGTCAAGCAGATAAGATTCAAAGGCCCCTGGTCAGATGTACCATGTAAGGAGCCGGGAGGAGGAGGATAATCCGGATATCATTGCAGGTACCATTGAGTTGTACTCTCATACTATTTATGCATTGATTGATCTTGGCTCCACACATTCTTTCATTAGTATGATGCTAGCTAAGAAACATAAAATGTCCTTTGAGCCCGTAGCATCTAAGATCACCGTAACCAATCCATTGGGTGATTGTGTCACCATAAGCCTTGTATGTAATAATTGTCCGTTAATGATTCAAGGAATTCATTTTTCAGACAACCTATTGGCATTAACGATTTATGAGTTCGATGTTATACTAGACTAAATTGGCTCAGTGAACATCAAGCTTGGGTGGACTGCTTCAAGAAAAAGTTGTACCTCTGAGGCCTTGGCAAGGAAAGTGTCGCCCTGATGAGTTCGAAAAACCCATCCTTGTATGCTTTAACCTTGGAAACCATGGATGAACATCTTCTGCACGATATCGACATTGTGTGTGAATTTCCCAATGTTTTTCCTGATGAACTTCTGGGTTTACCTCCAACCCATAAGGTGGAATTTGGCATCGAAGTGCAAACTGGAACCACCCCAATTAGTGCGGGTGCTTCTATTAGAAATTTTAGTTAGTGCCTTCTGGATCACGTAGACGATATCAAACTCAGACAAGAGCATTTGCCAACAGGCCATTTTCCCTGTTACTGCGGGTGTTTCCATTAGAAATTTTAGTGGATCCATCCGGGAAATCAAGGAAATAGTATGATACAACATGTATTGCCTGAGTCGCTTAGTAGCCCATACTAGGGCACAACACAACTTTTGAATCAATGCGTACCGCGATTCACACTCACTAAACTTCTTGCTCAAGTAATAAATGGCCCTCTTTCCTTCTTGCCCCACTCGTCATGCTGCCCTAGCACACATCCCATCGAGTTATCAAATACGGTTAAATATAGAATTAATGGTCTGTCAGGTACTAGAGCTACTAAGACTGGGGCATTGGTCAAATACTTCTTAATCCTTTCAAGGGCTTCTTGACAATTTTCATCCCATACTAACACGGGTCACACTTACGGTCAACTGAGATATGAACCAAGAGATGTAATTCAACCTTCCCCAAAACCCACAAACTTGTTTTTGAGTTTGCAGTGGCGGAAGATCCTAAATTGCCTTCACCTTATCAGGGTCGATCTCTATTCCCTTTCAGCTAACCACAAAACCTATCAGCTTCCCAGAAGTAACTACAAAGGTGCACTTGGCTGGTTAAGCTTCAACTGGTACTTCATCAGCCTTTGGAATAGTTTTCACAAATTCCGAATATGCTCTTCTTCGGTCTGAGACTTGGCTACCGCGTCTTCCATGTACACCTTAATCTCTTTATGAATCCTGTCATGGAACAAAGTCACCATGGCTCTTTGATAAGTTGCCCCAACATTCTTCAACCTGAAAGGCATTACTTTATAAAAAAACGTGCCCCACATAGTCACAAAAGTGGTCTTTTCCATATCCTCGGGGTGCATTTTAATCTGATCATATCCAGAAATGCCATCCATGAACGAGAACCATGAATGCCCCGCAATATTGTCGACTAGAGTACTGATGTGAGGTAGAGGGAAATTATCCTTAGGACTCACCTTGTTAAGGTCCTTATAATCCACACACATACGTATTTGTTTTTGTCTTTTTAGGTGCTGAGACTATATTGGCCACCTACTCCGGGTACTTGGCGGCTTTCAGAAATCTGGCTTCGAACTGCTTTTTTACTTCTTCTCTAATCTTTAGCAGCATGTCAGGTCTCATCTTTCGAAGCTTTTGTTGGACGGGCTTGCATTCTGGCCTTATAAGGAGATTGTGAACCACAATATCCGTGTTTAAACCCGACATATCTTGGTATGTCCATGCGAATACATCATTGAATTCTAAAAGTAGCTCCACCAAATCCTGTCTCACTTTTGATGACAGAGTAGTTCCAATCCTCACCTCTTTACTTTCTTCTTCAGTTTCTAGGTTCAAAACTACTAATTCTTCTTGATGGGACAGAATCCGTTTCTCTTCACTTGCCATCAATCTTATCAGTTCATCTGGGGCCTTATACTCTATCTTATCATCTTCTTCGTCGATTTCATCCGAGCATGAGGGTTGTTCAAAATCTACCTGGGATTAGATTAAGGATCATTGTAACGCCCCAGTTTTGGGCTTGGATGGTTTAAAGGTTGGTTTGAAGGTCCGGCGGATCGGTATTAGAGGTTCGAGTTAGTTTCGGGATTAAATTGGATTCAATATTTTTAATGGTGATTAAAATATGGAAAAATGTTGTAAAATCATTATTTAATATAATAATGATTGTGGTAAAATCAATTTTGGAAAATGAGATTTGGAAATTGGACATTTTGGACTAGTGACCACAATACAAACTTTGAAAACTATTTTTAGTGACTATTTTGGAAAGGATCAAAACTTTGAATCTTTAAGGAGCTATTTATCCTAGATATTTTTAACAGATTTCTCCTTTTAATTAATTGATTTTAAATGGGTTTTAAAAGGCTTTAAAAGCAGAGAGAATTAATAAAACATATTTTAGACTTTTAACAAAATTCATGTAACAAAATTTGCAACTTCTTTCTCTCAATTTCTCTCCAGCCAAACACCTTTACAACTTCAATTTCTTTAGGTAAAAATCAAAGGTTTTGGTGTCTATTTGATTTCCTAATGCTTCTTCATCAAATTCTTATTGTTATTCTATTGATTTTCATGTTTTACTAAGCAATTAAGGGGAGAAATCAACATTGGAGGTAAAGATTCGTTCTTCTCCTCTAATGAAAAGGTTTTTTACTGAAATTCCCAAGTTCTTGATCCTTTGAAATTGTTTTCTAATGTGTTTTGATAGTCTAATTAAGGAAAATTGGCTTAATTGTGTTTTGATTGATGAAATTGGTATATTTTCGAAGTGGATCTATTTTGCTGGGTTTTAGACCAAAACAGATCATGATTTTGATGTTATTGGATGTTAAAAGTTTGAATTTAACATTGTAATCCCGAAACTAGTTGAATCTTCAATATTTAAGGTTGTTAGTTAAGGGTTTTTGTGATGATTTTGGTATTTAATCATTGCTGGAAGTAAAAGGATGTTGGGAAAGGGTTTTTAGATGTTAATTGATGAACTTTGATGGTTTGAATCGTTACATTATGGTTGGGTTAAGTTTTGGAAGGGTTTGATGATGTTTTCGATATGTTTAGGAGAGTTGTTGAGTGGGCAACTTAAGATTTGCGGGAGATTGCTGTTAGGCAATGGTTTGAATGCATATTAATGCATTTGCCCTCTAGTTTTATGTCGTTAAAACAAGGGATAATCAAGGCGACGAAGTTTGACATTGATTGTTACCTGCTAGGAGCTCGATTTGCATTGGCGAGCAAGGCAAAGTTTATCGGTGAGAGGAAACTGGTTTTAACACCCTTAAAAGGTTTGATAAAGGTTGTTAGGAGTTTAGGGTAAGCATGAAACACTTACCTAAGCTCGAAACTAAGTTTCGCTTATTTTGCTCTTGAATAACGGTTTAGTTATGAGCATGTTGAGTTCATGTTTTGGTGTTAAACATGGTTTAATTTACTACTGTAAATGCATGGTTATGAACACATATGCAATGGATTTTATGTATATAAATGCTAGTGAACATTTTTTTTCATTCCGGTTGGAAATGGGGTATTGCTTTGGGCAATGTGGATTGCATATGAGGTGGTTTTGGTTTGATGCAATGAAAACAATAGGTAAATGGTTTTGGAAATGGTATATTTTCTATGTGACAAGTTAAGAAATATAAACAAAATCGATCGTGGTCATAGGTCCTTGAGGTATGGCAGTTTAACAAGGCCACTCGGATAGTTGGGAACCTCATTTGGCATACCGTTTAACTAGGCAACCCAATTTGATGGTGATCTTACGGTTTAACTAGGCAAGGTCGGTATACTTGCGGATTAACTAGGCAAGGGTGGTAAATCTCGCGGTTTACCTAGGCGAGGGTGTCAAATCTTGCGGTTTAACTAGGCAAGGTTTGGGGATATCACGCGATTTAACTAGGCGTGGTACGAGAGATTTGTGTATTCGATATGTTGGATAGAGGGTAGTCTATCCGGGTCACTACTAATGCCAATATATGTGAAAGTTCATGTGTTGAACCTATTTTTGTAATGCTTTGGGATTTAAGCATAGTTTATGATTTAATGCTTTGGGATCTAAGCATGGATGCGCATATGATGTTCCATAAGGGTGTTTATGCATGTCTCGGTTGGAGACAAGTAAAGTGCTTTGGTTGTAAGTATGTTTTGGAAACAAGTGTTTTGGCTTGAAATGTTTTTAAATGCTTCATTGTTTTATGAGCATCCTCACTAAGCATTAAGTGTGTGTGCTTATGCTCTCTTTTTCTTAATGATGCAGAGCATTAAGGTTTGGGCTGGAAGGGCAAGGCTAAAGTGATCCTAAGACAAAGCCTACTTTGAGTATGAACTCGGTTTATGATTCTGGTTAATAAGGCAATATGTTCGCCATATTTTGGGGATTTGTAATTCTATTTTCCCTTAGCTTTTAAGCACGAGAAGTGCTGATTTCATGTTGGTTTGTTGTTAGATTTGTGTGAATCACTGCCTATTTTGATGTTGGATGTGTGCTTAGGAATGCATCTAGTTATTTTGGTGTGGTTGCCATGTTTTGATGATTCAAGCAAATTTGGTATGGTATTATAAATGTGCAAACATGTTGTGTAAGCCTTAAATGTACCAAATGGAAGTTTTAGATGTTTAGTAGAATGATATTAGGAAGCATGGCTATAGATCAACAAGGTTATATGAATGCCATGTTTGGTTGATGTTTCTGTGATGCTTGGGTGGATAATGTATCTTAGTAGTGTTGTATAAGGGTTGGAAGCATGTTTTAGTGGTTTGGTTTCCATTAAAGTGTGTTTAGACATCAATTTGGGACATTTTAGGTCTAGGCGTATCAAAACAGGTGTCCCTGTACCAGTACGGCTAGGCCATTTCAAGCATAGCATTTTGATACGCGGGAGGTGCTTTGATGCGAACAAGCTCTTCTAGGCATTGCGTTTCGGTACTGGAACAAGTGTCCTAATACGGCCTTAAGCATTTTGGCCATGCGTTTCGATACGGGGCCGTGCGTTTTGGTACGAGTTTTAGCTACCGGAATATGAGTTTTTCAAATCATAAAGGCGTACAGAAACACCTGTACGCGTACCGGTACGGCTACCATTAAATAGGTTATTTTGGAATCTTGAAGGTTTCTGCATCTCTCATTTTGGTCCTTGAGTTATGTGAATGCAATTGTAAGAGTTTGAATGACCGTAATGACCTGGAATTTTTCATATGAGCATGTAAATGGACTAATTGAAGATTGGTAACTTTAATTACAGTTTAGGTCCCTAAAATATCAATTTTGCAATTTAGTCCCTGAAACATATGTTATGCAATTGGTGGCCTTTTCGTGATCCATTTTCTCTGAAAATTCAACCGTTGCAACTATACACATATATGATTAATAAAATACATCTAGATAAGATAAAAAGAAAAAAATAGATCGATTTTTTGTAATTGTTCTCCAGTTTGCTTCGGCAAACCTAATGTATTTCTCTCGGTTCGGTCGGGCGTCTAGGCCAGGTAGAGGGGGTTACATTAGTTGGTATCAGAGCCAGGTTTCAAAAAGTTGGTGTGTTGTTGTTTTATTAGTAAGTGATGTTTGAATTGCACGATTATTGTGTATATGTTCGGTGATTGTTTAATATCATGTTGGGGTATGAATTGGGAACACATTGCCTATTACCGAGGTTTTAAAATGTTTTATAAGGTTTTCTTGGATCGTTTGCCTTATGCTAGCCTAACTTTAATGTGTTTTGATGCTTTTGTTAGCATGGCTCGACGTTAGACGCGTTCGATGGCTATTAATGCCTGAGTTGGGCAGAATAGTGTTGAGGAAGGGAATCCCCCTAATGTTTTACCTTATCTTCCTCCGTTGGTTCCTCATGTTGATGTTGGGGCTGGTGATTGTACCCCAGGCTCATCAAGCGCCAGTATTTGGTGATTTGACTCCGTTAATCCAAGCGATGACAGAAGCATTTCAGGCAGCGATCGATGGAGTGCGAGTGCAAGCGCAAGCACCGGCACCTACGATGGTAGCTAATCAAGGTTTACCCTTGGAGCATCTTCGTAGTTTGGAAGGTGAGGAATTTTAGGGTTTGAGTCTTGAGGCAGCAGAGGGATGGCTGGAGAAGAGAATTCGTATTCTGAATTAGATGGGTTGTAATGAGGAGCTCAAGTTGGGTTGCACGGTGTCACTGTTGCAGGGTGATACATATCATTGGTGGGGGACCACAATTGCAGGAGTACCGGAGGCAGATGTGACTTGGGAGTTCTTCCGGAGAGCTTTCAAGAGAAAGTATCTTGGTACCCAGTATTTGGATGCAAAGAAGCGCGAGTTTATGTCGCTGACGTAGGTGGCATGTCTATTGCCGAATATGAGCTGAAGTTTGTTCGTTTGAGTCAGTATGCCCCGGAGTTGGTCCCTGATGATCAACAGAGATGTGATAGGTTCTGTTATGGTTTAATGAAAGACATTAAGAAATATCTGTTGGCTGCGGATTACACAGATTTTAATGTGTTGGTTAATCGGGCCAAGGATATTGAGCAGTCTATGAGTACATCAGTTTAAGCTGCGAGTGCGAGTTTGGGTAAGAGAGTGGCCGACTCTAGCTATTTTGGGAAGCCGAATAAGAGCTTTCAGGACAACAGACACATGCTAGATCATAGGTGTGGTGGTAGTGTTGGCCAGGGCAGTCATGTAGCTCGTGTTGCTCTGAAGTGTGAGTGTTGTGGAAGGCTCCACACAGGTATGTGTTGGGGTACTGCTGGAGTTTGCTGGATATGTGGATATTCTAAACATATGAAGTGTAATTGTCCTCGTGTTGTAAGGGATGAACTAGTTTATGTTGCTGCACCTTCTAGAGGCCGAGGCAGGGGTAATTTTCAGAGGCAAGAGGATGGGTAGAGAGTTGTAGCACATGCAGTTGCTATGCGACTAGAGAATGATGGACCGACTCGGGTTTATGCTCATTGCGAGGGGTGCAATAACACTGATGTGATTGCATGTACCTTTACCTTGCAATCTTTGTCATTGTTTTCTTTGATTGATTCGGGGTCTACTCATTCATATATTTTAAGTGAGCAAGCATCATTGCTGAATGTTCCTGTTGAGATCTTAGATATGGGTATGTTAGTAACTAGTTCCTTTGGGGAGATGGTTACTATTAGAAGGTTGTATAGGTGTTGTCCTCTAGTTGTGCAAGGTCATGGATTTGCTGTAGATCCAATGGAATTGCCATTCCATGGTTTTGATGTTATTCTAGGTATAGATTGGTTAAGTGAGCACAAGACGGTGGTGGACTGTGAATCTAAAAGGATTTCCTTGAAGTTAGCCGGTGATTATGAAGTTGTGGTGGTTGGTGAGAATGTGAAGTTCTTATCCAATGTTGTTTCGGCTACTCGAGCAGAGAAGATGATGTTTGATGGCTGCCAAGCTTATTTGGCTATCGTCATGAATCTGAAGGCCAAGGGTGTTCAAGTAAAGGACATTCAGAATGTGTGTGAATTTTTGGAGGTGTTTCCTGAAGAGTTACTAGGTTTGCCGCCTGATAGAGAGGTGGAATTCGGTATAGAGACATATGAGGGTTCGACTCCAGTGTCCATTGCTCCTTATCAGGTGGCACCAAAGGAGTTGAAAGAGTTAAAAACGCAGCTTCAGGAGTTGTTGGACCATGGGTTCATTTGACCTAGTATTTCGCCTTGGGGTACCCCAGTTCTTTTTGGAAATAAGAATGATGGATCGATGCGTATGTGCATTGATTACCAGCAGTTGAATAAGTTGATGGTGAAGAACAAGTATCCGTTGCCACAGATTGATGACTTGTTCGATCAATTTCATGGGGCAGCGGTGTTTTCAAATATTGCTTTAAGGTCGAGGTATTACCAGTTGAAGGTTAAAGATGTAGATGTGCATAAAATTGCATTTCGTACGAGGTACAAGCATTACGAGTTTTTGGTAATGCCGTTTGGTTTGACGAATGCCCTGTTGCTTTCATGGATATGATGAATAGGGTGTTTCATGAGTACCTTGATCAGTTTATGGTGGTTTTTATCGATGATATACTCGTGTACTCTTGTACCAAGGAGAAGCATGATCAACATATGCGGATTGTGTTGCAAGTGTTGAAGGATAATTAGTTGTATGCCAAGTTGAGCAAATGCGAGTTTTGGCTCAAGGAGGTGATGTTTTTAGGTCATATAGTTTCTGCGAAGGGTATTCATGTTGATCCACAGAAAATTGAGTCTATTCTCAATTGGAAGCAACCTAAATCTGTCTCGGAGGTTCATAATTTTCTTAGGCTAGCTGGTTATTACCATCTCAATTTTCTTAGGTTGTTGCAAAAGAATGTTTCTTATGTGTGGACGGAGAAGCAGCATCAGAGTTTTGAGAAGTTGAAGGAGGTTTTGACACATGCTCTTGTGCTGATTCAACCTGAATCTGAGAAAAAAGTTTGTGGTTTATAGTGATGCATCATATGTTGGCTTGGATTGTGTGCTGATGCAGGACATAAAGGTTGTGGCCTATGCGTAGAGACAGCTGAAGGTTCATGAGCGCAACTATCCAACTCATAATTTGGAGCTTACGGCTGTGGTTTTTGCCTTGAAAATTTGGAGACACTACCTTTGTGAAAAGTGTGTGGTTTTTACAGACCATAAGAGTTTGAAATATTTGATCTCTCAAAAGAATTTGAACCTTAGGCAACAAAGATGGTTGGAGTTGCTTAAAGATTACGACTTAACAATCGAGTATCATCCTAGAAAAGCCAATGTGGTGGCGGATGCACTGAGTGTTAAGGTTGTTGTTCAGCTTAGGGTGATGTTTGCAAGGTTGAGCGTGACACGGGAAGGAGGTTTGTTGGCTGAGTTGCAGGTTAAGCCTACATTGTTGCAGATGATTAAAGCTAAGCAACTATTTGATGATTCTTTGGTTCCTCATGTTAAGGACATAGCATGGTAATCCGACGAATTTTCATTTTGATGATGATGGTGTTTTGTGTTTTAAAGGCCGAATAGTGGTGTCGGAGGATTCAGAGCTTAGGCACACTATTTTGGCGGAGGCGCATTCTAGTCCTTTTGCTATGCATCCCGGTAGTACCAAAATGTATCGTGATTTAAAGGAAGTGTAATATTGGGTTGGTTTGAAAAAGGATGTGGCAGAGTTTGTTTCTAAGTGTATGGTATGTCATCAGTTTAAAGCTGAACATCAGTTTCCATCCGGATTGTTGCAACCGTTGAGAATTTCGAAATGGAAATGGGAGAGAATCACCATGGATTTCGTGTCAGGGTTACCTTTGACACCGGCTAAAAAGGATTCCATTTGGGTGATTGTAGACCAGTTTACGAAGTGTGCACATTTTCTATCAGTGCATACAATGTACACCTTGGACAAGTTAGCGGATTAGTACATTTTTGAGATCATGCGTCTGCACGGGGTACCGAAGTCCATTGTATCGAATAGGGATCCGAGATTCACAGCGAGGTTTTGGGTG
This sequence comes from Hibiscus mutabilis, assembly GCA_019671005.1. NCBI lineage: Eukaryota > Viridiplantae > Streptophyta > Magnoliopsida > Malvales > Malvaceae > Hibiscus > Hibiscus mutabilis. The sequence continues at coordinate 25,774,785 of CM033740.1, read as the reverse complement.
AGTCTACACCGGGCTTTAGGTACGAGATTGAATTTTAGCACCGCGTATCATCCTCAGTCGAATGGACAGTCTGAGTTGGTTATCCAGGTTTTGGAGGATATGCTGAGGTGTTGTATTATTGAGTTTCAAGGAACCTGGGAGAAACATCTACCTTTTGTTGAGTTCACGTATAATAATAGCTATCAAGCAAGAATATAGATGGCATCGTATGAGGCATTGTATGGCCGGAGGTGTCGTATGCCCTTGTGTTGGGCTGAGGCAGGGGAAAAGCATGCTTCCTTGCAACATGTGTTGAAAGACACTGATGAAAAGGTAAAGCTTGTGTGTGATCACTTGAAAGCGGCTACAGATCGACAAAAATCTTATGCGAATTTGAAGAGTAGGGAAACTGAATATGAGGTGGGCGATCGTGTATTCTTGAAAGTGTCACCATGGAAGAAGGTGATGCGGTTCGGACGTAAGGGAAAGCTTAGTCCGAAGTTTATTGGACCATATGAGATTGTGGAGCATGTAGGTCCTATGGCTTAGCAGAGCTTGAGAAAATACATGACGTGTTCCATGTATCTATGTTGCGGAGCTATCGGTTGGATCCCTCGCATGTTATGTCAGTGGAGCATATTGAGTTGGGACCGGATTTATCCTATGATGAGGAGCTGGTGGAAATCCTTGATTCTAGCAGTAAGGTTCTTCATGGCAAGATGATAGAACTTGGTTAAGTCTTGTGGCGGCATCGAGGTGTCGAGGAAGCCACTTGGGAAAGCAAAACGAATATGATGGAGCAATTTTTGCATCTTTTTCCTCCAGGTGAATTTCGAGGACCAAATTTCTTAAGAGGGGAGAGTTGTAACGCCCCGGTTCTGGGCTTGGATGGTTTAAAGGTTGGTTCGAAGGTCCGGTGGACCAGTATTAGAGGTTTGAATTAGTTTTAGGATTAAATTGGATTGAATATTTTTAAAGGTGATTAAAATATGGAAAAATGTTGTAAAATCATTATTTAATATAATAATGATTGTGGTAAAATCAATTTTGGAAAATGAGATTTGGAATTTGGACATTTTGGTCTAGTGACCAAATTCAAACTTTGAAAACTATTTTTAGTGACTGTTTTGGAAAATATCACAACTTTGAATCTTTAAGGAGCTAATTATCCTAGATATTTTTAATAGATTTCTCCCTTTAATTAACTGATTTTAAATGGGTTTTAAAAGGCTTTAAAAGTGGATAGAATTAATAAAACATATTTTAGAATTCTAATAAAATTCAGGTAACAAACTTTGCAACTTCTTGCTCTCAATTTCTCTCCAGCCAAACACCTTTCCAACTTCAATTTATTCACGTAAAAATCAAAGGTTTTGGTTTCTATTTGATTTCCTAATGTTTCTTCATCAAATAATTATTGTTATTCTATTGATTTTCATGTTTTACTAAGCAATTAAAGGGAGAAATCAGCATTGAAGGTAAGGATTCGTTCTTCTCCTCTAATGAAAGGTTATTTACTGAGATTCCCAAGTTCTTGATCCTTTGCAATTGTTTTCTAATGTGTTTTGATAATTTAATTAAGGAAATTGGTTTAATTGTGTTTTGATTGATAAAATTAGTATATTTTCGAAGTGGATCTATTTTGCTGGGTTTTAGATCAGAATAGATCATGATTTTGATGTTATTGGATGTTAAAAGTTTAAATTTAACATTGTAATCCCAGAACTAGTTGAATCTCCAATATTTAAGGTTGTTAGTTAAGGGTTTATGTGATGATTTTGGTGTTTAATCATTGCTGGAAGTAAAAGGATGTTGGGAAAGGGGTTTTAGATATTAATTGATGAAGTTTGATGGTTTGAATCGTTACATTTTGGCTGGGTTAAGTTTTGGAAGGGTTTGATGATGTTTTCGATATGTTTATGAGGGTTGTTGAGTAGGCAACTTGAGAGTTGCGGGAGATTACTGTTAGGAAATGGTTTGAATGCATATTAATGCATTTGCCCTCTGGTTTTATGTTGTTAAAATAGGGGATAATCAAGGCGACAAAGTTTGACATTGATTGTTGCTTGTCGGGAGCTCAATTTGCATTGGGAGTTTAGGGTAAGCATAAAATAGGAGATAATCGGTGAGTGAAAACTGGTTTTAACACCCTTAAAAGGTTTGATAAAGGTTGTTGGGAGTTTAGGGCAAGCATAAAACACTTACCTAAGCTCGGAAGTAAGTTTCACTTGTTTCGCTCTTGAATATCGGTTTAGATATGAGTATGTTGAGTTCATGTTTTGGTGTTAAAAATGGTTTAATTTACTACTGCAAATGCATGGTTATATACACATATGCAATGGATTTTATGTATGTAAATGCTATTGAGCGTTGGTTTTCATTCCGGTTGGGAATGGGGTATTGCTTTGGGCAATGTGGATTGCATATGTGGTGGTTTTGGTTTGATGCATTGAAAAAGTAGGTAAATGGTTTTGGAAATGTTATATTGGCTATGTAACAAGGTAAGAAACAATCAGATTTAGTTGGTAGGCCATAAGATTAAAGTGGACTATAAAATATGAACAAAATTGATCGTGGCCATGGGTCCTTGAGGTATGGCGGTTTAACAAGGCCACTTGGACTGTTGGGAACCTCATTGAGCATGTGGTTTAACTAGGCAACCCAATTTGATGGTGATCTTGCTAGCCAAGGTCCGCATACTTGCAGATTAACTAGGAAAGGGTGGTAAATCTCGCGGTTTAACTAGGAGAGTGTGTCAAATCTTACGGTTTAACTAGGCATGGTACTAGAGATCTGTGCATCTGATATGTTGGATAGAGGGTAGTATATCCGGGTCACTACTAATGCCAATATATGTGAAAATTCATGTGTTGAACCTATTTTTGTAATGCTTTGGGATTTAAGCATAGTTTATGATTTAATGCTTTGGGATCTAAGCATGGAATACGTATATGATGTTGCATAGACAAAGAAAGTGCTTTGGTTGTAAGCATGTTTTGGAAACAAGTGTTTTGGTTTCAAATGTTTTTAAATGCATCATTGTTTTATGAGCATCCTCACTAAGCATGTGTGCTTACGCTCTCTTTTTCTTAATGATGTAGAGCATTAAGGTTTGGGCGGCAAGGGTAAGGCTAAAGTGATCCTAAGGTAAAGACTACTTTGAGTATGAACTCGGTTTATGATTACGGTTAATAAGGCAATGTGTTCGCCATATTTTGGGGATTTGTAATTCTGTTTTCCCTTAGCTTTTAAGCACGAGAAGTGTTGGATTTCATGTTTGTTTGTTGTTAGACTTGTGTCAATCATTGCCTATTTTGATGTTGGATGTGTGCTTAGGAATGCATCGATGATTTAAGCAAGTTTGGTATGGTATTATAAATATGCAAGTATGTTGAGTAAGCCTTAAATGCACCAAATGGAAGTTTTAGATGTTTAGGAGAATGGTATTAGGAAGTATGCCTATAGATCAACAAGATTATATGAATACCATGTTTGGTTGATGTTTCTGTGATGCTTGGGTGGATAATGCATCTTAGTAGTGTTGTATAAGGGTTGGAAGCATGTTTAAGTGGTTTGGTTTCTATTAAAGTGTGTTTAGACATCAATTTGGGACATTTCAGGCCCATGCGTATCAAAATACGTGTTCCCGTACCGGTACAGCTAGGCAATTTATGGCATAGCATTTCGATACAGGGAGGGTGTTTCGATACGGACTAGTTTTTCCAGGCATAGTGTTTCGGTACTGGAACAAGTGTTCCGATACGGTCTTAAGCATTTTGGCCATGCGTTTAGGTACGAGTTTTAGCTACTAGAATATGAGGTTTTTAAATCATAAGGCCGTATTGAAACACATGTACGTGTACTGATACGGCTACCGTTAAATAGGTTATTTTGGAATCTTGAAGATTTCTACATCTCCCATTTTGGTCCTTGAGTTATGTGAAAGCAATTGTAAGAGTTTGAATGATCATAATGACCTGGAATTTGTCATATGAGCATGTAAATGGACTAATTGAAGATTGGTAACTTTAATTACAGTTTCGGCCCCTAAAACTATCAGTTTTGCAATTTAATCCATGAAATGTATGTTATGCAATTAGAGGCCTTTCTGTGATATGTTTTCTCTGAAAATTCAACTTATGCAAGCATACACATATAGGATTAATAACATGTATCTAGATAATATAAAAAGAAAAAAATGGACCGGCTTTTTGTAATTGTTCTCTGGTTTGCTTCGACAAACCTAATGTAGTTCTCTCGGTTCAGTCAAGCGTCTAGGCCGGGTCGAGGGGGTTACAATCATTCATACAGTTAATGTTAAGAAGCCTGCACAAGTTTAAAAGTATGTATTGGGAATAAAAATAGTTTATAAAATAGATGAATAAATGAATGTTATGTTTGCCATTTAAGAAATACAAAAAGCATCATTTTTATTGAAAGCGAAATAGAGTTGACATAGTAGCCCTTTTGCAAAGGATCCCTATTACTCTCAGGCAAAAAGCAACAGGGTGGTTCTGAGCATTACTCTGATTTGGTCCTAAAAACTACAGGCAGTTCCATGCTGGTCGAATTATCGAGCTTCTATCCCGGAAGGCACGGGTGGATCTTACCAAAAGGCTGGACAATCTTGCCACCTTCAGAGATCACATTGACATCCACTACTTCCATAGCTTCGCTGATTAACTCTTCATTGAGGATCTTCTCGTTCTCCTGATTGGCTTCTTAGACCCTCAGCTCAGGGTTCACGACTACTCCAAATACAAAAATATTCTTAAGATCCGCATAAGTGATGAGAGCCCATGGAATCTCCTCTCCTCTGAGTCGAGCCTTTTGTTGTTCTTCTCTTCTTTTCCATTCTTGTTTCTTTTGCAGAAAGTTAGGTTTATAGCCGAGCCCAAAACGGTCATGCTTGTGGATAATACTTATAGGTCGCAGGCGTCCTTGCAAGTTCTTTCCCAAGCCTCTTTCTTTTTTCGCTCCTCTACCTAGCATTTCTGTCACCACCATCTTAGTACAGTTTGATAATCTCAGGCATGGAATCATGTTCTCTTCGGCAACAAAAGTGGCGTTGATGAACTCCAATGCCCTAAAAGCACATTCCAAAGCCTCCTCATCAATCGGAATATATGGAGCATCCGAAGTTACCGAAGCCACAACATCTTGCTCGGTGTTAACTGTTACTAGCTTTCCTTCAATGATGAACTTCAATTTTTGGTGCAAAGAGGATGGAACAGCTCCGACAGAATGGATCCACGGTCTTCCTAACAGACAATTGTAGGATGGCCGGATATCTATAACCACGAAATCTATAGTGTATTCGCTTGGACCTATGAGCAGGGGTACTTCAATTTTCCAACCACGTCTCTTTGGGTCCCATCAAATACGCGCACAATATTCTGGCAGGGTTTTATGTGCGAGCTGTCGATTGGTAGGCATTGCAGAGTAGCTAAGGGAATAACATTCAAGGCAGAGCCATTGTCGGTGAGCACTCATGGTAGTATGTGACCTTTGCATTGAGTGGTAATGTTTAAGGCCTTGTTAGACCCTCTACCTTCCTCCAGTATCTTATCGTCACTGATGGTGATATGATTGTAGGTAGTAATGTGGCTGATGATCTGGTCTAGCTTACCGATCGAAATATTACTTTCGACAAAAGTTTTGTTTAACACCTTCAACAGTGCCTCACGATGTTTTTTTTAGTTCAATAGGAGGTCAAGCACCGAAATTCGGGTTGGTTACTTTCTGAGTTGGTCTACCACACTGTACTCACTATGCTTTAAGAATCTCAGAAACTCTTGGGCTTATACCTCAATTACTGGCTCATTGAGTTTTAGAGGCGGTTCTTCCCCAAATATTTTCACGGGTTCAGATTCGGTTGCCTTACCTTTTCCTCTTAATTCTTCTACTGCCTTTGGAGCTTCAGGAGCGTAGCACCGATCACTCCTCGTAAAATGTCCCACATCGTTTATCCCTTCAGGGTTTGGTTTTACAGGCTCCTCTTTTGCAGACTTTACTTCTGCAACTGGCTTCTCTCCTTCTCGCAAACTGGAACTTCTTGGTATTGAGACTTTGGCGGTGTAGTTCCATGGAACCATCCGAGTATCCTTAAAGGGAAAGGATGTCGGGGCAGAGATTATAATCTTAGGGGTCACCATAGGACTCTCTTCACGTTGTGCATTTTCTTGACTTAGTTTGAGGCCATGGACAAATGGAATTCTTGCACTGTATTTGGTATCTGGAGCATCCAACGTGCAAACTTCTGACTCGCTACTTCTCTCTTCTTCCTCAAAGAATTCAATTTCTTTACTATCCATCAATTGCTAAACTACTTGGCAGAACTGTTCACAATCTTGTATCTGATAATCCTTCGACTGATGGTATTCAAAATAGGGGCCACAACCCCTTTTTACAATTACCATTCCTCGGTCGATGAGACAAGCCATGCATAACTACTGAAATACCCATCTCAGAGGGGACTTGTCTTCTGATACGCTTGCCTTAGCCTTTCTTGCACATTCTTCCTCAACAACATTTACACATTGACCACCATGATTTGGTAGGGGGTTGTTGGCCGTACTTGGCTCCCCCAACTGTAGCACTCCCGTCTTGATTAGATTCTGAACAAACTTTTTAAATGCTATACAGTTTTTAATCGTATGTCCTGGAACATCGGCGTGATACTCGCAGTATGCCTTAGGGTCATACCACACCGGAAAATGAGGGTTGAAAGGGGTAATATGTTGAGGTCGAACCAAGTCTGCCTTGTATAGTTGCGAGTAGAGTTCTTTGTAAGTAATCGGCAACAGTGAAAGACCTACCCTCACATTTCTTTCTAGGCCCCCGATCTTCCGATCTATTAAAACTTCGGGGGTTCCCGACAAAAGTTTGGGGCTGAGATATGGTAAGGTTTTTGACAGCCTCATAGGTGTTTGTGTTGTTAACTTCATGGTCTTTCTTCTTGAAACGTTTGTGCAACGGTTCCCCTCTGTCAATTCTTCCACTTTTGATGGCAGCTTCAATACGTTCACCGATCATCACCATATCAGCAAAATTACTAATAGGGTTATTGATCAGACGGTCATAGAGCATTCCTTTTAGCGTGTCAATGAACATTGGGGCAATCTCATTCTTACGAAGAGGGGCTGAACTTGAGCCGCCACATCGCGCCACCTCTGGGCGTACTCCTGAAGGCTCTCATTTTGCTTTTGCTCCATCCCTTGTAGTAGAAGTCGGTTGGGAACCATGTCAGTTACATGATTATACTGGTTAGTGAAAGCCTTAGCCAAATCCTTCCACGACTTAATCTGAGCTTGTGTAAGCTTATTGTACCATCTTGTGGCGGATCCCACTAAACTGTCTTGGAAATAGTGTATCACCATCTTCTCATTGTCGGTGTACCCCACCATCTTGCGGAAAAACATTTTTAGATGGGCGGTTGGGCAAGTTGTTCCATCAAACTTTTCAAATTCTAGGGTCTTGAACTTGTACGGGGTCTCTACATCGGGGACTAGACTAAAATCCTTAACATTTAGCCCGTAAGAACCATCCTCATCCTCTTTTACCCGAAATATTTCTTCAAGATCATGTCTCTTCCAACTATTTTGATAACTCTGCCTTCACTTGGTTCAATTTTTCTAATTCATCAAAGTTTGGGATGCTATCACTAACATGTTAGACGTTTACAAATGTCATGCCCAGCTGAGGTGGAGCAGAGGCACCGGCCTGGTGGGATGAGGATACCATTTGTGGGGGGTTTGGTGTAGGACTAATGAAGAGAGGGTTTTTAAAGATTAGAGAATATGAAGGGTCTCCCAGGTTCTGAGCAGGGTTCACAATGGTACTCTTCCCTCTTAAGTCTTCCCCGCGACTAATTTGCAGCATCTGAGATATTTCCCTTATCATATCTTGCTGAGATTTGATGATGGTTTCTCTTGGTTCTTGTTGTGTTCGCTCCAACTAGCCTCTAAGATCAGCTTCTAGCTTAGCAAAACTCTCTTCCATTTTCCTGGCGTGGAGACGTGTGCGGTATGGATATGGAATGTTTGCAATTAACATAATCAAAATGCTCTGAAATAAAAAGTTTTTTAATTAATTTAGATAACTTAATAAAATATGCAAATAAATGTGCAGTGCATGAATGCAAAGAATAACACTAATTCTGGCAGATATCATCATTAAACGACTGACATCGATGGCAACATTGTTTCATTACAACAATTTAAAGAAAATTCGCTACGCATATGGTTCTAAGCTAGCGCCTAAATCAACAATCTCCCTCAAGACCCAAACAATCCTTTCTCCCTCCTCGGACTCATCGTTCACGCATTCTTGGAGCTCGCTAGAATCTTCCGCTAGGAATTGCAACTTTCGGGTGACCCCTTGCATCTGAGTCATCAAGTGTGCCAAATCTTGCTCTTGCCTCCAAATGGTGAAGGCGACAAACTGAAGTTGTTCCATTGTAGGCATCTAGTGCACTTGAATCGCTCCCCTGAAGCTCGCCACTTGATCTTTGAGTTGTTGGACCTCGGTCTCTAAATCCTCGATCTGTCCATTCAAAGCCCTATTTTTCGAACCGTTGGCTTCTAGATTTTGCGTGGAGCTTCTATGTTTGAGGAGAGACTTCTCTGCCCGTTTTATTTGAGCGCTTAGTGCTTCGTTCTGGCGTCCTTCATTCTTAAGCTTCTCTGAATGAGAGGTCTTTAGGTTCTCCATCTGTTGTGTCATAGCAAGTACTTGATCCTTGTACTCAAGATACTTACGTCTGTAGGTCTCGGCCCTTGCCTTCTCCTCCTTAAGTCTGAGCTCCAATCCTTTGTTTGGATCGTCATTCACGACCCTCTTATTCTTGTTCAGCCTTTGTAACTTCCGGATCTCTTACTTCTCTGACTTGAGCTCAAGTTCTAACTTACCATTCTAATGTTGCAAAGCCTTGATGTCTCCTTCGAGTTTTGTCTTGGCTAATTCAAAATTGAACCGGTCATGTTTGGCTTTTGCCTCGAGTAGAAGGAATTTCTTTTGTTCCTCTTCGAGCTACTTTCTCATTAAATTGGTTTTGGTGAGGAGCTTAGATAACCTTTCCTCTGCAGACCTCACCCTATCAGGATTCAACTTGGGGATATTTTCATTGACACGATTAAACCGCCATACTTCGTATTCGAGAGTCATCATGTACGAAGCACTCAAAACCCTGACTTGTCTTGCATTATTCCATGTAGAAGAAGCACTATACACCTTCCATTTGTAGCCTTTTTTGGTCCTATAGTCTACGTTGAACTCATTTAGTCCACTTGTGGCTAGCACAAACTATTTGGAACCATACTGTCTCAAAACCAGAAGTGATGCATAAGCCGTATGCCCCCAAAGACCAAGTAGCGGTACCCACGAATGCTTTCCACATCTATAAATAATATTCCTCGTGAGCAGCCCCAGAGCTTTCCAAACTATATCATCGTCCTTCAGGTTTTGTAGGGCATCCATCCATACCTCTTCAGATCTTCCTGTCGGCCAATCTTCTTTTTGTAAGAACTCTTCTAATGGTGAGACTCTACCATCGAAGGTAGGCCTCAAGAAGTGGACTTCAGACCAAAGATGACTGTAAAACTAGACTGTTAGAAGTTGATGACATCCTAAGAAACGGCCTCCACCATGTATCCTACATAACCTCAAAGATTGGAAAGTTTCAGCCAAGATAACATGCACCGGATTGGTCTTTCCTCCTAAGCAATCAAACAAATCTAACACTGATGGATGGATGAGTCCGAACGCTTTCAGAAAGAGAACTAACCCATAGATCAAAAATGCAAAAAGGTCTTGATGAACTCGGCCCACTGAATGTACTGAAGCTAAAGCCAAGATCCCTTCCTACTTAAGATACTCATTTTTGTTCCAAGTGGTCACTTGATCTTCAACCCAAGACGTTAAAGTTCCTGAAAACCTACCTAGCTTGGCCCAGAAGGACTTGTTCTTGTGTGATTTAGAATAGACTCAGTTCTCATCAATCTTCTTGCAATTCACGAGGGCTAGATACTCCTCGATTGTCGGGGTCAAATCAATGTTGCCAATTGTGAAACAACTGTAAGGCGGATTCCAAAATCTCACCAAGTCTTGAAGTAGTGACTGATCAACTAGGACATCTAACAAGTATGCTATGTCACCATATTTGCTTTTGAAAACACTTTTCGCTTTATAATACCAATTATGCCATACTGATCTCAATCCCATCACATTATTGTATTCCGTGTTCATAAAAGTTTCAGAGAACATTGCTGAACTATACCCGGTAGAAATATTGTCTCCATCGTGAAGCTATTCACCTTCTAAGCATATTTTTATCTCAGAGTTCTTTTCATCAGTGCTACGGAAAAAGTCTCCCATGGATTGAGTCTTTAACTTTAGACTATTTTCGAATCAGTGTTTTCTACATGATATGATAAAATATGCAAAACAAAATATAAAGGGGAAAAGAATAAAAACAAAAAGAAACATGTTAGCAATGAAATAAACTAATAACAAATCAAAAATTGCAAGATAAAAACATAAATTAGGGAAGAGCAGACAAAAAGACACGAAAAAGAAAACCCTAACCACATGAATTCTATCTTGCTATGGTTATCTGTATGGCTCTAGTCGGGGCGGTCTTCCTAAATTCTCACACATGTGTTTGGTTCTAAAAAGGGTACTCGAACCTATCTTGTTGCCTACTAAGACAACAAGAACCCCAATTCTGGCCCATTATAGGCTTGCGAATTGGATTCGGTTCGAGGGAAAACACGACCTAGTGATGTGGAGGGCTGCTCACGTGTCAAAAGTCGTGGATCCCATAAGTGATTACTGACCCGTGGAGGGCTACTCATGTGGGTATGTGGCGTTTCACTCCCACTCAAGGGACAAAGCTAAGGTATAGAGCTTGATGATCATGATGCAACACATGTCCGTGATTCCTTAGAAACTAAATGAGCAATTAATTCGAACCACCAATTATCAAAGCCCGTGTAATTAAAGTCATATCTTCAAGAACGAACAAATTAATTGAAGTCAATTTAAATTTCAAAATTTCCATCATTAAAATCAACATATATTTTCCTGGCTTAACTCTTTTTTTTTGTTTTAAAAGAAAACAAAAAAATCAGTCCCCAGCAGAGTCAGCAGCTATAGCGACCTAAATTTTCCCGATCGCTAGAAAATATTCAAGTTTATGAGAAATTTCTTGAAAGGTGGGGGGTTTTAGAAAATCGGGGAATTCTTTACGTATTTTTGAAAATAAAAAACTTGGAGTCGTAACCGGCCACTAAGGTAGGCTGAACACCATAAAAACCATATATTCATTCAAAAGACGGGTTCGGGAGTTGTTACGCGTGAGGAAGGATTAGCACCCTCATCGTGCCCGAAAATCAGTACCAAAATATATGTTGCTTTTAATTGATGGATATTATCGAAATTTAAATTGAATTGAATTAAATTGTTTGTGATTGAATTTAGACTTTAATTAGACGAGCTTGGTCAAATTGGTGAATTCGAATCAATTAAATATTTAATTAGTAAGGGTGACGATACCTCGGACCATAGATTAAACCGACATCGAATAAGCCTGACTGCCGTGTTAATTTATGGTTCGAACTTCGTTCATCACCTTTATGCATGATGCAAGCAAATAAGTATGATGTTATGGCTTATCAGGATTTTAATCCGAAATTATATTTACCTTTAGACGGTAAGAATTAATTCGAATATTTGGTCAACATCCATTGAACTAGGACTGTTATGACACAAATATCATAATTAATAACTACTTCCTTTTTATAAGTTATGTTAATTAATTATACACATATCCATTAAAAATATTTAAAGTCATATGTATGACAATTAACAATGCATGGTATGGAAAGGCACAAAATAAAACCTAGGCCCACTAAAGTCCCAACCTAAAAGAAGCCCAAATTATAGAAAATTAAATTAGTGATCTAATTATCAACTAAGTTAGCCTAATATTTACCGTAAATTAATTAAATCCTAAAAACTAGAAAATCCTAATAATTTATGGATTATCTTAAACCATAATAATTAATTTGATTAATTTTAAACTAGTATCCCAATAAGCCAAGGAAACTATCTAAAATGAATCGAACTAATTAATTATAATTTAAATTAGGTGATCTAAGTCAAATATTGATTTTATCCCTTAAAATATTTTAGAGGTGTTCAATTAATTTAATGAATTTAACATTTATCTCAATAAGCTAATGATAAATTTAAATTAATTAAATTAATTCGAGCCTTAAATCTAACTACGGCTCTAAAATCCCTAATCCTAAATTTAATTTAATTAATCTAAATTATGCCCTAATAAGCCGAGCACATAATTTCAATTAATTAAATTAAATCTTAAACCCTAACTTACCTAAAAGGTGTATCCCTAAAAACAAAAAGAACAATTTAAAAAAAAAGCTACAACTAAGGCACATGAGTAAAATAAATGAATAAATAAATGAAACATAAAATAAAAGGTACTAAAAAATGCAAGGCAAGGCTTAAATTAGGGCAAAAATAAGAAAGAGGGACCAATATGGTGATTTCAAATTCTGGGAAGTATAAATTGGGAGAGATTAAAAAAACCAGGGACCTACGGGGTTATTAACCCTCTAAAAAACAGATTAGATAGAAATCAGGACCAAATTGCAAAGCATGTGAAAGCTAGAGGGACCCTAGAAGTGATTTAAAAAGACAGAAGGTTTTCAAAGAAATATTTAAAACACGGAGGGACTAAACCGGGACAAACCCATTTTTTAAATCAATCCGGTTTCAATTTGGGGTGAAATCACAATTTTTAAAAATGGTTGGAGGACCTAGGGTGTGATTTTGAAAGACAGAAGCCCCTCCGCGTGTAAATACAGCGAGGCGGAGGGTTTTATTTTTTGATAAACTCATTTTTAAAATAGGACGGGGTATATAGGTGACCTTTCTGGCAAAAAAAGACCCTAGCCCTTTTAGAATCATCTTGCCATTTCTGGCAATTCAAAACGCTCTAAAAAATAGAGATGAACATCGCCGTGGTGTTCATCTTCAACCTCTAGCTCATCCATGATTCTTAGAATCCGGCGAGAGACCGCCACTCCCACCACCTCCGGCCACCGTAGGTGCTGAAAACCTAGAAAACACCTCCAAAACCTCCGTTTATTCACTACGAAACCCACAACGACTTTTATTTTCCAAAAAAAAATTATCTCTTGCCTAGATCTAGAAAAAAAATAGAGCCTAAAAACCCATTTTCAAAACAAATGAACCGATCAAAAACCTTATCGGAGGCTGACAAGCCGCCTAGCATCACCTCGGTTCACCCCTGAAGGCGCGAAGGCCATAGGTTTATCATCGGAGGACGATACAACAACGAGACAGAAGGGTAAACTTTAAACCCTAGATCTAAGCGTTTTTATTTATTTTACATGCATGCAAATATAGAAAGAAAATACCTCTAAAGGTTCTATTGTTCTTTTGTATTGCTTTTCGAACTGTTTTTTTACAATATCTTTCTTCAGTTTTTATAACATAAGGGGTTACATAGGAGAAAAAGAAGAAAACTTGTTACAAATTCTTCTGAAATCCGCCGAATTTCTTATGATCTTTGCTTGTTTTAGTTTCATCTGCCCTTGATCTTTTTTGCTAATGCCTATTTATTTTTAGTTGCATGGATGCCATGGCTATATGAGGGAGATGGGGACTAGGGCATGATTCTGGCGAGGCAGACGAGGCGTCAGAATGCGCGTGAAGGAGGTAAAAGGCCAGGCGGTGTGATACACTCGTGCGTGAGGAGCCAGGGGGTCACCCGTGGATGCGTGGGGCAAGATGAGGAGTCGCACATGGGAGCGTGCGGGATTTGGAAGCTTCCTCCTTTAGATTTGAACCATTTTTGTCCTCCTCGATCCAACGGTCATGGTTGATGCGGCGCCAAGCTGATCAAATCCCTAATTAGGGTTTTCCCCTAGGATGTAATATGGACCGTCATACCTAAATCTAGATCTGACGGCTGTGAATGAGTTGCGCAGAATGCAAATGTAGGGTTAGGTTTTGATTGTTAGGATTTACACGGGCCAAACATGTATTATTATTTTTTGGGTTTTTATAGTGTAATTGGACTGTAAATAACAATAAACTTTGGGATTTTTATTTAATTAAATATTTATTTAGTTTTTGTGTTTTGTGTTTTTAGTTTAATAATAGTAGTAGTATATACTAATATAATATAATATATTGTAGTAATAATAATAATAATATAATAAACCAAATAATAATATAATAATAATAAACCTAGGTAATAATGATAATATTGATATATAATACGAATTAAAACAAATATTCCTAATAATATTTTGTGTTTTAAATATTCTAGAATGTCAAAAAGGGTAATATTAATAACCAAAGCCCAAACATTCACAAAAAATAAATCGGGTTAACCCAGGATAAAATTAGTGATTACACCTCTTCTTCCTCTTATACATCGGCTCTTACCATCAAGGATTCCATCTCTTTAAATATTCATCAACGATTCTGTAGCCCTGTCTAAGTTTTTATAGCTTGTGTTTGGTCTCTTGTCGATATTGTGGTGGAATGAATTATTCTCTCATGACTTCTTTAAGTTCCCCCCATGAGTTTATCTTGACTTCTCCATTGAGAAGCCTATTTTGGACCAATTTTGACCACCAAATGGATGTGTAGTCGGTGAATTCGAGGGTCAACAATGGAACTTTATCTTCCTCGGCACATTGATAATACTAGAACATAAGGTCAACTTGAGTTTCCCAGTCACAATAAGCATCGGGATCATACCTTCCTTGAAAGGATGGCACAAAGTACTTTGGTTTGGCCAAGGTGTGTGTGGCTCGTCTCAGATCTACATGAGGGTTGTTCCTTGGTTGGGGATGTTGGCGTCTATTCTGAATGGAAACAAGATTTGGACGCCTAGGTTCATCATCGTCGCTTAAAACATCATTGGCTTCTAATCTAGCCACGGTTTGAGTTATTTCGCTCATGATTGCATCGGTACGATCAAGTTTGGTTACCAATGAGGTTACAATCCGTACAAGTTTAGTTAGATTATTCAAAACCTCTTTAAGAGCCACCTCTTTTGGTTCATCATCTCTACTTGTTTGTGGCATCCTGAAACACTCAAATTTAAAAGGTGAAAAACAAAAGAAAAATTTAGAAATCTCACTAAACACTCCAAGAAAGAAATACTTAGCGAGGCAAGTAAGCCGATCTTGTGCTCTTTAAAGACCTTTCTGCCACAAGGCAACAAGTTAATCAGAGTTTGATCCAAACAATGAGTCCTAATTATACTAGGAGTCCAATGAAAGGGATGACATCAATTCAAGTATAGTTGCAAGAAAGAAGGATTGTAATGCAACTTGCAGTCATACTCACACAAGGAAGGGAAAGTGTTAATGGCGTAACAGAAGAAGGAAAAGTAAAACAAACAAACTTAAATAACTAAGAGTAGAAAGAATAGTCTAGAAAGATGATAACCCAAACTCGGAAGCAACTTGAAGGAAGAAATCCAAATATTGAATCCACTTCAATGTGGTGCTTGCGGTGGTGGATGACGGTGATCTTGATGATTCTTGATGGTGGTTGGTGGCTAGGTATGAGTTTTCTCAATTTTCTTCACTTTCTTATTTTTTCGTTTTTCGTTTTCCAAGATAAATAAACTACAAATAATGAAAATTGAGGGAAAAAAGAATGAAAATAGGGTTAAAATAGAGGAAAACCCCTAATTTTGCTGCAACTTGATCCATATTGTTCTAGGTGTTCCCAATGCCAAAACATTTTGTAATTTTATGTGGTGACTCCTCCAATGGTGTAGATCTGATCTGGAAATTTTCAGCTCAAAATTCGCTCATTTGGTTTTGGCGAATCTTCCCTTTTTTCGAATTTTTCATGCAAAAATGTCAAAATTTTGCCCATGAATCGGCCCAAATCTGATACCTAATGATAGAGTAGCGCAATCGTGGATTTGGAATCCTTCAATCAAGTTGTTTTAAAAACTATAAGCTCTAGACTCAATCAAGAAAGCTATGCGCAGATCTGAAAATTCAAGAGAGTTGAGAAGGGATTTGAAATTTTTAGATTCAATGATGGAAATTTAAAGAAACGAAGGCAAGGTGAATGATTGGAAGATGAATAACAAGTTTATAACTAAAAAGATTGAAAAAAAATGAATAGAAGGATAGGTAAAACAAATCTGAAATTTCCAACTTTGTTTATGGCTTATGGACCGTGGAATGGAGGTAGTAGATGAAGATGGCTTGGCAAAATTAATGTTGTTGTTTGTCCTCGGCACCCTCTTAGATGCAATTACCTAAGCAAGCAGCCTCAAGCGGCTCTAACCCACCCTTTTAGATGCAATTACCTAGGCAAGCATAAGTGTGAAGATGATCTCCTTCACAAGAACTCGACGATCTTATGTTGAAGAAGACTTCTAAGGCACAAGTTATCAGAACTTGCAAAAATGAACTCACTAAATATTTCATATATTAAAGAAAATATGTGTTACAATGGTGGAGGCTTCATCCTTTTATAGGTTAAGGATAGCCAAAGTAATTTAACTTCTACTAGAACAAGGAAAACCTAATTTAATTAAAATAATAAAGTAAAGCAGCCTTTAAACTCCTTATATGCTTGGGAGGCAAGGACTAAGCTGATAAGGGTTGTTGCTTGTGTGCCAAGTAATTTGATAAGGGTTGGTTTGCTTGGGCAGCAATTAGTAGGCTGATAGAGGCTGGTTTCTTGGGTGGCAAGTAAGGATCGATAGGGGCTTTTATTTGGACGAATTTTATGGGTATTGGGCTGGTTTAGATGGCAAGTAATGGGCTTTGGGCAAGGAGGCATGTGTGGGTTGTTTTTAAATGCTAACCAGGCCTAAAAAACACTTTTAAATCCTAGTTTGGGCTAAAAGTAAAATCTAACCCAATCTTTTATAGTAATAATTATTAGGTCTAATTACAATAAAAGGGCTAATTAATGGACATCTAAAGGCTCATGGATATCCATCTCCAAAGGTGCAACAAGTTGAGTTTTTGTGATCCAATTGTTCTTGAAGGATGTTAAGTGTGAACTTCCTTCAAGAAATTATTTTTTCTTTATGGCAGCTTGCAATCCTTTGCTCACGAATCCTTGGACGGTCGAATTCAACTTGTTCTTGATCATCTTGGACTTGGCTCGAGTTATTGGGCCAAATGGAAAAGTAAGTCTATCTCGTCCTTGTAATTACCTTTTGGTACATGCATCACTTATTTTGTAAGTATCGATACTTTGTCCAAAAACTTGAAATGTTATAAAATATGAAGTATCAATACTTACAAAATAATTATCGATACTTGTCCAAAAAATGAAAAATTAAACCTAAAATGTTATCAAAAAAATCTAACATTTTATGTTCTTGGACAAGTTTTGAAACTTACCATCTTTTAGCCATATCTCAGACCTACCCCAGTCAAGCTGGTATCATATAGTCACCCATATTTCATGTCTGTTGAATTCTTTTTCGTAGTTCTTGCAAAACAGTTACCCTATATAAATATTATGGATAATGATATAAGCCCGTCTCAAGCATTGTAACCATGATAAAGTTTTCCTCCTAGGGCTTGAAACCTCAATTCTATTTCTAACAAGCAATCGCGAGATGGATCTACTTTCCTTCTGCGAAGCACAAATAGCTAAAACAATGTCATCAAGGTATCCCTTCACCTTTTTACCTACAATCTCTATTTCCATCCTTGGAAATTTACTGCTGTAATTACTAGTAAAAGATAAATAGAATGCATTTATTTTGTTATGGTAAAAAATCATTGTCTTAGAAGTAATTTCGTACACCCGAGTAGGAAGATAAAACTCAATCGGCATTACTCTTTTCGAAATAGGAAAATGATGATGGAAGAAAGGAACAGAGAAACCAGATTTTTTATAACATGAATAATTGAAGCCTTCTTTTTATGAGAAAAATTGAGAGGTGAATCTGTAAAAAAAATGATAGATTCAGCTACTAAGAAACTCTCAATCGCCCACTCAATTTGAAATATAAAAATAAAATCTTAATATTTTATTTCGTTGCAGCATTAACAATCCCTAACTAATGTAAAAAAGTAAAAAAAATGAATGGGAGAAAAGAGTGACAAGGACATTATTTGCTTAAACATCAGTATTTGTTAGATTTGAACTAGTACATAGTGACATAAGTAATTTGCCTTAAAAAGTAAACAAATCTTAAACTTGTTAAAACATGAGTAAATTTATGACATTGACTAAATCAAGGTCAATTGAGTTTCGCAATAGATCAACAATTTAGCCAATACATCTCAAGATGTTGGTTGGTAAGTGCTATAGAAAGACAACCCAAAATCTTTCATGGAATATGACTAATCTTTCACACTTACGTAGGTGATTTCCTCAAGTCTACTTCAATATAAACTACCTGAAACAAGACTATGAAATCATTAAGAGTATTTGATAAGATCAGTCTCTCAAATTTAAATTCATCAAGTTCATCTCACTAAAATCACCCAAATCAAGGGATATGAATTCGTTAGAGTAAGAACCCAACCTCATACTCAAAGGGACATCTTTTGGGCCATCTTCGTGTTGTTGGACTTGGGGTTTGGTTATGAGATGGGGTGGGATAGAGGGGCAAAAGAGTATATTTTCTCTTTTGAAAAGAGAAAGGTTGCTCCCTCTTAATTCTCTCTGTAGAATTTTGATAGAGATGATCTCACCTTGTCCCCTTTTGTAGCTCTTAATCTCTTTCCCCGTCTCCTCCCCAAGAAACCATTAAAGTTGTAATTTTTACCTTCTCTTGTGTGAATCTCAAAATTGTGGTAGAGGAAAAGGTGCTCGTCATCTAAGGATCTATCAATCAAGGTAAAAATGAATAGAAATGGTGAGGTTTGGAGAAAATAGAGAATTGAAGATTTAGCTTCATTCTTGTTGTAAAGCTCTTCCTTTTATATTCCTTAAACTTCTAGCAATGTTGTAACACATTTTATAACACTTCTTGTAGTGAAAGAGGTTGGAAATTCTTCCAAAGAACAAGAGAAGAAGAAAGTTGAAGCTTGTGTTAGGAGCTTCAACCTCAGCTGTAGGAGTAAGGTTAGTACACCTCCAACTTCTTTGTCTTCTTGTACATCATAAAAATGATGCCTTGTATGCTATTTGGTGATTTTGGTGTTTTGGCTCCTTTAAACCTTATTAATGGTAAAAATGAGATTTGAGGTTATTAAGATGTAAAATTGTTAGTAAACCATCCAAAATACTCCCATAAGATGTAAGATTGAGTTCAAAGGCCATGGGGTGAGTTTTAGGGGTTTGGGAAGTGATTTCCTGAGCCTAAAAGCTATTTCTAGGCTTTGGTACCAGTACACGGGGAACCCATACCGGTACCCTAGTGTTTTAGGTTCTAAGAACACTGTTGCATTGGATGAACTTGGAGGGGGTACCAGTACGATGTTCAACCTGTACTGGTATGCCATGCTTATTTGTATCGGCACGTGTTGACCTGCACCGGTATACTAAGGCCATGGAAAATTCTAGTAAGCCAATTTCGTGTCAGTACATAGTGAGTACCAATACCCAAGGGTACCGTACTGGTACGCGAGAGCTGGTATCGGTACCCATTGAGCATTCTACCCCATGGAAAGTGTGGAGTGTAGATGTTGCAAGTATGCCAGCACCGGATCCAGAAGTAATGCCACAAGGACTTATCACCCACTCTAAGGCTAAGCAATTTAGGGAAGTTCTTTCTCACAAAATGTATTCATGCATTTAAATCATTTGAAGAACATCCAACCTTAGAAAATAAGCTATACAATGTGTTACATGTTGCATGTGATGCATCACATTAAACCACATCTTTACTGCATATTTAGCATAGGCTTTCATTATGCATTATTTAATACTTTAGCTACAGTTAGCTCATTCCATTGTTTTTAATATCTCTTTAGGTGCAAGACATGGAAATGAAAGCTCAGGAAGCTCAAGGATTCAAAATGGAAGCTCAAATAGCTCAAGGACAACTCGTGGCCAAGGATAGTAGCTCAAAAGAAGCTTTGGCAGCTTAATACCAAAGGATGGAAGCTCGATCAGCTAGAAAGCTAGCTCAAGCAAGTCAACTAGCTAGGGGAAGCTCAAGCTAGCTAAAGCAGCTCACCACCCGAAGGACATGTTCCTTCCTAAGAGACATGCCCCTTCACCACTTGGAGAGAAACCAAATGGGGCAAAACCCTTTGGAGGGAGACACCAACTTGGCTGAATGGTTAAAGCTTCTTTGGAGGGAGACACCATCACTAGCCAAATAGTTAAGGGCCCTTTTGGCCACCCCCTTTCATTTTTTATAAATAGACTTGTAATTGTCATTTGTAAAACATCTCATTCATATTAATCAAATTACCTTTGTGAAAATTTTCTCTCTTCAAATTCTTCATTGAACTTTGTCGACTTATCAAGTCTTTGTACTTTTGTCGTCAACCCTTCTATACACCTTGATACTTTTGGTTCCTAGATCACTATCTGGTGGGTCAAAGTCCTTACTACCACCCTCAAAAGAGTTCTTATAAGTTTTGGGTTATGCTCTTTATAACATAATTTCTTCCTTGAATCCTTTTGAATATTATCTTCATTTCCCAGCCCTTATAATTCCCATATCTGAACCTTCATTATACCATCACCTAGCCATACAAACATCCTTATCATTTTCCTTAAATTCCATCTTTATTTCTTCATTTACAACCCACGCTTTCACCTATACATCACCTACCTTTAACCTTTCTTTTGAAGCCATCTTACTTGCAGGAAATACTTGTTGCCTTCCTAGATCCTACAATCAAAGAGAGTCGTCTTCAGCAACAATCAAGAGGAGTTAGGACATGCTACATTATATGGTAATCAGAGCTTTTGGTGGAAGCAAGCAAGTACCTACCTTGTAAGTTCAATTTTTGTAGAAGTAGATAGAAAAAGAAAAAAATCAAAATTCTTCTTATCTCAAAAAGAATTCAAAAGTATAAAAAAAACAAGTTTCGAAAGCACAAGCAAGGGTGAGAAAGCACAACAACAAGAAGTTCAACATCAAGCCTGAAGCAATCTACTTCAAGACTTTGATTGTTTCTCAAGGAAGGTTGTGAGTTTTCTTGTTCAGTAAGTAACCCTTTTTCTTCTTTTCTTTTCTATTCTAAGCCTACCTATTATATCATATTTGTTTCTTTTTCCCCTATACTAACCATTTCAGCGACGCTCAAGCACATTACTTGCCAAAGTCTCGAGTAAGTTTTCTAAATAACTATACAAGAGAGAAAGAAGTGGAAAAAGGAGATTTAAGTGTGTGCGATCATAAGGGGATTATAAAAGGCAATTAACATCCCAGAGTGAAAACACGAGTGTTGAGTAAAGTGCAATCTGGAGTGAAATGTGAAGTTTTGTTTGAGTGTGTTGGTAAGGTTTTCATTTATTTACTTTAATTCTACTAACAATGTCGCGAGACCTTCTTCCATCTTTTTCAAATAGGGTCCTTGTCATTAAAAGGACATTGAACCTATAATCTGTTGAAGATGACCGAAAATGAAAACATATTTTACACCAGATGCCATGTGAATGATAGAATTTGCTCCATGATCATTGATGGAGGGAGTTGTACCAATGTGGCAAGCACCCTAATGGTGGAAAAACTAGGTTTGAAGACCTCCAAACACCCGAGCCCTTACAAGTTACACTGGCTGAATGAGGGAATCAAGTTAAAGGTCACCAAGCAAGTACTCATTTCGTTTTCTATCAGAAATTACAAAGACAAAGTTTTATATGATGTGATACCTGTGAGTGCAAGTCATATTTTGTTGGGACGGCCATGGCAATTCGACAAACGAGCCACCAATGATGGATACACCAATCAGTACTCATTCTTGTACAAAGGAAAGAAATTTATCTTAGCACCTCTAACTCCAAGCCAAGTACATCATGACCAGATCAAATTTAGCAAAAGAATCGAAGCTTGGAATATGAGCAAGAAAGAGAAAGAAATCAAAAACGAGAAAACTAAAAAGATGAACATTTATGCCAGTTGGAGAGAGACTAGAAGACATATTTCTTCTCAGCAAACTCTTTTTGTACTCATGTACAAAGAGAGCCTTTTATCACTAACCCATCTGAAGGCTTGCCTTTTTCTATTTCCTCTCTTTTACAGGATTTTAAAGATACCTTTCTCGAGGAGATTCCTAGTGGGTTGCTACCTATTCTAGGAATTGAGCACTAGATCGATTTCATGCCAGAAGCAACCATTCCCAATTGACCTGCCTATAGAGTAATCTGGAAGAAACAAAAAAACTCCAAAGACAAATTGGTGAATTGATGGAGAAGGGATACATCCGAGAAAGCCTGAGTCTTTGTATAGTACTAGTCCTATTAGTGTCGAAGAAAGATAGAACGTGGAGAATGATTGTGGATTGGTGTACCGTGAATAAGATCACTATCAAATATAGGCATCCTATACCCCTGTTGGATGAATTAAGTAGTGATAGTATCTTCTCCAAAATTGACCTTAAGAGTGGGTATCATCAGATCCGAATGAGGGAAGGAGACGAGTGGAAGACTAAGTTCAAGACCAAACAAGGTTTGTATGAATGGATGGTTATGCTTTTGGACTAACAAATACACCTAGCACATTCATGAGACTAATGAATCATGTCCTTCGGCCCTACATCGATAAGTTTTGTGTTGTTTATTTTGATGACATCTTAATTTATAGCATGACTTTGGAGGATCATGAACAACATCTAAGGTCTATTCTCAAAACTCTAAGGAATGAACAACTTTATGCTAATCTTAAGAAATGTGTTTTCTGCACTAACGAGCTTACCTTCTTAGGATTCATTGTAAGTTCACAGGGATTGAAGGTGGATCTAGAAAAGATCAAGGCCATTCAAGAGTGGTCGAGGCTAACAAACACCATCCAAGTAAGGAGTTTTCATAGGCTTGCAAATTTTTACTAAAGGTTTGTGCCAAACTTCATTTCCATTGCTGCCCCCTTTACCGAGATTATAAAGAAGAATTTAATCTTCAATTTGGGTGAATAACAAGAAGATTCATTTCTGGAAGTAAAGAAGTGCTTAATAGAAGCCCCATTTCTAGCATTGCCGAATTTTAACAAGACCTTCAAGGTAGAGGTGATGCATTCGGAATTGGAATAGGGGTTGCCCTAACTCACGAAGGGCATCTCATTGCTTATTTCAATGAGAAGATGAGTGGTGCTACAATGAACTATCCTACTTATGAAAAAGAAATGTATGCACTCATTCGGGCATTGGAAACATGGCAGCATTACCTATGGCCAAAGGAGTTTGTTATTTATATTGATCATGAAGCCTTAAAGCACATCAAAGTTCAATATAAGTTAAACAAACGACATGCCAAGTGGGTGAAGTTTCTTGAGTCCTTTCCTTATGTCATCTATTACAAGAATGGTAAGGACGATGTTATGGTTGATGCATTATCAATGTGGTATTTACTTATTAACTCCTTCGATTCGAAATTACTTGGTTTTTCATTCATTAAATAACTCTATGCTATTAACCTTGATTTTGGAGAAAGGTATAGATTGTGTAAAACAGGTGCACATCATAAATATTATAATCATGATGGGTTTCTTTTCAAAGAAGGATAGCTTTGCATCCCTCAAGGTTCCATTTGAGAGGTTTTGGTCAAAGGAGTACACGAAGGATGACTCATAGGACATTTTGGAGTAGACAAGACATTGAACACATTGAAGGAACACCTCTTTTGGCCAAAGATGAAGAGGGACGTCGAGAGGTTGTGAGACAGATGCATTGTTTGCAAAAAGGCCAAATCAAGAGTCATGCCCCATGGATTGTACATGTCTCTTCCTATTCCAAGTGAGTCGTAGGTTGATATCTCCATGGACTTCGTGCTAAGACTGCCAAAGACCAAGAACGGAAAAGACATCATTTTGTGGTGGTTGATCGATTTTCAAAGATGGCTCATTTTATACCTTGCCACAAAATAGACGATGCAACACATGTAACCCCCTTGACCACTCTAGATGCCAGACCGAACCGAGTGAGCTACATTGGGTTTACTAAGACAAACCCAAACGATTACCTAGAAAAAATCCATATTTTTTTCTTTTTATCTTGTCTAAATGCATAATTTAGTCCTATGGTTATCATGCTAGCAGCGTGTAAAACTCACAATTGAATCGAGTGTCAAATTAACATCCAATAGATCGAGAGCGCACTCTAGAGACCAAATTGTAATTTTGGAAAACCAAAAGGACTTACTTCAATCTAAAGTTACCAAACCATAATTAATCAGGTTACATGCAATCCAGTTAAAATTCATCTTAAAATAATCATCTAAGCTCATTTAATGGCATGATCAAGGAATAAGGACTAAACTGCAAAGATTTAAACTTCAGCACAGCATTTTACCAAAAATAACAGACTGGGTACCAGTACACCCCTTAGCCGTATCGATACGAATATATTTTGCAAAAGGTATCTGTATAGTCATAAGGCGTACCGATACCAGTAGTTCGATATCAAAATAGGGAATTCCAATAGCTAAAGGGCGTACCAATACAGTTTCCCGTGTACCGATACCTAGTGTAATTTCCTATAGTGCGTACCGATATGGAGCTAGGCGTACTGATACGCCTGTGCAATTTTGCATACTTTTAAGCCAAGACAGACCCTGCGTGTCGATCCCTAAGGACCCGTATCGGTACGACCTAGTCTGTAATAACCTCTTGGTTGAACATATGGCACTTTGACTCAATCTAACATGCTTCAAACATCATACTAACAACATATAACATTTCAAACAACTTATCCACAACCAAATAGGCATGCTAGAAGATTATTCAAACCATAGCAAATCTAATCAAAGATCTTATAGGCATGATCTCTACCCAAGCATGCAAAACTCATTCCCACCCCCCAAATCAAATCATATAGCCACATACAAATCGAAAATACCAAAGGAAACATGTCCAATATAGGGAGCAAGCACACAACCCTCCTAATTACAACTTGGTCATATTGCCCTTTTATTACTACAAGTTCGTTTATTATAACCATACTTGAAATGATTCGAATCTTGGATTCCAAGTAGCCTTATTTAATGCAGTGGGAGCTGTCTTAGGTCAACAAAAAGGTAAAACTTTCCATGTGATATATTATGCTAGCAAAACACTTAACGGTGCTCAATTAAACTACACTACCACGGAAAAGGAATTGTTGGCAGTTATATTTGCATTTGACAATTTTAGGTCTTATCTAATAGGCACAAAGGTAATTGTTCACACTGATCATTCAGCAATTAAGTACTTGATTTCTAAAAAAGTTGTTGAGCCTCGTTTAATTCGATGGATTTTTCTTTTACAAGAATTTGATATAGAAGTTAAGGACAGGAAAGGGACATAAAATCAGGTTGCCAATCATTTATCCAAAATTGAAGGAAGCAACAAAGATGATGACCATGTGGAGATTCATGACACGTTCCCGGATGAGAAGTTGTTAAGATTAAAGCACTATGTTGGAAGCCATGTTGAGAGAGACAAGCTCACAATCTCCTTGGGAGATGCATGAAAATGCTCTCGCTAAGAAGCTTTCATTTTATTTTTTAGTTATTTTTAGACTTGTTATTTTTGGATTTTTGTTATTTTAATTTGTTTTGGGATTTTTCTTATTTATTTTGATTATTTAAATTTTCAGTTAGTTAGGTTGTTTAGTGTTTTTGAATTTTAATTTTGGTTATTTATATTTCCTTTTTTTGAATTTTAAATTTGAATCTTTTCTCTTTTTATTTATCCAATCTTTTATTTTTATTTTATTTTAACCTTTTTTTTTCTTTTTAGGTCAAGAGTTAGAATTGGATAAGAATTGAAGAAGTGTTTGGAATTTTTTTTAAGAGAGAGCAAGGGCCAGTAGGGTATTGTAGGTTTAAATACCTAATTTTGTTCAAACCCTAGATTTATTTCATCTTTTTCTCTACCCTAGCCGCACCACTCTTCCCCTTACCATCATTGTATGCTTTTTCACCCATTGGTGAGACATCATTCAACATTTCACCTTTACATCACTTATCATTCACTTCACTATTATAACACCAACCTTCCATCTCTCCCATTCATTTACGCTCTCATATTCACTTCATCGTCTTCCCACTTCTTTTTCTCCATTGTTGAAACTTTGAGTTTTTTTTCTTTTTCTTCTTAAATTGAAATAATGCCTACAAGCCTCAAAACCATGGATGAAATTTTCCCCTTACGCACGCCACAACCATCATACAGTAAGTTCACCACAGTGGTCGTGCAAAAATGGTTCGAAGAGAAGTTTGCAACAAGACGAGTTTGGGAGGAGCAAGGCTTTGCCTATGACATGCCACACCCGATTATCCAGCAAAGCTTGAAACACAATCTGCAAATGACGATCGTGCTCTTCCTCGGTACTAGAGTACACAAGGATATAATCAATGAACACAACCAAAAACTAATCAAAAAATTCATGGAACACTTGATTCATCATATCCATGAAAGCAACAGGTGCATTCGTCAACCCAAAAGGCATCACCAAAAACTCATACTGTCCATAATGTGTACGAAAAGCAATTTTCAGCACATCCTTATCCTTAACTTTCAACTAATAATAACCAGACCTCAAATCAATCTTGGAAAACATTGCAGCACCCCAGAACTGATCGAACAAATCATCTATTCGTGGCAAAAGATATTTATTCTTAATCAACAACTTGTTCAGTTGTTGATAATCAATACACATCCTCATCGTGCCATCCTTCTTTTTCATGAAGAACACTGGTGCTCCCCACGATGACACACTTGGTCGGATGAAACCACGATCCAACAATTCCTAAAGTTGCATCTTCAACTCCTTCAACTCTTTAGGTATCATGCGATACGAAGCAATCAACACCGGAGCTATATCCGCATACATCTCGATACAAAAATCCATTTTTCTATCCGATGGTAACCTAGGCAACTCCTCTGAAAACACCCCCTAGAAAATCGCAAACAATACGGATATCCTAAACACGTACCTCCTTCATATTTGGGTTCATAACATAAGCCAGATATGCTTGACACCCAAATACCAACAACTTTCGCGCTTCTAACACCGAAACCACATTGGACAAGAATTTAACATTCTCGCCCACAACCATTACTTTATAATCATCATTAAGTTTCAATGAAACTCGCTTGGTTTTGAAATCGACCATAGCCCTATGCACAGACAACCAATCCATACCCAAGATTACATCAAAACCATGAAATGTCAACTCCATCATATCAACCGCAAACACATGTCCTTGAACCATCAAAGGACACCTCCTAAACAACCTCCTAGCAACTATTGTTTCTCTAAAAGAACTAGTCGCTCACATACCCACATTTAACACTTCTACAGGTATATCAAGCAAACATGAATGATCGCGCAGGATATACAAATGTGTAGAACCAGAATCTATCAAAGAAAGTAATGACATGGACAGCAAAGTAAAAGTACCTGCAATCACATATGTGTCATTCCTTCCCTCGCGATGCGCATAGATCCTCGTAGGTCTACCACGCACAGGTTGAATATCCACTGTATGAGCAATAGTCCTCTGACCTTCCTCTCAACGCTGGAAATTACCTCGGCCACAACCACAGCATCTCTGCGGTGCAACAATAGGTGCAGGAGCCTATCCATCCCTAGCCATCTACGGACAATCATATCTCAAATGATCCCGCGAACCAGAACTCCAACATGTACCATGTATATCCCAACATTCTCCCAAATGATGCTTCTTATCTCAATTCTGACCCTGCTGTCCACGTCTGGCACCTCCACCATGTCTCTGATCAAGAGATACTTCTTATCTCAATTCTTCTTGAATCGACCACTACAAACATCCAAATCACCAACTCTCTTGTCGAAACTGGAGCCCCTAGAACGAGAAGACAAACCCAAGTTTTGCTCAATATCCTTAGCTCAGCTAACCAAGACATCAAAATCAGTGTAGTTTGAAGCCAACATATAGGTCTTAACATCCTTAACCAACCCATATCGAAAACTTTCACATCACTTTTGATCATCTGCAACCAACTTAGGTGCATACTGGCTCAAACAAACAAACTGAACCTTATACTCCGAAATAGACATACTGCCCTAGACCAAAGACATGAACTCACGCTTCTTTTCATCCTGGTACCTAGTACCCAAATACTTCCTCTGAAAAGCAACACCAAAGAATTCCCACGTCACATCCTCGGGTGCCATTCCCGTTATAGTGGTAGTCCACCAACTATAGGCATCTCCCTGAAGTAGAGATACAATGCAGCCCATCTTACAGACATTTTTGCACTCCATCTAACGAAGAATCCTCTCGGTACTTGCAAACCACTCATCGGCTGCCTCAAGAGCTAAACCTTTGAACTCAGAACCTCTCAAACTACACAAACGCTCCAACGGAAGTCCAGTATTAACAGCTACTGTAGGTGCTGGTGCCTGAACATGAACTCTAGCCACAGCTGCATGAAAAGCTCCAGTCATAGTCTAGAACAATGGTGTCATTCCCTAAAGACTGGTCTAGGTGGAATTGGCGGTGCAACACCCACCCTGGCTGGCGAATTAAGCGAAGAAGGTGGAAACCCCTCAATAGGCACTATCCCACCCTCAACTTTATGCCTTCTGACAGCATTATTCGTGTTTGACCTGAGCTCTCGTCTCGGTGGCATACTAAAAATATGTATCGATAGCATGAAAATATAACTGAAAATGTAATTAGGCTAGCTTTAAGCAAGGATCCAAGATGTTCACTTTTCAAAAACAAAATCCTTTTACACTTGTAGTAATAAGGCAATGTGTCCCCAAGATTCTACCCCAAGACATCACATTCCAGACATAAAATCATATAATCAAATACCGTACATATCATAAAACAATCTTCACTATCTTAATCCAACACAACATACCTCCCAACAAACATAACTTGGCTCTAATACCACAAAATGTAACCCTCTTAACATGGTCCAGATACAAGACTGAACCGAGCGAGCTACATTAGGTTTGCCAAGACAAACCTGGACGATTGCCTAAAAACAGTCCATATTTTTTGTTTTTATATTGTCTAAATTCATAATTTAGTCCTATGGTGATCATGCTGGCAGCTTATAAAACTCACAATTGAATCGAGCATCTAATTTACATCCAATAGATCAAGAGCGTACTCTAGGGACTAAATTGTAATTTTGGAAAATTGAAGGGACTTACTTAAATTCAAAGTTACAAAAACCATAATTACTCAAGTTACATGCAATCCGATTAAGATTCATCTTAAAATAATCATCCAAGCTCATTTAATTGCATGATTAAGGAACATAGACTAAATTGCAAAGATTCAAACTTCAGCAAGGCATTTTACCAGAAATAACAGACTGGGTACCGGTGCACCCATTGGCCGTACCGATACTGGTATATTTTGCAAAGGGTATCGGTACGATCCTCAAGCGTACCAATACCAGTAGTTCGATATCAAAATAGGGAATTCCAATAGCTAAAGGGCGTACCGATACGGTTGCCCATGTATTGACACCTAGTGTAATTTCCTACGGTGCGTACCCGTATAGAGCTAGGTGTACCGATACGTCTGTGCAATTTTGCATACGTTTGAGCTGAGACAGACCCTATATACCGATCCTTAAGGACATGTACTAGTACGACCTGGTCTGTAATGACCTATTGGTCAAACATATGACACTTTGGCTCAATCTAACATGCTTCAAACATCATACAAACGACATATAACATTTCAAACAACTTATCCACAACCAAATAGGCATGCTAGAAGATCATTCAAACCATAGCAAATCTAATCAAAGATCCTATAGGCATGATCTCTACCCAAGCATGCAAAACTCATTCCAACCCCTCAAATCAAACCATATAGCCACATACAAATCCAAAATACCAAAGAAAACATGTCCAATACAGGGAGCAAGCATACAACCCTCCCAATTACAACTTAGTCACATTGCCCTTTTATTACTAGAAGTTCGTTTATTGAAACCATACTTGAAATAATTCGAAACTTGGATTCTTCTTTACTTGCTTGCTGCCCCAAAAGCTTACTTTCATGCATTAAAGAGAAAAGAGAGAATAAGCAAATAATACCTAGTGAGGGACGTTCTAAAAACACTCATCAATGCATTTAAACCATTTAAGTCAAACGACGTTTTCAATATCATGCTAAAACATCTCATGCCCTTCTTACCTTTGTAAAACATGCATATTAACCCATATGCAAAACATGTATCATGAATCTCATGCATAATCCCATATGCAAAAAACTCAATTTAAGCTTTCACATGCTTATTCATCCAATAACAAAGCTTATAGAGAAAAACATGTATAAATCTCATTATACAAAACATATTTATTCATCATAATGCATTAGTTCATATATTGGCATTCAAGTGACCCCAAAATAGAACCTTTCCTTTATCAAAACACATCGGATACACGGATTTTACAAGTGGTTCCTTCGACCACTTCACATACATCTATAATTGGAGCAAATAGCATATTTAACCCCTCAATGATTATGATGTATAATATCTACAATGGGAGCAAACGACACATTTAAACCCTCAACCATTGTGATATATAATCAATCAGTGGGAGAATACGACACAATTAACCCATCGACACACATGAGGCGACTTATATAGTGCACTTTAAACCCTATGGCATGCCAACTATATTCGATAACATTTATTTCATTATCACTTGCCAATATATTCCACTTTAAATATGATAACTCACTATTTTCCATATGCATCATACAAACCAATTTCTAATGCAACAAAACATGCATTTATATATCATTGAAATCCTTTTCATAAATAATTTACCATACTCAAATATCATCAATATAAGATCATTTACATCATATTCCATTTCCCAAAATATGCAAAACAATAGGTACGAAAATGTAAACATATGCATGAGAAAACCAACTTTGCCAAACTGAAATTGAGAGCGAATTCGTCTAATATTTACTTCCGAGCTTAGACAAGCATTTCAAGCTCAATCTAAACTCCCAAAATCACTTTCAAACCTTTACAAAGCTGTAAATCACGTTTCCACTCACCGACAACACAAAGCTCCACTTGCCAATGCGAAATCAAGCTTCTGAAGCCTCTGAAACTTCTCTAATTGCTAAAGGATCCGTCTCCCCTATTTTACCCACACAAAAACAGAGGATTAATGCATTACAATGCATCTCTAATCCCAGCAACATCTATTCACGACTTTGCCACACTAAAAGCCATCAACCGTCTTCCAAGAACAACTGAAAACATCATTAAACTCCACTTAAACGAAGCCCAGCCTTTATAACCTAGAAAATTAGCAATGCAATTAGTTTCGAGATTCTTTCAATTAATCTCTTCTCGTAACATTAAAACATATCTTACATAAGACCTATATCAAATAGAATCAGCACAAACCAGATCTATTATAGAGATCTATCAAATTTCCTATCAAAACTCAATTAAAACCTTTTAATCGTGATCTATTCATTAAAAATAACAAAAATCAATTGCAAAGAATCAAGAACTTGGGAATTTCAGTAAAGAACCTTTGATTAGAGGAGAGAAATGAAAATCACCCTATTTGTTGACTTCTCCCTTAATTGTGTTATTTGAATGAAAACTCCAAGAAAACAATTAAGGTTTGATGTAGAAATCAAAGGAATCAATTAAGAAATCAAAATGAAATCAAAAAGAGATTATTCCTGGTCATTTTAGATTAAAATTGGTAGTTTGGCTGCTAAGAAAGTTGAGAGCAAAAGTAGTTACATAAGAAAAGTAAATCTCCTTTTAAAATCCTTTTAACTAAATCTATTTTATTTCTATTAAATAAATATTTTAAAACCATTTAAAAATAGCCTAAATTAAGGGAAAAGTCTAATTAGAAATATTGGTGACCCTTTTACAATTTAGTCACCAAAATAGTTTTGAAAACTTTACATTTTAGTTACCAGACCAAAATGTCATTTAATTCGAACTTATTTCATTAAATTGAGTTTACCAAAATCCTCAATATATTAAATAAACATTTTCCACTATTTTTCCATATTTTATTTCACATTAAACATATTTATTACTATTTAATTCCCGGAACTAAATTGAACTGACTAATTCGGTTCACCCAAACCATCTAATCTACGTAGCTAACTTCTAGGCCCAAATTTGGGGCGTTACAACACATATGGCCAATTTGTTCTTCAAAGAGGTGATAAGATTGCATAGGATTCCCAAGAAAATTGTATCAGATTGTGATGTCAAATTCCTCAGCAATTTTTGGAGGACACTTTGGAGCAAAATAGGGACCAAGTTGCTATTCTTTACTACATGCCATCTTCAAACAGACGGTCAAATTGAGGTGGTGAACTGAGTCCTATCTACCCTATTGCGATCTATCATCCAAAAGAACATCAAGGCATATGAGGAATGTTTGCCACAAATAGAGTTTGCCTACAACTAATCTGTCTATTCTGCAACAAGCACTCTCTATTTAAAGTGGTATATGGCTTTAACCCTTTAACTCCTTTGGACCTCTTACCTTTTCCATATGAACAGGTGGTGAACAAAGATAGCAAGGATAAGGTAGAATTCATGAAGAAATTACACCAACAAGTCCTGGAGAACATTGAAAAGCAAACCCACCAAAATAAGCAGCAAGCCAACCAAGGACTCAAGAAAATCACCTTTGAAGTTGGAGATTGGGTTTGGGTTCATTTCAGGAAGGAAAGGTTTCCAAATCAACAAAAATCTAAGTTACTTCCAAGGGGAGACAGTCCTTTTCAGGTGGTGGAAAAAATGAATGACAACGCCTACAAGTTGAATCTGTATGGAGATTACAATGTGAGTGCAACTTTCAATATCGCGGATCTTTCCCCATATGAAGACAGTGACAATTTGAGGACAAATCGCTTAAAAGAAGAGGAATGATGCAAGTATGCCAGCACCGAATCCAGAAGTAATGGCACAAGGACCTATCACCCGCTCTAAGGCTAAGCAACTCAGGGAAGTTCTTTCTCACAAGTGTATTCATGCCTTTAAATCATTTGAAGAACATTCAGCCTTAGAAAAAAAGCTATACAATGTGTTACATGTTGATATGTGATGCATTACATTAAACCACATCTTTATTGCATATTTAGCATAGGAGTACATTGTGCATTATTTAATATCTTATCTATAGGTAGCTCATCCATTGTTTTTAATATCTCTTTGGGTGCAAGACATGGAAATGAAAGCTTGTGCAGCTCAAGGATTCAAAATAGAAGCTCGAATAGCACAAGGGCAGCTCGTGGCCAAGGATAGTAGCTCAAAGGAAGCTTTGGCAGCTCAATACCAAAGAATGAAAGATCGATCAGCTATAAAGCTAGCTCAAGCAACCCGATCAGCTAGGAAGCTAGCTCAACCAGCTAGGGGGAAGCTCAAGCTAGCTAAACCAGCTCACCACCCGAAGGACATGTTCCTTCCTAAGAGACATGTCCCTCACCACTTGGAGGGAAACCCAATGGGCAAAAAACACGACTTGGAGGGAAAGAAAATGAGTGGCAAAACCCTTTGGAGGAAGACACCAACTTGGCCGAATAGTTAAAGCTTCTTTGGAGGGAGACACCATCACTAGCTGAATAGTTAATGGCCTATTCAGCCACCCCTTTTCATTTCCTATAAATAGACTTGTAATTGTCACTTGTAAAACATCTCATTCATATTAATTGAATTACCTTTGTGAGGATTTTCTCTCTTCAAGTTCTTCATTGAACTTTATTGACTTATCAAGTCTTTGTACTTGTGGCGTAAACCCTTCTATCCACCTTAATACTTTTGGTTACTAGATCACTATCTAGTGGGTCAATGTAACACCCACGACCCGGATGTCACATTTTGGACTCACGCCTGAAACCCAAACCAAACAATTTTGACCTAATTTAGCCCAATCCACAAATCCATTATGAAAATCCATTTAATTACAACCTAATAAAACATAATAAATATTCGAAAATATACACAGTAGAGCTCATTTTAAAATTACATTATAAACCTTTAACTAGATCGTTTGAAAATCCAAATATAATTTACAATATACAATAGGTTCCTACGAATACATAGCCCAATGACCTAAATACTGTACTCTGATGAGACGAGGCACTGGAATCCTTCCCTGATGGTGCTCCTCCAAGAACAAGCCAAACCTACTAACATGCGAACTAAAACAATGGTTCTGAACGTTGAGCTAACAAAGCTCAGTGGATACACCGCCACTCAACCATGCTTAATGCAAATCATAAATAAAGCAATGAAACATGAATGATATCATGGCATGATAACTATGACGCTACCATATCTGCCTAAACACATAGCATTATAAATGTATGGTCACGCACACAGCTCATACAAGTACCTCATACATTTACCTAGCATTACACAGATAACACCAACAACATTAAGTGAGGTCTGAGTCCACAAAGCATTAGAATCCTACACTTGAGTGAGGCCCACGTCCACAAAGTATCAGGATTCTACACTACGAGTAAGGCCTGCGTCCACAAAGCATCGGGATCCTATACTTTGAGCAAGGCCCGCATCCACAAAGCATCGGGATCCTATACTCAAGGGGATGAGGCCCGCGTCCACAAAGCATCAAGATCCTACATCCATGCTCAGAATCTCACATCAACCATCTTCGAATGAGGCCTGCGTCCACAAAGCGTCAGGGATCCTACATTCGGGAGTCTTCAAGGTGTTGCAACACACTTTTAGGGTATCCAAATCCCAACAACAAGGGATGACTCGACTATCTAGGCCTCCCATCAGCACCCAACAAGGACCCTAATCACCACACAGTACATAACCTTAACACAAGGGTCTTACCGCACACAGCTCTAACACCCTTATCATCACCTTATTGTTTCTATCAGTTATTACACCACCCTATTGAACTTATCTATTTATTAGTATGTTATGAAGGTTCACATTAATAGTTCTCATTAATTTATCATATTATTCAATAAGACTTAACCTTATAGGCGCCCCTTCCCCACACAGCAAGGGCCCAAATTACCACACAGCATCAATCGATTCACCCAGGATCCCTATGGGTTACCACCTCACATAGCTTGCCCAATATATAACGAATCATTAGCCATTTCATTCATACAAGGGGTTTAAATCTCCATTTCTCAGTTTTAATATTCATTTTGCACCTTAACGGACCCCCATGGCCATTTGCCTTTAATTATAGAACCCCCGAACGCAACCTTAAAATTCTTGGGTTGATTACCCAGCGAGTATCGATACTTTAGGGTGAGTATTGGTACTCTCCTCTAGGTATTGATACTCCCTTATGAGTACCGATATTCCAATTAGGTTCAAAAAAAAGTAGACCCCAAGCCGCATCAATATGCTCAGTTCCATACCGGTACTCCATATCGATACTTGGATTGCCCTTTACTGATCCCTACCCGTACCGATATGCCTACCTTAGCGTACCAGTATACAAAGCCTTTCTAAGCAATGTAACAATGAGTACAGATACGTACGCTAATCTGCCACTGAAATTCTAATTATGCATGGAGTCCCGATACGCGGTAAGCCGTACCGGTACTCCCCTCACGACCCACCTTCCTTAGCACGAAGGCAAACTGATACGCAACCACCTTGTACCAATACTCGAACCTAGATTTCAAACCTTAGAGTTTAGAAATTCGAATTTCAACCCCTTAACCCCTATGGTTAAGCCTCAAAATGAACCTACAAGTTATTGTGAAGTTATTAAGTGAGTTTCTACCAATTTTAAGCCTTAGAAACACCAAATCTACATTTTGCCATTAAAGATCAACCAATGTTTATCAAACCATAAACACTCAAATCATGCACAAAGCCTAATTTTATGAGTTGCAAGAATTCATAGGAGTTAGTAGTGTACTAACCTCGAACTAATGTTGAGGAAGAAGCCTTTAAAGGCCAGTTCCCGTTTATCCACACTAACCCCATCAAAACCTCAAACTCTACCCTTTTAACTCATATTTACCTTAGTGTGTAGATCCTTTGTTGCTCATCAAACTTCCCTCAATCGTCAAAACGTGATCCTCTCTCAAACACTCAATGATTGCATCTTGAAATTCAAACTTGGGTAAAAAGATGAAGATGAGAAAGAGGGAGAAAACAAGGGGACAAGGGTGACTCACCCTCCAACTTTTCTGCAGAAAATAAATGCATTTTCCCCTCATCTTTTTCTTCCCACAAGCAATTACACATTTGCCCTTTTTATTTTCACTCTAGCCCATTAACAATCCAACACAAGCCCAAAAGCTTTTCTTCAAGACCAACAAAGCTCTCAAGGCCCAACAGCTCGGCTTACATGCGAAGCCCACACTTCGGGTTAACTTGACTCTCAGATTCCAAAGTTCAGGTCGTTACAACTCTCCCCTCCTTAAAGAAAATTTCATCCTCGAAATTTAAACAGGGAAGAATGATGATAATGCTAAAGATCCAACCATCCTTTCGATCATGCATGCCCACAACTCCTAAGTTATCCACAACACCTTCCTAACCAAAACTCTTAACATAAACTCTTAACTTTTACAAGACTCCTCAACAAAACATTCCCAACGTCCGGAACAACACTCATATTAAACCTGGAGACAGATCAACCAACGATAATCACATCAGCATTATCAAACATCGGTACTCTAAACTCACTTCGGATGAGTCACAACTCAGTGAACGAACCTCTCTACCAACACTAGCATTTCCAAAGTCTTGTACTCAACCCTCATCTGCGTCCATAATGCGACACTTCTTCAAGGTCTACCACAAGGCACTTCCTCATATATAATCACCATAACCCACGTTTTCAAGAATAACAAACCCTATCAATCATGTTCTATCATCCATCTAACATGAAAATACAACCTTCTTTCACAACTTGGTTAACTGATACAGGACTTAACGCCTTATTTACTTAAACCCACTACGGCATAGACAAATGCGAATCCTCAATCAAGCGATTCTACTAGCCAAGCCACTTCGGTTCTACAAGGAAATTGTTACCACAACCAAGCTCTACTAGGGATCAAACAATCAAAGTATCCTCAAAGGTTCGAACACTCTCTTTCACTCCCAAACACCAATTTCTGACTAGCGTTGGTGCTAAAACTTTAGCAAGTCCTTCAAGATTCCTAATGGTTTTCCCAACACAACTTATTACGACACAAGAATCCGCTCCCTACAACTTTAATCAAAACTTACATTTCTCCGAAGCCATTCGAAACATCTTTACACTGTCGTCTTGCATAAAAACAATCCATCACAAACCCAAATAAGCAACCCTCTATTCATCGAATTTAAGATTATCTCGACGCATTCGTAAATCTAAAACACTATTCAACTTGCCCTTAGAGTTCAAACATCGCATCAACCCCAAACTTAAACACTAATTCTTATTAACCTTTAACTTACGAGACCAACATCCTAAACGATCTTACGGGAATCTCAACTTCAATATTAACAAGATCATCAGCCCCGAAAAACAAATACTGACCTTCCATTGTTATACATCGACCCACAATAGCTAACACCACTATATCTCGTTATACCAACATAAGCACGTCCCAAGGTGAACCCTTGGCGACATTGCTCGCACCCCCTCCTCTACCAAGGAGTCCTCACACAATAGGTACGGTAGATGTCAAACCACAAGGTGATGAACACTTAATACCGAAATCAACACATCCCTTATCATGGATACCACTCCACGATCAAGAGGTTATCCCGCTCAACCCTCGAAGAGCACCTCGATAACCACTACACGTCCACTGCTCTAAACCGTAGACTCTCACCCTTGTATCAACTATGCGAACCAAGGATGTCTTGTAACCTACAAGGTCCTCTTCAACTAGCATTACATGAGCACAACATATAAGCTGAAAAGATAGGATTTATTCACGCACAATACCGATGAACTGGTTCATTCTAAACCTCAACTTTGAGATTCTTGCTTGGAAACCAAGGCACCCCTTACACTCACGTGACCAACCCGTACCCAGGGTAAGTCTAAAAAGTCTGTAAGGACTGTTACTCTAAACCATACACACCACCCACGGTGAAACCTTTACTTACTAACACTTACCAATCCATTAATTTACCAAACCAATATCAACCTCGAGGAAACTTATCACAGAACCCGCTCAATAAAATCTCTACCAAGGCAAGAACAAGGAATCAAACTGCCATCAAAAAATTGAAAACCACAATGGGACCCAATCATTTAACACACTCTCGGTAACAAGCTTGTCATTTTTGGCATGAACAACGTATTGTCTAACAAAAGCTCGTGCGATGACTCTAATTGTAGATCTCACCCGACCTCTACCCTCATACCTCAGCAATAACCCAACGCCACCTCTTAGAGAATATTGACTATGCCTAGAAGAATTCAACCTCAAAGACTGAACCAGTAAATACTCATCCACAATTGAGAAGTCCTTTGCCATGTGACCCGATGTCTGGCACCAATAACAGATTTCCCCCAAGCAAGAAATATACCTCAAGGTGATGTCAACCATAAGGCTCATGAACCGATGGAAAAGATGCTAGGGCCAAACCATCAACACTTTCCGTTATAGAAGAAATTAATAAGCCCCCTACAACACCCTCAATTTAGATTTCTGACCAACCCTCAACTGATCTAAAGTAACTCTTTTTTTATCCACTCAAAGCACAAACCACCCCCTCTTCAGGGCCTAAGAAGAATTTTATGATGTTCTGATTCCCCTAAACATAGTCTAAGAATCCTCAACTGACTCATTATTGGCTCTAAGGTCATTCAAGTGCTTCATACTAACGACTAGCTCAATGAATATTCCAGGTAATACTATTTTCCCGTGCATCAATACGTCAACTTTGAATCCACATCTAACCTCAACCACCTTTACTCTTCGATAGCAACAACCTTTGGGCATAACAGCTCAACCGTAGAAAAATCTTACTCATACTTAACACTACTTGACACCTTAAACTGACTGCAAGAACTGATCCCTCATCTTCTTCATAAGAGCTTCACTGACATACCTTTTTCCTGACTCACCCAAGGAACACCCCATGTTGAGAAAACAGGCTGCGGTCCTAACTCTATGGTCTCTCACCATTCTTATGCATTTCCTTTAAGAAAAAGACGATATTGTTAGGATTTTCTTTAGACTATTTCACGTCATTCTCAGATCCCTATACGTGTTTCTTAACCATCAATCTGATTGATCATGTCGTCCTTTCTCAATCCCCTTTTTCACTATACTTATATTCGTAACAATAATGCTCCTCTCATTGAAGGAACATGGCTCCCTTCACGGTTCTCCTTGGTCAATCTCGCGTCGTCAACCCAACTGGTCTGAACTGCATTCAGAAGGTGGCCGTTTGTCTTTCTCATACCCTGGGTTTGGTTCCCCCGAAACCTCAAAGCTTCCAACACTACACTTGTCATCTCAAGATGGCTCATAACCGGAGAGCAACCGGTGGCAAAGATCATATCAATTCACTTAGAAAATAACTCCATTGTATTTGTCACCCACATATTCTCAAGCTTTACTTAAGCATCGCCTCACGCAAAACCCACGATGTCCTTCTGGCCACCACTATAAACAACCGCAACAAGCATACCTTGCTAGAGATCTTAGGGCATTCAGCTTAATAAGATCGTACTTGAGACCTCATAACCATCTTGTACATCTCTACATTAGACGGGACGCATATCTGCTAGGCGTGCTACGTCCCCATCGCATGGTACCCACCATTAAGGTTCACTTACTACGAATAATAGAACCCTCGATCGACACTCTACCACTGGTCAATCAAAAGCAAGTCCTCTTATCCGTTCTCAACACGTAGAATCTCACCATTGGAGGTCCTCTCCATGAACTCAAGGCTTTAAGGTAACTTACGGCACATAACCATGATTATTTCTCAAGATATGGGAGGAGGGCACACCCTCAACTCATCCATTCCTTCATAAGCCTAAGCTTAACGTTTGAGATAACTCCAATCTCAGAATCATCCTCAAAAGAACCAGCCATCATCACGGCCTTCACGACCGCGATCAATCTATCTTAATGTCCTAACAAGCAACACACGCTAACATAGGGTACACCATCCAGATTCCAGCCTTGAAAAGTACAACTTTGACATACGGGCTTTTATTCGCTAGACGCCTATTCACGACTCCTAACCACCCCGGGGTTTTCCTATAATCGACTAAACCTAGGCTCTAATACCACTAAATGTAACACCCATGACCCGGATGTCACATTTGGGCCTCGCGCCTGAAACCCAACCAAACAATTTTGACGAAGTTTAGCCTAATCCACAAATCCATTATGAAAATCCATTTAATTACAACCCAATAAAATATAACAAATATTCGAAAACATATACAGTAGAGCTCCTTTTAAAATTACATTATAAACCTTTGACTCGATCGTTTGAAAATGCAAATACAATTTACAATATACAATAGGTTCCTACGAATACATAGCCCAGGGACCTAAATACTGTACTCTAATGAGACGAGGTGCTAGAATCCTTCCTTGATGGTGCTCCTACAAGAACAAGCCAAACCTACTAACCTGCAAACGGAAACAACAATTCTGAATCCTGAGCTAACAAAGCTCAGTGGATACACTGCCACTCAACCATGCTTCATGCAAATCATAAATAAAGCAATGCAACATGAATGATATCATGGCAAGATAACAATGGCGCTACCATATCCGCCTAAACACATAGCATTATGAATGTATAGTCACGCACACAACTCATACAAGTACCTCATACGTTTACCTATCATCACACAAATAGCACCAACAACATTAAGTGAGGTCCGCGTCCACAAAGCATCAGAATCCTATACTTGAGTGAGGCCCGCGTCCACAAAGCATCGAGATCCTACACTACAAGTGAGGCCCGCGTCCACAAAGCTTCGGGATCCTATACTCTAAGCAAGGCCCACGTCCATAAAGCATTGGGATCCTATACTCAAGGGGATGAGGCTCGCGTCCATAAAGCATCGAGATCCTACATCCATGCTCAGAATCTCACATCAAGCATCTTTGAATGAGGCTCGCGTCCACAAAGCATCGGGATCCTACATTCAGGAATCTTCAAGGTGTTGCAACACACTTTTAGGGTATCCAAATCCTAGCAACAAGGGTCTTACCGCATACAGCTCTAACACCCTTACCATCACCTTATGGTTTCTATTAATTATTACACCACCCTATTGAACTTATCTATTTATTAGTATGTTACGGAGGTTCACATTAACAATTCTCGTTAATTTATCTTATTATTCAATAAGACTTAACCTTATAGGCGCCCATTCCGCACACAGTAATGGCCCAGATTACCACACATCATCAATCGATCCACCTAGGATCCCTATGGGTTACCACCTCACATAGCTTGCCCAATATATAACGAATCATTCGCCATTTCATTCATACACGGGGTTTAAATCTCCATTTCTCAGTTTTAATATTCATTTTGTACCTTAACGGACCCCAGGGCCCTTTGCCTTTAATTATAGAACCCCCGAATGCAACCTTTAAATTCTTGGGTAGATTGCCCAGTGAGTAACGATACTCCAAGGTGAGTATCGGTACTCCCCTCTAGGTATCGATACTCATTTTTGAGTACCAGTACTCTAATTAAGTTCGAAAGAAATAGACCTCAAGTCATACCGATACACTCTGTTTCGTACCGGTACTCTATATCGATACTTGGATCGCCCTGTATTGATCCCTACCCGTATCGATATGCCTACCTTAGCGTACCGGTACACAAAGTCTTTCCAGGCAATGTAACAATAAGTATCGATACGCATCGCACGTATCGGTACGCTAACCCGCCACTGGAATTTTCACTATACATAGAGTACCGATACACGGTAAGCCGTACTGGTACTCCCCTCACGACCCACCTTTTTTAGCACAAAGGCGTACCGATATGCAACCACCCTGTACCAGTACTCGAACCCAAATTTCGAAACCTAGAGTTTAGAAATTCAACTTTCAACCCCTTAACCCCTATGGTTAAGCCTCAAATCGAACTACAAGTTATTGTGAAGTTATTAAGTAAGTTTCTACCAATTTTAAGCCTTAGAAACACCAAATCTACATTTTTCCATTAACGATCAACCAATATTTATCAAACCATAAACACTCAAATCATGCACAAAGCCTAATTTTATGAGTTGCAAGAATTCATAGGAGTTAGTAGTGTACTAACCTCGAACTAACGCTAAGGAAGAAGCCTTCAAAGATCCATTTCCGTTCATCCACACTAACCCCACCAAAACCTCAAACTCTACCATTTTAACTTATCTTTACCTTGGTGTGTAGATCATTTGCTGCTCATCAAACTTCTCTCAATCGTCAAAACGTGATCCTCTCTCAAACACTCAAAGATGAAGATGAGGAAGAGGGAGAAAATAATGAGACAATTGTGATTCACCCTCCAACTTTTCTATAGAAAATAAATGCATTTTCCCCTCATCTTTGTCTTCCCACAAGCAATTACACATTTTCCCTTTATTTTCACTCTAGCCCATTAACAATCCAACACAAGCCCAAAAGCTTTCCTTCAAGCCCAACAAAGCTCTCAAGGCCCAACATCTCGACTTACATGCGAAGCCCACACTTTGGGTTAACTTGACTCTCAAATTTCATCGTTCGGGTCATTACAGTCAAAGTCCTTACTACCACCCTTAAAAGAGTTCTTATAAGGTTTGGGGTTATGTTATTTCTAGCATAGTTTCTTTTTGAATCTTTTTGAAAACAATCTTTATTTCTCAGCCCTTATAATTCCCATATCTGAACCTCCACGATACCATCACCCGACCATACAAACAACCTTATCATTTTCCTTAAATTCCATCTTTATTTCTTTATTTACAACCCACCCTTTCACATATACATCATCTACCTTTAACCTTTTCTTTTGAAGCCATCTTACTTGCAGGAAATACTTGCTGTCTTTCTAGATCCTATAATCAAAGGAAGTCGTCTTCAACAACAATCAAGAGGAGTTAGGACATGCTACATCAGTGGAGGCCCAATGTTGTGTGTCTCCGAGCCACACTCTAAGTGAAGAGTCTCGACACTGTGTGTCTCCGAGCTTCACTCCAGGTTTCTATAGTGGATTACTTATTGCTTATGATGTGTATTGGATGCATTGTTTTCCTTAATGCCTTGTCATCATTCCTAGTATATGCTTATGTTTATGATTTGCATGAAGCATAGTAGAGCAGAAGTGTATCCACTGAGCTTTGTTAGCTCAGAATTCAGAATTGTTATTTTCGTTTACAGGTTTCTAGGTTTGCACGTTGCATGGAGAAGCACCATTGGAGTAGGTTTCAACACATTGCTTGTTCGAGCACAACACTTAGGTCTTATTGGGCTATGTATTCGTAGGACCCTATTGTAATATTGTAACTTTTATTTTGATTGTATTATGAAAGCAAATGTCTTATTATTTTAACTATTTGGAGCTCCTTATGTAAACATTTTAAACGATTTAACAATGTTTTAGCTTTTAAACTCGAATGTTTTATGGTATGAAACTCTTTTAGGCTAAACCATGTTGAAAATTTTGAAGTAAAAGTTTGGGCTTAAGGCCTAAATGTGACATTCGAGCGTAGGGTGTTATATTTAGTGGTATCAAAGCCTAGGTTTAGCTGGTTCTGAGAAACCTCAGGGAAGTAGTAGAGTCATGAATAGGTGTTCAATGAATACATACCCATAAGTCAAGGTCATACTTGGTTTAAGATGAAATTTGATGGTGTAACCATGTTTCCTTCTCTACGCATAATCTATCATCCCTAGGAGGGCATGCGACCAAGAGGAGAGTTGGGGCTCTCGTAAAAGGAGTTATGACGAGGATTACATTGTCGACACTGAGAAAATATCAAAGGATGAGAGGGGTTAAGGGGCTAACTATTTCTTCAACCTATATCGAGACTTTAACCGAATTGTGAGGGTTATTCCTAGGCCTTCAACTACTCTTCGAGAGGCTCCGATTGAGAGGGTTCATCGTCATAACGCCACAGTTTTTTGGCTCAAGATAAAAAAAAAACCTAGTTAAGGCAGATTAGTGGTTGAGGGATACCCGTTGGATTATGCAACAAATACGTTTGGAACCTGAGGACAAACTAGCATGTATCACTTCTATGTTGAAAGAGAATGCTTAGGAATGGTGGAAAACTATGAAGTTAGGGTGGTACCTTAACCGACCTATATGGGATGATTTCTTGGACGAGTTTCAGAGAAATTATATGGGTGAAGCCCACATTGATAGCTTGAGAGATTAGTTCACCCACCTGGTCTAAGGGAACCGGTCAGTCTTTGAATATGAACAAGAGTTTATATAGCTAAATAGATACGCCCTAGAATTGGTTGCTACAAAAAAGATAAGGTGCAAGAGGTTTCGAAAAGGGTTAAGAAAAAGAAATTCAAGTGTATTTGATTGTGGACCCACCAAAGGTGTTTTGAGATTTGACCACTAGTGTAAAGTCTCTTGAGCAAGTTCAAGGCATGACCTATAGCCAAGTTGGTAAGCAAGGAGGCTCGAGTGGAAGGAACCATACCCACTTCAACCAGATATAGTCTCATTCTCGGGGAAATATGGGTCATTAGAATCAGAATTAGTGAGCATCAAATCAAAATGCAAGGTCAG
Organism: Hibiscus mutabilis; assembly: GCA_019671005.1. Lineage (NCBI taxonomy): Eukaryota > Viridiplantae > Streptophyta > Magnoliopsida > Malvales > Malvaceae > Hibiscus > Hibiscus mutabilis. The sequence continues at coordinate 25,729,964 of CM033740.1, read as the reverse complement.
ATCGAAGGTCAGAGTCCGCTAATCATAGTAAATGATCGTCATCTTTTATGATGAGTTCCAGAGGTTTAACAAAAACTTATAGTGCACCCTTGTGTGATCAGTATGGGAGAAAACATCATAGAGATTTCTTTAGGTTGGTCAAGTTATACTATGGATATGGGTTGTCGGACCACTTTGTGAGAGATTGTCATGCTGCTATGGATACTATACCGATTTAGACTTAGAGAGCTCCCTACATAGATCAGAGGAGCTAAGGTTTTGCTAGAGGAAGAGCGAGTCATGTGTCTGGACATCAGAATGGAGGCACATTTTAATCCACCGCAAGGGCACCAGTAAGGCATTATGCTATCAAGGCTTAGAAAGAGTGTGAGGCTACCGATGTTATCTCAGGTACTTTTACCTTATTCTCGGTTCATATTGTTGGTTTAATAGACTTGGGGTCTTTCTATTCATACCTTTTGAGAACCTTGAGGTTGGGGTTTGTGTGAGTAGTCCTTTGGGGTACGATGTGTTGGTTGATAAGGTATATAGGAGGTGCTCGATTGAAGTGCAACGTTTGATATTTCTGGCAAATCTTATGGTATTGTCTTTTCATGAGTTTGATGCTATATTGGGAATAGATTGGTTAGTTGAGCATGATGCGAGTCTGAGATGCAGGGCAAAATACATTAAGCTTCAAAGTTCTGATAAGGCTAGATTGATTGTAAGGGTAAGAAGGATCATTACCTTTCCAATGTAGTGTTGGAATTGGTAACACAAAAGATGATTCAACAAGGTTTTGAGGCCTTTTTGGCTCATGTGGTTGACACGATAGTTAAGGGTCTGATGCTTGAGTGTTTTTAGACTATGTGTGGGTTTGTCGATGTGTTTTCAAAAAAATTGTCAGGTCTACCCCTAAATCGTGAGTTAGTGTTTTAGATAGAGATGATGTTAGGTATAGCACAAGTGTCTATTTCACCATACCACATGACACCAACCAAAATGAGAGAGTTAAAGAATTAGATTCAAGAGTTGTTAGAAAGGGGATTCATCCAACTAAGCATCTCACTTTGGGGTGATCCGGTCTTGTTTGTTAAGAAAAATGTAGATCGATGAGAATGTGCATTGATTACTGTCAACTCAATAAAGTGATAGTAAAGAACCACTATCCTCTACCCAAGATAGATAACTTGTTCGATCAGTTGAGAGGTGTCCATGTGTTTTCGAAGATCAATTTAAGGTCAGGATATTATCAATTAAAAGTTAACGAGGAAAACATTCAAAAGACCACTTTTCGGACGCGGTATGACCACTATGAGTTCTTGGTTATGCCATTTGGTCTTACCAATGCACCTGCAGCTTTCATGGATTTGATGAACCATATATTTCAACCCTTCCTAGATCAGTTTGTTTTGGTCTTTATAGACGATATCTTGGTTTACTAAGTTCGGAGAACGAGCATGATTATCACCTTCGTGTTGTCCTCCAGATCTTGAGAGGTAGATAAATTTATGCCAAGTTCAGCAAGTGTGAGATTTGGCTCTCAGATGTAGCATTTTTGTGTCACGTTGTTATAACATATGGGATCTGTGTCGACCCGTAAAAGGTTCAAGCTATGGTGGAATAGAAACCACCTAAGAATATTTCGAAACTTTATAGTTTTCTTGGGCTTGGCGTTTATTACTGTTATTTTGTCAAAGAGTTATCCATCATTGCTGCCTTATTGACTAAGTTATTCCAAAGGGAGTTCTGCTTGAGTGGAACGATAAGAGACAACAAAGTTTTGATTAGTTGAAAATCTTCTTGACAGAAGCCCTAGTTTTGACACAACATGAATCGGGTAAAGATTATGTAGTGTTTAGTGATGCTTCGTTGAATAGGCTTGGTTGTGTCCTTATGCAAGAAGTTAAGGTGATTGCTTACTCCTCTCGACAATTCAAGCTTCATGAGCATAACTATCCTACCCATGATTTAGAGCTAGCGGCTGTTATCTTCGCATTGAAGATTTGGAGGCACTACTTGTATGGGGAAAGTGTTACATATACGCCGACCATAAGAGTTTAAAGTATCTGCTCAACCAGAATGAGTTAAACTTAAGACAAAGATGATGGATTGAGATGCTCAAAGATTATGATTATATCATCAAGTATCATACCGATAAAGCTAATATGGTGGATGACGCTGTGAGTAAGAAGTCTATGGTGAACTTAAGGGTGATGTCTGCTCACTTGAGGATGATCGAGGATGACGGTTTGTTAGCTGAGCTTCGGGTGGAACTCATTTTGGCACAAGAGATCAAGAGGAAACATGCTTTAGACGAAGAATTAGTGGCAAAGTTAGAAATGGTCCAGTGAGGCGAGACGTCTTGTTTGGTGGTGTAAAATAGTGGGGTTTTGTATTTCAAAGGATGGCTATGTGTTCCTGCCTTAGAGGATTTACGAGATTAGATTCTTTGATAGGCTTGTCGTAGTCTGTTTAATATGCATTAGGGTAGTAACAAGATGTACCAAGACCATCGTCCCTTTTATTGGTGGCCCAGTATGAAAAGAGATGTATCAAAATTTGTGACCAGTTGTCTAGCGTGTCAGCAAGTTAAGGTCGAGCATCAAGTTTCTTCGGGTTTGCTTCATCCCATTCAGATTCAATAATAGAAATGGGATTGGGTAACCATGGATTTTATGGCAGGTTTGCCGTTGACCCAAAAAAGCACGATGCTATTTGGGTGATTGTAGATCAGTTGACCCAGACCGCACATTTCTTGCCTGTTCGTATGGATTTCACTCTTGAGAGGTTGGCCCATTTTTACATCCAAGAGATTGTGAGGTTACATAGGGTACCGTATTCGATCATCTCTGATAGAGATCATCAGTTCATGGCAAAGCTTTAGAAAAAGATACATAAAGTATTGTATACCAGGTTGCACTTTAGCACTTCTTTTCACCCTTAGACTGATGGTCAGCTCGAGAGAGTTATCCAAATTTTGGTGGATATGCTCCATTATAGCATTATCCATTTTGAAGGGAATTGGGAAGAGCATTTTCCTGCTAGTTGAGTTTGCTTATAACAACATTTTCCAGTCAAGTATCAAGATGGCTCCGTTTGAGGCATTGTATGGGCGTAAGTGTAAAACACCTTTATGCTGGATAGAACTCAACAAGAGTATGATCGTAGGATCCGATCTGATCAAGCAAACTGAAGAAAAGATTCAGGTTATCAAGGAAAGACTACGAAATGGCAAGTTAAGCCCGAGGCTTATGCGAATTTAAAACGTAAGCGCATTGAGTATGAGGTGGGCGATATAGTGTTTCTCAAGGTGTCCCCATAGAAAAAGTAATCCACTTTGGACGAAATGGCAAGTTAAGCTTGAGGTTTATTGGACTATATGAGATCTTGGAGAAGGTTGGGCCTGTGGCTTACCATTTAGCTCTACCTCTGAAAATGACGCGCATCCACAACATTTTTCATGTTTCTATGTTAAGGCGTTACCATTTGGACCCTTTGCATGTTATCCCACTCGAGGAGATTGAAATCAATGATGATTTAACCTATGAAGAATAACCGATAAGAGTCATTGATAAAGGGGTTAAAAAGCTTTGCGACAAGTGCATACCTTAGTGAAAATGTTGTGGAGGAACCATGGTGTTAAGGAAGCCATGTGAGAAATTGAGGAAGATATGAAATTGATTTACCCGCATTTGTTTCCATAAGGTAAATTTTGAGGGCGGAATTTTCTTTAAGGAGGAAAGAGTTGTAACAACCCAGATTTCAAAATTCGTCGGTCGAGTACACCTAAGCCTTGAGTCTTGTTGTTTTGGGCTATGTTGTTAGGCCGTGAGTGACTCAAAGGGGCATCTTTTAGGCCTTTTTTGTGTTGTTGGGCTTGGCTATGAGATGGGGGTGAGATAGAGGGGGAAAAGAGTATTTTTCCTCTTTTGAAAAGAGGAAGGTTGTTCCCTTTAAATTCTCTTTGCAGAATTTTAAGGGAGATAATCTCACCTTGTCCCCTTTTGTGGCTCTTCATCTATTTCCCCAACTCTTCCCCAAGAAACCATCAAAGGTGCAATTTTTATCTTCTCTTGTGTGAATCTCAAAATTGTGGTAGAGGGAAAGTTACTCATCATCTAAGAATCTATCAATCAAGGTAAAAATGAATGGAAATGGTAAGGTTTGGAGAAAATGGGTTTTGGTGGGGGTTGAGGATGAAGAATGAGAATTGAAGATTTAGCTTTATTCTTGTTGTAAAGCTCTTCTGTTTATATTCCTTAATCTTCCAGCAATGTTGTAACATGTTTTACAACACTTCTTGTAGTGCAAAAGGTTGAAAATTCTTCCAAAGAGCAAGGGAAAAAGAAAGCTTGAAGCTTGGGTTAGGAGCTTCAACCTCAGCTGTAGGAGTAAGGTTAGTACACCTCTAACTTCTTTGTCTTCTTGTACATCATAAATATGATGCCTTATATGCTATTTGGTGATTTTGGTGTTTTGGTTCCTTTAAACCTTATTAATGATAAAAACCAGATTTAAGGTTATTAAGATGTAAAATTGTTAGTAAACCATCCTAAATACTCCTATAAGATGTAGGATTGAGTTCAAAGGCCAAGGGGTGAGTTTTGGGAGCTTGGGTAGCGATTTTCCGAGCCTAAAAAACCATTTCAGGGCTTTGGCACTGGTACACGGGGAACCTGTATCGGTACCCTAGTGTTATGGGTTCTAAGAACATTGTTGCATTTGATGAACTTAAGGGGTACTGGTACGGTGTTCAACTTGTACCGGTATGCCATGCTTATCTGTATCGGTACGAGTCAACCTGTACCGGTACGCTAAGGCCATGGAAAAATCCAATGAGCCAATTTCGTATCGGTACATAGCGAGCATCAAATCCCAAGGGTACCGTATCGGTACGCGAGGGATAGTATTGATACCCACTAGGCATTCTGCCCGAAAACACTAGTTTTTGCCCAAAAGGCTGAAAAATTATGATGTTCATTCCAATAGATTTCTTATGGCCTGAAATAAATTGTAAAATTGGAATAAATTTATTAAGAATCAACAAAGCTATCCAAGTAAATTTCGAAGAGTTTGTTAAAAACAAATAGTTTCATATTCGCATTTCTAGGTTTGAGAAAAAAATAAAGAGAAACAGTTAGTCCGAGCAAAACTTTGAAGAACTGGAAGGGCAATAGAAAAAAAATCCTAAGTAAATTTGAACAACAAGGCCAGGTTACTAATTGCAAAGGAAAAAATGAGGTTTTATCACACAAAAAGTGCTAAGTATTCTTAGCAAAAGTATAGGTACAGATATTTTTAAATATTAAAAACCAATTCTTTAATCACAAGTGAATTTATTTATCTTTCATATAAATTCAATAATAAGTAAAAAAATGTTCTTATTAATTTTCTTTTTTAGATTCACAAAGTATACAAGTATTAAAGAATTTTTGTCCAAAAAACATAAAATTAATGAAGAATTAATCTTGCATCAAACTTTATAAAATTAGAAAAGAATCATCCAACAATTTTAAATCGAAATTAAAATTTGAGTGATCAAATTATAAACTTACAATTAGCGTACCTTTTATACAAAATGATATAGTGATTTCTTTGTTACAAATCGATAAATAAAATAATTAAATTGTAACCTTTCAAAATATAGTGACCAATTTGTAAATTTACTTATAAGTGAGTGACCTTTGGCGTGATTTGACCATAAAAATATTAGATGGATCACGAACCCAACTTCAACTCGCGAGTTTGGAAGCGGACTCGAGTTTCTCACCTTTCCTCGACTCAGACCTGCGGCCTTCATCTTTGACCTCACTTTCTACCTCATTTCCCTTATATACTTTTCTATTTCGCCAGCACTAAGAGCATCTATTTTTCTAATTGTTTTACTACAGACTCCTGAAAACATCGCAGAGATCCAAGTCCTACAGCTGCTGCCATTTCCGACACTTACGCCGTCATATTTTTCCGGCTTCCTCGCTCTCTCTGTCCCCCGTTTCCGGGAGGAAACCGCCAATTGCCTCTCTGTTTTGCGCTGAAACATTTCGTTTTCAATTAGCAAATGCTGACTTGGTAACTCTGTCCAGTAGTCCAAAATGGTTGGCAGCTTACGAGGGTTGTTTTTTCTTTTATTAATATTTTACCAGATTTATGCAGATCCATCAGCGAAAAAACATGGATGAACTTAGAGAGGCTGTAGGAGGGTGGCCTTCCCTAAAAGTTTAAAATTTTTATATGATTAATAAATTTTTAGATTTTTTTTATATATTTACTATTAATTTTTCGCCCTTTTAGAATGTTATAGGTTTGCTCCTCCTAAAATTTTATAGGTTTACCTCCTAATATAAAGTTCTGTGTCTGTCCCTGACGAAAACTATACCCCTTTTTTCATTTTTTTATGGAATGTGGTTAACTGTTCATATAGATTATTTCCTACCCCACTAGTTGTATCACATGTTGACTTTTCACGTGATTTAAAAAAAAATTGTATGATATAAAATAATTGAAATGACAAGTTTTTCTTTAGAAAATTAGTTCTTGTTTTTGTTGGAAAATTAAAAAAAAAGAGAAATGAAAATTTGTGTTAAAAAATTGGTTGAATTTTTAAAGTGACGATTTGAGTAAGACAATTTTAAAACAAAAAAAAGAACAATTTTAATGGGAGAGTATTTTTTCTTAATATATATATATATGTATATATATTCCCTTCGTCTCAGTTATTGTGTCACATACTGATTTTTTACGGAGTTTTAGAAAAAAAAATTATATGGTGTAAAATAATTTAAATGATAAGTTTGCTTTTAAAAAATTAACTTTTATTTTTATTAGAAAATTAAAAAAGGATAGAAAAGTAAATTTGTGTTAAAAAAGTTGGTCTTGTATTTTAAAATGACAATTTGAGTGAGACAATTTTAAAACACACAAGTTACAATTTTACTAGGACAGAAAGAATAATTTCTTTTTGAATTGTTTAAAGACAATTATAATATTGTATTTATTTATACGGATTCCTTATCTTTTGACAAAATACACACTTTCAGACAAACGATTGAACCGAATTTTCTAGCATGAACATGATTCACTTTTTTATTGACATCACTCGTTAGGTTCATATATATATATATATATATAATTAATATGATATATTATTATTAAATATATATATATATATTTCTCTTGAAGTTTGGTATGTAGTTTTCTTTCATTTTGGCTAAAGGTTGAGGGAGATATTATCGGCGGCGGTTAATAATGTTATCCGAAAACTCGCTGGCGTCTGACTTGTTAGCCGCCGTGGTTTGCAGCGGCGTTATATTCGCTTTTCTCTTACTCTGGAAAGAAACAGCCAAGCGAGGCGTGGATCAGGTAAGTTACCTACTTTGCTTCTGTCTCTAAAAAGTTGCCTTGTTCGTGTTCCAGATTTTTGTGTTTGGATGATTCCATCAGAATCGGGTTTGCCCAAACACGGTGTTATTGCCATCTGTACTTGGCTTGATTTCCTTTCCTTTGACTATATTTATAGCATGCTCACTGGATCTAAAACTAAGTTTTATACAATTCATCCATTTTATTAAACATGAATTCATCCATTTTAAATTATACTCCTTAGGGACAACTGCCCTCAAATTAGTAAAGCTTATCATTTCCTACTGACTTTTGGTTCTGGATAGCAATTAGCATTAATATGACGCGATTTCAATGGAAAAACAACAGTAAAACAGCAGAATTATTGACTGTAATACGAATAGGGAAAACTTAGGATCAGAGAAAACCTCTAGTTTTTCTATTAATTCAGAAGAATAATGATAATGATGCGGCTGTAACTTTTTTACAGCTTATTTACGTTAGGCCAGTGTTGCAAATAAAGTTGTAATTCTCACTCTAGATTTAAACCCTAAACATAACTTATAATCGTAACCTTAGATCTTAAACCTAAAGATGTCTAATAATCCTACCCGTCTTATCTATATGTCTGATAAAACAATTAAGGCTAACATCATAAAATAACAACCGTAAAGCGTGTTGACTCAGGTAAGAAGATTGACTAGTATGGCGGTTTAGTTTTAGTCTTTTTACTATGATGAAATTTTAGATTTAATCTCAATTTAACCTTTTCTTTATGATGTTCTTAGAAGATCTAAATTAATAACACCATTAGCTTTTGTCATTAAAGTAATGACATGTTTGTTTTTTTAAAAGATGACAACTAAATTTATTATTGATTAAAAATGGTTGTCTGGATTTCCACAAGGCCATGGTTCTGTGATAAAATAATAGTAAAGAAAATTCAATATTATCACTTCAATGGCAGCAATTAGTAGTGTTATCAATAACAACCTTGTAAAGGGGTTAAATCTTAAATTTTAGTATAATAGAGGGATTAAAATCATAATTAGAGCTTTTTATGACTGGCCTTATTCAACTTCATGTATTGTGTAAAAAAAATATGTTAATTTGTTAGAAACGATGCTAGGATGTCACAAGTAAACACTTGATTCCTCAAGTATAACCAGTCTCTTTAAAGAGACATAACATCAAAATTCAAAATACTTTTTTTCTTTCAGAATTCATTCTTTTGTAAAGGCTTCACGACTTTTTTGTTTTGTTGTTCAGAAACTGAATCGGAAGCTTGTGCATATAAGCATCGGGCTAGTTTTCATGCTTTGCTGGCCATTATTCAGGTAGTCTCCTTAGTCCTTAGCAATGCCGGCTATACTGGTTGCCGTTTAAAATTAGCTAATACTTATGGTTGCAGTGCAGGATTTCGTGGAGCAACTTTAGCAGCTATTACTCCTGGTGTCAACATTATACGAATGCTTCTTATAGGTTCTGGAATTTGGAAAGATGAAGCCACTGTGAAGTCAATGAGCAGATATGGAGACTACAGGTTCGATTAAAGTTTAAAACTTAATGTCTATGTTCCGAATATCTATCTTCCTACCTGCTTTCTCTTATTGGTTATTTTCTTTCAGCCAAATTAAATCCATCAAATTGTATATGTGAATTTTTTCCTTAAAAGTTGTTATTTGATAATCTGAAAGTGAAATTGGGTCTTTATTGTTTATCATTTTTAGGACTTGTTCAACTTGACCTTAACTTACTCGCTACATCAGGGAACTTCTTAAAGGACCACTTTATTATGCTATAACGGTTACTTTGGCTTGTGCGGTATACTGGAGGACTTCACCTATTGGAATTGCTGCAATATGTAACCTTTGTGCCGGAGATGGTAACTGTTAACTAATTCATTCGTTTTGTCCTTTCTTCTGTATTGATTTAGCTCGAGTTTTGGGGTGCCATGAGAAGCGCAAACTTTACCATATTTATCGTTATCTGTACAGGTTTTGCGGATGTTGTAGGAAGGCGATTTGGCAGACGGAAACTTGCTTACAACAGGAACAAGTCCATAGCTGGTAGTTTTGCAATGGCCACAGCCGGTTTTTTGTCTTGTGTAGGGTAAGTTGTGAGTTGATTTTCTCTTACAATGTTAAGCATCAACATGATGTAGCATTAGCATTAATGCCAAGCAACCAATAATGTAACAGGTTTATGTTTTACTTTTCCTATTTTGGATACATTCAAAAGAGCTGGGGGATGGTTTTGGGTTTCTTGGTTGTGTCTCTTGCCTCAGCCCTGGTGGAGTCCCTTCCAATTAGCACCGAGCTTGATGACAACCTCACGGTTACCTTAACGTCGGTATTAATCAGCAGTCTCGTTTTCTGATTCAAGAATCACCGTAAAACTTGGCATTGTTTATTTAGCTCACAATTTACTATATAATATATGTTGTAACTTGGCACGACATGAAGTGCTTGAAATGTGGATTCCGGTGATGCCATTCAACTCCCAAGTGTGTTTGTGATGACAACATTTGAGCCTGAGCCTTCACTATCATCCATTAATGCTTTGTTTTCCTTTATATCCTTTTGAACTTGCTTGTTGAAACAAGGTCAAATATGATTTTAGTCCCTCTATTAAACCCAAACTTGGGAATTGGTCTTCATATTTTTATTTTATAATACCATTTGTTTGTTTAAATAATTATCGTTGCGCCTTTTCCGATTTAAATATTAATGTGGTTTTTTCTTTCTTTAAAATGTTATTCTTTAATGCAAAATATGAATAAATGTCAATTGATGAAAAATGATGACTGATTCATTGGTTGATTAAAATTCAGATTCGGTACTGTAGGGGTATATTATGTGAACAACACAACCTAAATTGTTTTATTCGCAATGTAACGCCCCAAAACTCGAGTTAATGATTCGAATCTAGGATATGGGTTGGATGATTTAATATTGAATATTGAATATTAAATTAATAAGAAACTTGAGAGATAAATTTTAAGGAATTAAGGACTAGTTTGTGGGAGGGATTTTAAGCTAGAGGACATAATATGTGATTTACCCACCTTTGCTTTGGAAGACTTTTTTTTGAATTAAAGTGGGTGTAAAAGGGGAGAAGAAAACAAAATTTTATTTTTTTTCTTGTTTTTCTTTTTCTCTTTTCAAACTTTAAACTCGATTTGCTGTTTTTGGGATCGTCGTGTTCAACACCTTTGACATTATTGAGTTTCTTTTTGTAGCGATGTCTTTTCTTCTCATCGCTAAATAAAAACGTGGCTTTTTCGAAAGGTGTTTGAAAGGTGTTCGTGATTCTTTTGGATAATAAAATATTTATTCCATGGGGTTTTAAAAGAAACCGCATTAAAAATGGAGTCGCCACCGGCCACTTAGGTAGGCCGGACACCATAAAACCAGAGATTCAAAAAGATTGGGTTCGGGAGTCGGTTACGGATGGGGAAGGATTAGCACCCCACACCGCCCAAAACTGATACTTTAATAATTACCGCTTTATTAATATTGGATTTTCCGGATTAGAGTGACGATTATTTTAAAATTCAGTCATAATTGCGAATAAATTTTAAGGGCCCCGTTATCCGAGAGTAAACGTCCAACCACTATCACTACGCCTGATACTGGCCCCGTTTACGCTCGGATAAAAGGACACCACATTAACAATTTATATATCATATGCAATCTTAGTGGCAAAAATGTAAAACATGGCAAAATATTTAAATACAATATTGACACAACAGAATACTAATCTAACATAAATAATATACTAGACTAAAACATGCATATATACATATTAATCTAAATAATGGATAAAAACAACTTTAACATGTCAGAATAACAAGGCAGGAATAATTACGTATATAGACGAACAAATATTTCAAAAAGACATACATGCTAGTAATAAAACATATTTCAATATATATGGGACAACATATCGTACAAAAGGGTAAATACACTAACATGTAACCCTAAAAAACAAGAAAACATACACACATATAAAAATACAAAATATACCATGTACGAATCAACTAAAACATAACATGCTTAATATGAATAACCGGATAAAAAGATGCATGACTATTATAAGCTTAACACACCTATACATGTAAACATAAAATACGAGGCATATACGAGGCACATAAAATAAAACAATAGAATATCAACATATACGATTATAATACGAACATGAATATTTACAAAGAAAACATGACTGAAATGAAAGAAAAATAAAAGTCAGTGGCAGAAATTAAAGAACAATAATATGTAATTTAGGGACGAAATTGCGAAACAAACAGAACCTAGAATGATCAAAATTGTAATTAGACCAAGGGGCAGACCCAAAATGAAAAGTTCAAAAACGCGGGATGGCTAAAGGCGTAATTTTACCATTTGAAAACTGATTCGGTGTAATTTAGGGACTGGATTACAAGATTTTGAAATATCAGGGGGACTGGGATTGTAATTATACCATGCGACAAGACAAAAACGAAAATATTGAAAATGCGGGGGGATTAAGTGTGTGATTTACCCATTTCAAAAAATAATAATAACTATAAAAGCCCCATTTTTAGCCCGAAATCAAATTTTCAGCCATTTGTTTCATTTTCAGTTTTCATACCTCAAACCTCGTTCTTATTTTTCTCTCAAATATCCCCCATGAAACCCAGAATCCGGCGGCCGGTCGCCGCTAACCGGCGCCGGCGAGCCTCCAAAACACACCAAAATAACCCCCTTTCCATCCTCGACACGAATCCGAGGTTGGATTCAGAGGATACACTTCTATTCGCCCTAGATCTAGGAAATACGAACAAAAAAAACACTTTTAAACCTAAAATCGAAACTACTAGGGGCCTTCCCCTTCCTTCAGTTCACCATCTCTGGCTTGGGGAAGCCGAAAGGCTTGTCACTGAGGAAGGGAGACCCACGGACGGCGATGGTAAGACTTCTTCTCTCTTTTTTTTTATCTTTTTGTATATGCATGTAAAAAAAACAAATAAGAAAAGTACCACTGGACTTGCGTTGCTTCTTTTTTGTATTTCTGAAAAAACTTGTTACAATACACTCTCTGTTTTTTTTTGTTACCACCCCTCTGTTACAACTCTCTCCGTTCTCCCCTTGTTACCACTCCTGTTTTTTCTATCACTTTTGTTACCACTCTTGTTTCTTCTATGTTACAAAGTTTTTCGCTTCATATATCCCTCTCTTTTTGGTACAAGTTGTATATTACTTTTTCAGATCTGGACTGACAACTTGTTGCTTGTTGTATTTGGCATGTTCTGAGCACGGTGGTTGAAGATCGGCATGGTGGCGGTATGGGTGTTCTGCCAGCGGCCAGACGCGTTCTCGGCCGTTAGATCAGATCTAATCTAACGGTCGAGATGGCTTGAAGGACGAACGGCCTGGATGAAGCCTCGATTTGATGAGACGGCTCCAGATCTTGCCACGTGGAGCTCCGCAGTCGAGGAGTTAGAACGCGTGGATCTTACGCGCTCGTGGGATATCAAAGCGTCCGCGCGTGGACTACACGCGCGCGTGGCACTCGAACGGTCCATACGTGTGGAACACACGGCTGACAGATATTTTTGACTTCTTGGTTGGATCGTGGCCGTTGGATCAGATCTTGATCCAACGGCCCACAGCCACCTGCACACACAGTTGTAATTAGATAAGGTTTGGGCGAACCGGGCCTTGTAACTATTTGTAACTGGACTTGGACTGTAATTGATTTGTTTAATATATATAATTTTTTGGATTTCATTTCATATCAGCCCAATAATATTAATAATAATATAATTATAACAGCAATACACATACATGATACAAACATATACTTATACAAGTATAACATATTGGCATACGTATATATAATCCTACACATAATTGACTTAACATCTATACACATTAAACAAATACACTCGTACTAAATAGATACGTACGCGACATACATACACCCTTAATACGTATACATACATAGCTTATAATATACATGCACACCATACCTTATATATATATTAGTAACATTCATGCAAACAATAAATATATAATAAATATACATGCAACACTAATATGTATTTACAGGTAAAAATGAGTGATTACACTTTTGCCGAGACGAGTCGGTGATGGTCGTGGTGTTATCTTCGGAGTCACCGTGAAAGGGATAAGAAGATGGAAGATTCTGTTTTGCTAGAAAGAAGTTTTTCGTCAACCACAGTCGTGAATCGAGGCCACCGTTGAACTCCCCTGTTGCTTGAACTCCCCTGTTGCGACCCTTTGTTCATTGAAAATTAGAAAAATTTGAAAACATATTTTTTTAAAATATAGGTTGAGATTTGATAATAAATAAAAAAATCGATGAGATTCGAGGTTTGAAAAACAAAACTGATTTAAAACATTTGATTCTAGAAAAATGAGAAAAATATATACTATTTGAAAGTATTTGAAAATGGGGAATTTTATTGTATCTTTAAGAATAAAATATGAGAGTCGCCACCGGTCGTTTTAAAAGGTGTAGACCGGATACCGAAAATAAAACTAGAGATAAAAACGGGTTCGAGAGTCGGTTACGAATAGGGAAGGATTAACACTCCCACTCTGCCAAAAATTGGTACCAAAAGAATTACCGCCTTTTAATACTGGATTTTCCAAATTAACATTTAAATCAAAATTCGGTTATACATGCGAGTAAATTTTAAGGGCCCCGTTATTCGAGGATAAACAAAAACTACCACCCCAATGCTTGGTACTAGCCACGTTTACTCTCGAATAAAAAGACACCGCATTAACAATTAATATGTCGGTATGCAACATAAAACATAGCAAAAATATGGGAATGACACAAAAAACGAAAATAAAATGTTTATAAAGACGCTATAATATATATATATATATTCCACATATAAGATATAACATATTCGAGATATATAAAATACATAACATAAAATACATACGTAATATGGAACGTACCCTCGTACATATATATAAATACATTAAACAAACAAGTATCGCATATAACTCTCTATATATAATATAATGATATAAAACTATCTTATAAAAGGATATAGGAAAATATATATATATATATATATATATATAATCAAAAAACAGTTTAACTCTTTTACAAATAATATATATATACTACTTTATAGAAAACTAACATGTCCCTATGTACATAGTACTTAAGAACTTCGATAATAATATCATATATATAATATTTTAAAAGACCACACAACTAATACCAACACCCTACATAATATGCATGTCCCTATGTACATGTCCCTATGTACATAGTACTTAAGAACTTCGATAATATTATATATACATATATATAATATTTTAAAAGACCACACACGTGCAGTGTACATCACGAAACACAACTAATACCAACACCCTACATAAATTCACAAAGCGATCAATCGAACATATAAATAAAATCAAAACTAAACACAAATCCACACATACATTAACATTAAATATAAACAAAGGCTGAAAATTAAAGAATTAAAATACAAGGCTAAAAAAATAAATATGCATGAAGACAGGGACCAAAATAAAAACAAAAACCACTCAAAGGGGAAAAGGGGAATTCTGCCACTGATTTTGGGACCAAATTGAAAAGAAGTCGAAATCTAAAAGGGGCAAAAGGGGATTAATCCCTAAAAATCAGATTTAATTAAAAGAGAATGAAATTAAAAAAGTAGTAAAACAAACAAGGACTTAGGGGCTAATTTTAAAAGGCGGAATGACTTCGGGTGTAGTTTCCAAAATACGGTGGGGCCAAAAATCAATAAAACCATTTTTAGAAAATTAAAGGTGACCGAAATCGGGGATGAAATTGAGAAGCTTTGAAAACCTGGAGGGACCGGGGGTGTAGTTTTGAAATGCAAAATGGCTTCCGCGCGTAAATAAAAAGGCAGAGGGATTAAAGGTTTATTAACCTATTTTTATTTTTAAAATGGTATATAAGATACCTTTCGGCCGAAAATAACACCCTTTTAGCCATTTTAGTAAAAAAAATTTAAAACCTAAACCTTCAAAAAAACCTCTGTCCAAAACCAAGAACACTGTCGTGTTCTTCAAACCAACCCAGATTCTGGCCATAAAACCTAAATTTCGGTAGTCGGCCGCCGTAGTAACCACCTCCGACCGCAGCACATCGACGTTAGGAACCTAAGAAAATTCCTTTCGAACCCTTTTTTACTTTAAAACCAAAATCAAAGCCCGATTTAGAAGATACGAAGCCAAAAATTCTCCATTTTCTTCAAAAATCGAAACACTAAAACCCTCATCCCTCATTGTATTAGTTCACCCTTCACGTTTCCAGAGAAAACTAGTATGGGCTTATCACCGGAGGAAGCCATCTTTCATTGGGCAGAGCCCTTGAACGGTCGGGAGCCGAAACGGCAAAGGTAAAAACCTCTCAACCCTAACTCTGTTTCTTTTTTTTTTTATGTACATGCATGCACTCAAGAAAGAAATAATGCCTCGAAATAAAGTTGTGTTTGTATTGCTCAGAGAAAAAAACCTGAATCCCCTTACAATGGTTTAGGTTTATGGTTTTATACCCTTAATATTACAATTGTTTTCACATAAATGAAAATAAAAGGAAAAACTGCCATTAGATGTTATTTTCAATTTGGATGTATTCATGTGCACATCTTAGTTTGTTGGCTCTGAATATCATGCGCTTGTTTTTTCGTGTACCATCTGACACTGTTTGTTTGTGGTTGCATACGGTGGTCGGGAGGAGGGGACCAGATCTAAGGCTCTAGCAAGGCAGCTAGATCGCACGTGAAGATCTGAAGAGTCAGGGCGTGCGGTGCACGCGCACGTAAAGAAACCGAAGGGCCAGGACGTGCATAACAATCAAGCGGGGCTTGGTCCGGCCATACGATGTGCCCCTGATCTGATGGCTGTGATGATGCGGTGCTGAGGCAGATGAAACCCTATCTAAGGTTTCCATCAAGGCGCATCTGGACTGTCAGATCACATTTGATCTGACGGCATACGTTTGACTGAGCATGAAAAAAAGATGGTTAGGGTTTGGGCGTGTTAAGGCATATTAGGGTTTTTGTTATTTAGGGCCTTATTGGGCCAAATTGTGAATATTTTTTTGGGTTATTAAATATCGTAAATGGACTTTATATTAAAATAAACTTGGGCTTTTATTATATTATATATTATTTTATTTTGCTTGTTTTTTGTTTTTGATTAATAATAATATAATAATAATACAATGATAATAATAAAAGAAAATAATAATAGTAATAATAACTTTAAATAATAAATGGTATAATAATAATACTAAAACGGATAAATAATTTGTCATATAATAAAGCAATAATAAATACTACTTAATAATCATTAAAAGTATATAATATGATAATTAGATAATAACTAACAACATAATAATGTTATATACTAGTATTGATAATAAGATAAAATACGAAAAAGCCCAAGTTATAAAATTGAAAAATAAGGCCCATACAAAATTAGTGATTATAGCTTCCCCTCTTTGCTCATTCTTGTATGACAAGGATAGAGCAAAGACCAAAATCACTAATTTTGTCCTACTTCTATGTTTGAAGTTCGAATAATCATGCACTAAAGGTCTTATTGATGGTTTGAAAGACTGACTATCATGCACTAAAGGCTTAACGGATATCCCAAATCATCATGCACTGAAGGTCTTCCTGATGGCTTGGAGAATCAAAGTCACACACTGAAGAATTTATAGACGGTTTGGCTCACCATGTACTAGAGGTCTTACTGATTCCCAAAAATTTAAAGTCATGCACTGAAAGTCTTACTGATGATCAGAAAGTGAAAGTCCAACACTGAAGGATTTGCGAACAACCTAGCTCACCATGCACTGAAGGTCTTACTGATGGCTAGAAAATGAAGTCAAACACTAAAGGATTTACCGATAGTCTGGCTCACCATGCACTGAAGGTCTTGAAAATAAAGGTCGAGCACTGGAGGCCATTGATAAATTGAACGTCTAACACTGAAGGTTAACAGTATAAAAATGAAGCCATGCACTGTAGCCTTTGGTAGAGATCTTGAAGTAATATATTGGATTTTTACTGGATGGGCTCTTCTCAATAAGAACCCTTAATTTTGCCGGGATCCTACCCTTTCACATGTATAATTGTAGATCAAAATCTTTTTTGGGTGAGTTCTTCTCATTAGAAACTCTTGATTCTTTGTTGTGATCCACTTTTCGTGAAGTCATAGATCGAAATCTTTGCTTGGTTTCACGAAGGTATGAATCGAGATCTTATCGGAATTTACTTTTTCAACTATGAAGTTACCGATTAGGATTTTTTTGAATCTCTGAATACCTGTCAAAAAGATAAAATGATTTGATGCATGTGTTAGCATGCCCCCTAACCTAGGGATGTCTAACTATGTATGATACATGCATGAATGGCAATAAGGACCACTTGATAGGGTTTTCTTTCTTTGAGGAAGTTGATTGAAAAATCTCGGTTTTGTTTTTTCATTGGTGCTTCCATGCGGCTCTCACAATTGAGTTCAACCTTTCAAAGTGTCTACTGTAGACTGCTCTTTTGAAACTTTGCTGAATTGCTTAATTTTTTGTCTTGGAAGTATCTCAATTGATTTGTCATCTTTATGCCCCAACAAAATTTTTGCTCCAAAAAATTTGTTTCTTACTCTTATTCTCTCGTTGCTAGCAACTTTTGACTTCTTTTTCAAATAACCGACTTAAAAGGTTCTCTCCTATCCGTCCTAAATCGGATTCTCAAGTAAAATATCTTGTTATCTTGCAGACAAAGTGACCCTCTCTTCTTTAAAGGACACCTCTTCTTCTCATATCACAAAATGTTTCTTCGTGCTTGAGCTTTATCGTTCTTTTTCAATCTAAGATGATTATTTGCATCGAAAACCTTACAGTTTGAAATCAAATTTTGAATAAAAAAAATCTTTTTATTTTGTCAAAAGTCAGTTTGCTAACTGCTATCTTAATGAATGATGCACATTAAAATCACACAAGACTTGAAACCTAGAATTTGAGAAAAAGAGAAAAATAATAGGATTCATTGGATATCGAATGCGATAGTGTCTTGGACTTAACCCTAGTGATCAATGGCTTGCCTTTGAATGCTGTGGCGATATTTGAAGTTATGAAATTCTTTCCAAATTGCTCGGTTCTTCCTCATGATTATGGTATATGCTTGATCCGTTAGAAAACTACTCCTTCTAGTTCTCAACCCTTTTAAGAATTTGGGGTGTAAATGTAAATTGAAAATTAATTGCAATTATGGTTGTGTTAGTGTCTTCAAAGATTCATCTCTGATGCTAGGCTACTGAACAGGTGGAATCTAGTTCCTTATTAGATTTGTTCTCCCCCCACAGGTCTATCAGGATGTTCCAAGACTTATTTAATTGTTCATTGATTTTAAAGGTTTATCTCTGATACTGGGGTATCGAACAGGTGGAATATGGTTCATTATTAGATTTGTTCTTCCCCATAGTTACATCATTTTTCATTTTCATTTTTTTATTCAAGTGTTAAAGGAATTCTCAACTTTAAGCAACTCCAACGATCTTTCCTAGGAGATTTTCTTATCATTGAACATTATCGAAGGAGTAGTAGTCTTGCTTCTCGCGCTTTACCGACTGAAGTAGGCTGAACATGAAATCATACTTCATCGTGATCACAACATTCGATTAATCTTTGCATTCGAATCAATGTTACAACAAGCATGTGATATCCAAGGACCTTTGGAGGTAAGAGAGGATATATACTAATGTTTTAACAAAATGCATCTTTTTATTGAAAAAACGTAAACACGAAAAATGCCCTTTACAAGAGATCATTGCTACTTTCGGGCCAAAAGTAGCAATATTAGATTAAAACAGAAAAAGGAAAACCAAAAAGCAATGACATTCATGCAAACTGATATCCAAGGAAAAAGAAAAAGATAAGATGCATCTAAAGCTTCTTGCAACTTGGGGCTGGTCTTGACTCCTCGATCCTTCAACATGAATCCCTTAGCGGCCACCGTGATTAGGCAAAGGATTGGTCACCACATCTGACATGTCAAACTATAGAACTCTGATATTGATCAAGTTCTGAATCACACTCTTAAATGTTTTGCAATTGTTGATGTTGTGGTCGGTGATTCCCGCATGATATTCACACTTAGCCTTGGGGTCAAACCATGATGAATAAGGAGGTTGCATCGGAGTAAGGTGATAAGGACGAACAAAATTTACCTCAAACAGCTTGGGCTACAATTCACTATAAGACATGGGTAAAGGAGTGAAAACTTCTTCCTTTTTGGATTCCCTTCTATCGGGTCCTTGTGAACTTGTCGCCGCTGGCTTCAATGCAATCACGAAGTTACTCGAACCACGGGTACTCACATTGCTCACCATGTTGTCTTTTTTCTTATGGTACTTTTGCAGATTTTCCCTAGTTTTAACCTTGCCGCTCTTAAAAGCAGCCTCAATATATTCTGCCGTGTTCACAAATTTGGCAAATTCCAAGGATATGTTGCTGATTGTTTTCTCATAGAGTGGACCTTGAAGTGTATCCACAAACAGGCGGGTGATTTCACTTTCCATGACGGGCGGCTGAACTTGCGCTGCGATGTCTCTCCATCATTGGGCATACTGTCTGACATTCTCATTTTGCCCCTAAGTCAAACCCTGAAGCAATGTCCTATTTGGGACCATATCCTTATGTGCTTGTATTGCTCAATAAAGATTCTTGACAGATTCTTTCATGACTTCACATTAGTCCGGCTGAGCTATACATACCAATGGGCAGCTGCCCCAGTTAAGCTATCTTGGAAGCAATGAATAAGAAGCTTTTCTTTCTTCAAGTATGCCACCATCTTACGGTAATACATGGTCAAGTGGGCTGAAGGACAAGTGGTCTTATCTTACTTCTCGAAATCTGAGACTTTGAACTTAGACGAGATGACAAAATCAAACACCAACCTAAATTCATCTGCAGTCATCGGTTACTTGCATCGAGCTGACTTTCTCTTCCATTTGGAGGCATTGCTCCTCAAACCTCTTTTCAAACTCCCTTTTTAGTCTTGTCTCTATCTCATTCATCAAATTCAAGTCTGGGATATCCACATCAATGTCATTCTCAAAACTATACCCCACGTCGATTGGGTTGTTAGCAGATGCCCGGCTACGCTACGTGGGCAGTTTTTAGAACCTACCCTTCCAGCTGAACCTTCGTGTGAGATTTTTTCCACCTAGATCCTCCATATTAGAATGTCCATCAATGATATGGGCTTTTCCAGCATCCCTTTTTTTCTAGCAGAGCGGTGACACGGGATATGATCTCTTTCTGAGATTTTTTTATCCTTGACTCGATACTACTCAAGTATTCCTCGATGTCCCTTTGCAACTTCTCAACGTTAGCCGATCTATCCTCCATAATTCTGGTTTGAGAATGTGTGTCGTACGAGTGCGGAATTGTTACGATTTGAACTTACTTCCATGAGATTCCCATAATTAATCCCATGGTTTAATTAATTCATGCAAAATATATACTATGAGATGCATGGAACGATAAAATGCAAATAAAGATGTTGACTCCTTTGGTTGTCACCCTTGAGCTACTCTCATTGGATTAGAAAAGATTCTCACTATAATGGAGGTAGACAATCTTCTACAAACAAGCCTCGACCTTATCTTTGAATTCTTCGAGGGCTCCGAGAAGCTAAGAGGAGTTTGATGCCTTCTCCGATCCCGAGGTAACGAAAGGATAAAGTGAATCGACTTTCGCTGCTGGAGTCTTCCTATACCAGGATATCTCTTACACCTGAACTGTCGAAAATGTGTTGTACTACTCTTGATCTTTGAATGAGTTGGCTAGCATCATGAAAGCGCCTAAATGATCTTGTAGCTTCAAATATGATTTTGACTGACTTCAAGTTCGAGAAATCCAATATGATTACGACATTCTTAGAAGGACTGATCTAACTTTCTCGTACCACTTTCGAATCTCGAAGGTCCCTTTGCTGTTGGCTCACCTAGATATGCTCTGAGAATTCTTTTGGCAAACCGTTATCTTGAATCCTTTGACTGACTTCAAAGCAATGTCGAACTCTGAGCTAGTCTCCTCCTTTTTGAAAAACTCTCATCCATAATGAAAGATCTCTAGTTGGGCAAACAACTTGAACCAACACCTTTATGCCATGCAATGTTGATGCAAGAATAAAATGAAACACAAGATAATATAGTTAGCGTCGGATAATAAAACGGAGAAACAAAGCATCAAGCAAAAAAACTATTTACACGATCTAAAACACCTAGGTTACCCGCATGGCTCTGAAAGGGGTGGGCTTATTATGTTCTCTACAAGCAGTCTTGGTGCTAAAAGGGTACTTGAATTGTCCTCATTGTCCCCTTCTAAGGGTAGCAAGGCCCTCGATTATCACCCATTATAGGCTCCTTTCAATCGAGTTCAATTCAAGGGGACCCATTCGCTATGTCCATACGGGAAAATAATATTTCCACAAAAACATAGGTACTCGAGCCCAAAAGCTACTTACTAGGCCCATACGAAGGAACGATATCCTCACAAAGCACTAGCCTGTTCCCCCAGTTAAAAAACGGGTTTAAATGCCAAATTTTAAATGCGTTAAAATAAACTTGCATTTATAAACAAATGTAATTTAATTGTCACTTTAATTCACAACTTCTGATATTAATGAAGCAGTAATTATTTTTCAAAAGGCCTGACTCTCTTTTGTTTTAAAAACCAAAACCAGTCGCCAGCTCTTGCGACCCTTTTGTTCTTTGAAAATTAGAAAAATTTGAAACTTATCTCTTTAAAATATAGGTTGAGATTTGATAATAAATAAAAAAATCGATGAGATTCGAGGCTTGAAAAACGAAATTGATTTAAAACATTTGATTCTAAAAAATGAGAAAAAATATATACTATTTGAAAATGTTTAACAATGGGAAATTTTATCACATCTTTAAAAATAAAATATGGGAGTCGCCGCCGGTCGTTTCAAAAGGGATAGACCGGTCACCGGAAATGAAACCAGAAATAAAAACGGGTTCAGGAGTCGATTACAGATGGGGAAGAATTAGCACCCCCACTCCGCCCAAAATTGGTACCAAAAAAAATTTACCGCTTTTTAATACTGGATTTTCCAAATTAAAGTGATATTTAAATCAAAATTTGGTTATACATGCGAGTAAATTTTATGGGCCCCGTTATTCGAGGATAAATGAAAAACTACCACCACTACGCTTGGTACTAGCTACGTTTACTCTCGAATAAAAGGGCACTACATTAACAATTAATATGTCGGTATGCAACATAAAACATGGCAAAAATACGGGGATGACACACAAAAAACGAAAATAAAATATATGTGTATAAAGACACTATAACATATATATATATATATATATATATATTCCACATATAAGATATAACATATTCGAGATATATAAAATACATAACATAAAATACATACGTAATATGGAACGTACCCTCGTACATATATATAAATACATTAAACAAACAAGTATCGACATATAACTATATCTATCTTATAAAAGGATATAGCAATATATATATATATATAAATATATATATAATCAAAAAACAGTTTAACTCTTTTACAAATAATATATATATGCTACTTTATAGAAAACTAACATGTCCCTATGTACATAAAACTTCGATAATATATCATACATATAAAAGGTTTAATCTAAAATATACACATATATATAATATTTTAAAAGACCACACACATGCAATGTACATCACGAAACACAACTAATACCAACGCCCTACATAAATTCACAAAGCGATCAATCGAACGTATAAATGAAATCAAAATAAAACACAAATCCACATATACATTAACATTAAATATAAACAAAGGCTGAAAATTAAAGAAATTAAAATTCAAGGCTAAAAAAATAAATATGCATGAAGACAAGGACCAAAATGAAAACAAAAACCACTCAAAAGGGGAAAATGGGAATTCTGCCACTGATTTTGGGACCAAATTGAAAAGAAGTCGAAATCTAAAAGGGGCAAATGAGTATTAATCCCTAAAAACAAGATTTAATTAAAAGATGATGAAATTTAAAAATTGGTAAAAGAAACAAGGACCTAGGGGCTAATTTTAAAAGGCGAAATGGCTTCGGGTGTAGTTTCTCAAATACGGAGTGGCCAAAAATCAATAAAACTATTTTTAGAAAATCAAAGGTGACCGAAATCGGGGATGAAATTGAGAAGCTTTGAAAACCTGGAGGGACCAGGGGTGTAGTTTTGAAATGTGGAATGGCTTCCACGTGTAAATAAAAAGGGCGGAGGGATTAAAGGGTTATTAACTCATTTTTTATTTTTAAAATGGTATATAAGATACCTTTTGGTCGAAAATAACACCCTTTTAGCCATTTTAGTAAAAAAAAATTTAAAACATAAACCTTCAAAAAAAACTTTTGTCCAAAACTAAGAACGCTGTTGTGTTCTTCAAACCAACCCAGATTCCGGCCATAAAACCTAAATTTCGGCGGTCGGCCGCCGTAGCAACCATCGCCGCCTGCCACACATCGACGCTAGAAACCTAAATTTTTTTTCTTTCGAACCTTTTTTTACTTTAAAACAAATATCAAAGCCCGATTTAGAAGATACGAAGCCAAAAATCCTTCATTTTCTCCGAAAACCGAAATGCTAAAACCCTCATCCCTCCTTACATCGATTCACCCTTCACGTTTCTAGAGGAAACCAGTACGGGCTTGTCAGCGGAGGAGGCCATCTTTCGTCAAGCAGAGCCCTCGTACGGTCGGGAGCCGAAATGGCGAAGGTAAAAACCTCTCAACCCTAACTCTATTTCTTTTTTTATGTACATGCATGCACTTAATAAAGAAATAATACCTCGAAATAAAGTTGTGTTTGTATTACTCTGAGAAAAAAAACTGAATCCCCTTACAATGGTTTAGGGTTTTGGTTTTATACCCTTAATATTACAATTGTTTTTACATAAAGGAAAATAAAAGGAAAATCTACCATTAGTTGTTCTTTTCAATTTGGATGTATTCATGTGCACATCTGAGATTGTTGGCTCTAAATATCCTGCGCTTGTTTTTTGTGTACCATTTGACAATGTTTGTTTGTGGATGTATGCGGTGGTCGGGAGGAGGGGACCAGAACTGAGGCTCTGGCAAGGCTGCTGCATCGAGCATGGAAATCTAAAGCATCAGGGCGTGCGGTGCACCCGCGCGTGAAAAAGTCAAAGGGCCAGGGCATGCATCACACTCGTTCGGGCTTGATCCTGGCCATACGATGTGCCCTTGATCCGATGGCTGTGATGATGCAACACTAAGGTAGATGAAACCCTATCTAGGGTTTCCATCAAGGCGTATCTGGACTGTCATATCACATTTGATCTGATGACGTATGTTTGACTGCGCATGAGAAAAAGATTATTATTGTTTTGGGTGTGTTAGGGCAGATTGGTGGTTTTGTTATTTAGGGCCTTATTGGGCTGAATTGTAAATAATTTTTTGGGTTATTAAATATTGTAAATGGACTATATATTAAAATAAACTTGGGCTTTTATTATATTGTATATTATTTATTTTGCTTGTTTTTTGTTTAATGATAATAATAAAAAAAATAATAGTAATAATAAGTTTAAATAATAAATGGCATAATAATAATAATACTAAAATGGATAAATAATTAATCATATAATAAAGTAATAATAAATATTACTTAATAATTATTAAAAGTATATAATATGATAATTAGATAATAACTAACAACATAATAATGTTATACACTAGTATTGATAATAAGATAAAATACGAAGAAGCCCAAGTTATAAAATTGAAAAATAAGGTCCAGACAAAAAAATCCCAAGATAAAATACGTGGGCTAACTCCAGCCGCAGGTGAGACAGCTGTATAACGGGCCTTGGCTACTAGGCCAACCATTTGGGCTAGCATGCTGAGTAGAGCCATAGTCCCAACGAGACAGCCTGCCAACAGATCGTGTCGAGTCCAACTCGCTAAACCGAGCTGACTGAACTACCGCTGGCGTTGATCGACCGTTGACATGCATAGAATTTTTTTAGAGGACCTTACCCGAAGGTTTTTCGATGTCCTATGTTCATTTTTGCAGCATGTTTCACCAAATTTGAACCCGATAAGTTGTTTTTCTATGTTTAATTCTATGATTTAGCCCGATTATGTATTTTATTAATATATTTCATATTTTATGTGTACGAGGATTATTAAAACTTGTATATCAAATCAAGAGGGAATATTGGAGATGCTCGATTAAGAATGGATTGATAGTAGTCGTTGGGAATTTCGTTTAAGGTCAATATACCTTGAACTTTGAAGTGTTTATTGACTTTCACAAATATGATTGCCTTGAGTGTGATACATATGAATAATACGAGTGTTGTAGCGATTCAAATGTTGGTAGGGTAAATTATTGAAATGGGTATTATTGGTCAACCATGGAAGAAGAATGTTTTGACTATGCAAAGAAATGTCACAAATGTAAGAAATATGCTGATAAGATTCATTCACCTCCCTTGCCTTTGCATACCATGAATGTTGTTAAGTGTGTAAAAGTACTATATTTTATACCTTTTTTACTCATATTATTGTTAGACTTAGGCTCATTTTAGTTGCATTCTTAGTCATTCAAGCATAGTTTTATAGTTTCCTCGTCTATTGAGCTTGGCTTTATATTTTGATGGTTTTTGTGGAGAAATCGCTTCCGGTTTGCCTTATTTTGTGCAGGATGACTTGCTAAACCACTTGCAGAAGGATGTCCTGGCAAGTTAGGATAAGGATGAGGACTTGATAAAGGACGCCGTGGAAAGTCGTGATAAAAGCCATTATCTATAGATTTATTTAAACGCAAAGGATAATTATCCTATATTCAAAATTCAACTCTGAATCAGTTACAGATCAAATCCCACAGATTCTACACGCATTGGGTCTCATTTTCCTCACCTATTTAAAGAGATCGCAACAAACAACAAAGGAGGAGTAGATTGGGGAAGAGATCGGATCGCAAAGAGGGATTCACATATAGCCATTGGAGGAGTTCATCTTCTCTATTTCTTTTTCTTGTATCGTGTGATCCCATATCTAGGCTTTATTCTTTTGTGTTTCCTTTTTACCCAGCCATGAACTAGATTAAATTGGCTTGGGTTATCGAGTTTTATTGGTGTGTAGAGACGAATTTTTGGTTGTTGGTTTTTAATTCAATAAATTATTTGTTTATCCATTATTGGTTCTTTATTTTTGCTTCAATGAAATTGGGAAAGGATCATGAATTGCATCTAATCATCTAGGCTCGGGAGAGCTAGATTCACAAAACGAACAGATACGGTTTCCATTTAAACAACCGTTGGTGGAAACTAATTCACCTTAGGAATAAGGATTGAATTTTAGCGGCGAGGAAGAGCGAAAAGATCGATGTTGTTCACCCAAGGTTAATGCATGGATGTATAACCAAGGCTTGCACAAACATCACTTCTTCTGTTAGGGATAACGCGAAGGCATTGAAGAACACTCTGCCGAACATTGAAGGAGGAAACCCAGTTGCCACGACAATCTACTTGCCACAACAATCTACTTGCCAAAGCAGTTTACTTGCCACAACAATTGACTTGCCTCAACAATTACTTGCCACAACAATTTATTCGGAAATCACACCATTACTCACGATAACCCAGCCTAATCTCTCATATCAAATACTTCTCTCTATTTACTTTACTTTATTTAGTTTATTTTACTTGTTATTTATCACCACCTTCAATATTATTCTCTTTCAGTGCAAGAAGCTAGAAGTCAGAGTTTTACTAATCTTTGTGGAGACGATCTTAATCTATACTATTACTTGCGACGTGTTCACTTGCACCATTTGCGTTGCACTTAAATCACGCAACAAGTTTTTGGCGCCGTTTTCGGGGATTGGAAATAGTGACTTTGTTTTTAATTTCTTATGCCTTTGTCTTTTCATTTATTTATTTTGTTATTTGTTTCAAGGGGCTAACAATTTTAGTTTTACGTCAGTGTATGAATAGAGCAAGACCAACAACACAAGACTAGGGTCAACAATGCAAAACATTAAAGGTTAGGGACAACAAGGACACAAGGAAGGGACTCCAAGGACATGTTTTCAAAGTATGGTTTGAACGTTACCTAGTAGTGATAAGGGCAATGTGTTAAATGTTAACTTGGGAGGGTTTTTGGATGAACTCCCTGTTTGAGCAAGTTGTAATGGTTGTTTTGTTTGCTTGAGGTTTAAAGTGCTTGAGATGTGGATGGATTTAAGTTTTGGATGTTGTTTAGGGAGCATGCATATAGATTTGATGAATATTTGTGCTATGATTGCTAGGGTCATTTAATATACTAGATTGATGTTGTTAAGCATGCCTATGATGCAATATGGTGATTAGAGATGCATTAAGGATATTTTGAGTGAGCCAAAGTGTCATATGTTGGACCTAGAGGTCATTACATGCCTCTGTATACCGGTACGAATACCACAAGATCAGTACACGGGGTCTTGTTGGGGCTCAAATTGTTGAATTAAAGCTACGAGTACCGGTACGCTTAGCCACCATATCGGTATGCCTTAAGGAAAATGAATGCTTGTGTCGATATACGGGTTTGAAGATCAGTACGAACCCTTCAATTTTAGCATGACGTACTGGTACGCGGGTACCGTATCAGTATGCAATTTGGTTGCTGGAATCTTGAGTTTTATGAAGGGGATCAGTACGGGTCAAAGCTGTACCGGTACGGGATGGTTAACACACCGTATCGACACGGGCATGAGTGTATCGGTATGTTGAGCCGTTATGTCTGTTAATCCATATTGGTACGGGCTTTCCTATATCAGTACGCTATGCTATTTTTTGCAATCTTGTTTTGCTGAAGTTTGGTAATCTTGCAAATTAGTCCCTGATTATTATGGATACAATGGAATAAATATGGATGATTATTTTGGACTAGAAATTAACCTGCGAGCATGTAGTGGGGCTAATCAAGGATTTGTAATTCAAGTTATAACAAAGGCCATGTAATTTGTAAAAATTACATTTTGGTCCATAATGTGTATTAACGTCTAATTGGGTTTCATTTTGCAATTCGGTTTTAAATGTAACGTTTCCACTGAATCATTATTTAGGAAGTTAATAATTTGCATCTAAACAAGATAAAAGAAAAAAATTAAACTGGTTTAGGTTATTTATCTAAGCTTTTTTTTGACAAACCTAATGTAAACTTTTTAGTTCAGTTTCGGCTAGGCCGGGCTAACGAGATTACATTTGGTGGTATCAGAGTCTGGTTTACAAAAAAATGGGTTGTTGTGTTTGTTTAATGTTGTTTGCTATGCACGATGTTTGTTTATACATACAATGTTTGAATTCTGTTAAGTTGTGATGGGGAACCAGTGGAGATGCTTGAATCCAGTAGTAAAGTTCTTCGTGGCAAGAATATTGAATTTGTTAAGGTGTTGTGGCGACATCGCGGTGTTGAGGAGGCCACGTGGGAGAGTAAGTCAGACATGTTTGCTCAGTTTGTGCATCTGTTTCCATCAGGTAAATTTGGAGGATGAAATTTATTAAGGGGGAGAGTTGTAACGCCCCGATTTTGGGCCTAGAGGTTTTCTAAGTGGTTTAGACGGTCTGTTGGATTGGATTAGGGGATTTGAGTTAGTTTTGAGAGTTAAATTGGATTAAATATTTTTGAAAGGGATAAAAATATGGAAAAATGATCCAAAATCATTATTTAATATGGAAATGATTTTGATAAAATTGGACTTTTTGGTTATTGACCAAAATGTAAAGTTTTCAAAAGTTGTTTTTAGTGACTCTTTTGTAAAAGGGTCAAACATTAGAATATTTAAGGAGCTATTTGACCAATCTTTTTCATCAGATTTCCCCCTTAATTTGGGCTATTTTAAGGGTTTTTAATTGTTTTAATATAATAATAATAAATTAGGATTTAATAAAAAGATTTTTAGTTATGCAAACTACTTTCTTACTTAACTACTTTTCTTCCAACTTTTTCTCTCAACTTTCCCAGCAGCCAAACTAAGATTTTCACTCCAAATTTCTCAGTAATCAATTATTATTGATTTCCTTTTAGTTTTGTAACGCCCCAGTTTTGGGACTAGTGGTTTTGAGGTTTATTAGACAGTTGGTGGTTTGGTTAGAGATTCGAGTCAGATTCGGGACCGTACATTTTTCAGTAAGATAAAAATGTGGAAAAATAGTTAAAAATCATCTTTTAATATATTTTGATTTTTGGTGGAATCAATTTTGGAAAATGGAATTTGGAAATGTGACATTTTGGTTAGTGACCAAAATGCGATTTTTGAAAATTGTTTTAAAGTGACTAAAATGAAAAGGGTCAAATTCTTAGAATCCTTAAGGAGATAAATTACCAAGTTTTTTTCTGATGGTTTCTCCCTTCAATTAAATCATTTTGAACATGTGTTTTAAAGGTGGTTTAAGATGGATTAAAATATCTATGTTAGTCATTTGCTTTTAAAGAAAATTTACGCAACTTTTTCCTAAACCTTTTCTCTCAACTTTTTTCTACCAAACACTCAGAATTTCATCAAAATCTAGAGGTGAGAGATTCTTTTCACTCAGATTATTGATTCTAACTTGATTCTTTAACTTTGTTTTACAAAATCTTATTGAAATCTTATGTTTTTTAAGCTTTAAACAAGCAAATTGAGGGGGAAATCACATAAAAGGGGTAAGGTCCGAGATCTCCCCTATTAAATGGTTCTTTATTGATATTCACAAGTACTTGATCCTTGATTTATGGTTTATAATCTTATTTTATGTTTTTATATAGATTTAATTGGGTAAAATTGATGAAATGATGAAGGATTCGAATTGAACATATAGATTTATGGTTTATAATCCAGTGTTATAAATTGTTTTTGAACATATTTTCGATGTGTAATGATGTTGATAAGTTGATTTTCTCAATGGAATCCCGAAACTCTTGAATTTCTAATTGTTTAGGTTGCTAGATTTGTGTTTGAGGTGTTATGGTCGCTGTGTGTTTGCTGAAGGTGTTAGGTTGATTTGATTATATTTCTAGATGTTAATTGATGATAAAAGTGGTGTTAGATTGTTAGGTTGTGGTTGGGTTGTGTTTGGAAAGGATTAGTTGAAGTTTTCGGTTGTTGTGGTTAGGTAATTGTGAGGTGAATGCAAGAATCCATGAGGATCTGTTGTTGCAGTGTTGTAAATGCATAGAGATGCATTAATCCTCTATTTTTATGTGGTTTAAATAGAGGAGGTTGTTTTGGAAGCAAACGATGTGGAATTAGGGGCTTCGAACGCTTGATTTCGCATCGGCAAATCAAGGCCTTGCGTATCAGTGAGTGAGAACATGGATTCCAGCTTTGGAATGTTTTAAAGTGGTTTGTGGGAGTTTAAACTTAGCTTGTTATGCTGGTTTAAACTCGTAAGTAAGTAAAATGGATATTCTCTCTCGGTCGTGCTAGTGTTAAACGGTTTTATGCACTTGTTTTGATTTACATGTTACCTACTGTTTAAGCATGATTTACAGTGTTTGATATACTTTTTATAAGCATGAAATGCTGAAGGATGCACATGGTAAGTGATCCTTGTAAGTATGGGTTATACTTGTGGTTTAAAGCATGGTTGTTGCTTTGGAAAAATGGTTTGGTTAATGCTTGTTAAAAATAGTGAGGTAAATGCTAAATGGTTAATTATTTTGGCAAGTGATTTGGTTTTAAAATTGTTATCAGATATAGTTGGCCGGCCATAGGATTGAGTGCACTATAATAAGTCACCTTGGATGTTGAGGGGTTTATATCCATGTACTAAAAACTGCATCCGAGTACCCTATCAGTAGAGGGGTTAAACGGTACTGTAGACTCCCGTTAGTGGATTAAGCGTCTAACTGATGATTGGGGTTGGTGTCCCCGTGGGTTGAAAGGTGTACCTGGTTGGTAATGTACCGCGATTGTTATGGTATCGCTATTCCGGTTGAGATGACTTGAAGTGTTGGTTGAACACTTGTTGAATCCTTGTATCCGATGAACTCTTTTTTTAATGGACTTGTTTAATGATCACTTGTAAGCCAATATGATTGTTAATGTATCATTGAAAGGTTTATGTTGTATGATGTGATTTATACATGTTTACTCTTTAAGCTTTGCATATGATAGTTATGCATGGGAATGTTTAAATTGAGGTTGAGCAATGGGACTTGCTGTTGGTTAATGATACATGTTGCATATGATCAATATGCTGGTTGTAAAGACTTTAAGTGCATGGTTTTAAAGGCATGATAATGTTTTAAAGGTTGCTTGAGATAAGTTTCAATGTAATGTTGAGAAATGATTTTAAATGCATTGGTGGTGTTTTGTTTGTGAGCGCTCCTCACTAAGTCTTGTGTTCTTACGCTCTTATTGTCCATCAATGCAGAGAAGTGAGAGCTTTGGAGGCAACAAGGAGCAAGGGATCCTAGAAAGACTTGTTCACCAAAGTATGTTGGATTAGACTATAAGTAATAAAGGCAATGGGGCACTGGTTTTGGTTTTTGGGATATGATTTGATAAACTCCCTGTTTGAGCAAGTTAGTTTGTTTGCTCTAAAGTTGTAAATGGCCTTTATGGTTTGTTTTTGGTGATGGTTTGAAGTTTCATGTTTTACTTGAATGGTTTTCTAGGTTGCATGCCTATAGATTTACGTTGTTGCAAAATGCCATGAATTGTGTTGAAACGGTGATACTATACTGTGAATTGTATCCTGAATATGTTGCATGTATGTTAGAAGCATGTTAGGGTGTTTTGGATAGACTAAAAGCTTGTTAAACCAGCTAAATGTGACATTACAGGCCCAGGCATATCGGTACGCGGGGGACCGTATCGGTACAGTTAGGCAAAATCAAGAATGTTGTTTCGATGGGGCTTGTGTGTATCAGTACGGCTAGGCCAAAATAAACACGGTGTTTCGATACGGAGTTGGGTGTTTTGGTACGGATTTTCTTTTCTGGATTCTGCTTTTTGGGACAAAACTCGTGTACCAAAAGACTACCATACCGTACTGGTACGATTGTCAAACATTTTTGAACTGACAGCTAGGCGTACCAGAATGGGTTACAGTGTATCAAAATTGTACAAGCTTGTGTAAGGCACCATATCAATATGGTGGCACACATATCGGTACGGTTGTCTGTTAATTCAGTTAATGTCATGGAAGTGGAGTTCTATTTTCTTGCATTTTGGTCCCTGTATGTTATGGATGCAATTGAATAAGTTTGAATGTTTGGATTGAGCTGATTTTTGACATGAGAACATGAAACCTGCTGAATTAAAGGCTGGAATCTTAAAAATGTGCTAAATCCCTGTAATTTGATCAAATTGCAATTTGGTCCCTAATTTGCAATTTAGCCAATTGGATGTCAAATTGATGCCCAATTGAGTTGTGTTTTCACCTGATGTCAGTATGAACACATAGGTTAATGATTTTGCATTTAGAAAAGATAAAAGAAGAAAATGGTTGCGGTTTAGGTTCTTTCTTAATGGTTTACCTTGGTAAACATAATATAGCTCGCTCGGTTCGGTCCTGCGACTAGGCCAGGTCGGGGGATATATTTGGTGGTATCAGAGATAGGTTTACGATAGTTGGGAGTTGGTTTGATTATTGTAATGTGATCGTGAGTTGTTATCTGATGTTTAGAATGCACAGTGATTGTATTATGCACAGTGATTTCTTTATGCCATGTTTGGGGGAAATTTGGGAAACCCATTGCCTTATTATTATAGTCTAGAAAGTTTTCAAATGGAAGTCTTGGATCCTTGCTTGAAGCTAGCCTGACTGTTTTGTTTTGAAATGATTATCATGCCTTAGATATATTTTAACACGATGGGACTAAGGAGAATGTTGTGATCTGGTCCGATTGTTGCTGCCACTAGGCATGAGGTTGAAGGAGATGTTGTACCTCTTGGAAGGTTGCCACCGCCCCCACCTATTCCACCTGTGGGAATGGAGCAAGTACCACCTGCGCCAGCTGGGCTAGGGATGAGTGATATGGCACTGCTGATTCAGGCAATGACCGATGCTTTTCAGGCAGCAGTTGCGGGTGTTCATGTGTTGACACCACCAGTGGTTAGGTAGGGTTTACTGTTAGAGCGCTTTGCATTTTGGGAGGAGTTGAGTTTCGAGGCTTGTTGCATGAGGCTTTAGAGGGTTGGTTGGCCAGTACTGAGAGGATACTGGTCCAGATGGGGTATACCGATGCCTTAAGCTGGGTTGTGCTGTTTCCTTGTTACAGGGCGATGCCTATACATGGTGGACTTCCACGATTTCTTCTATGACGATCGATGATGTGACATAGGAGTTCTTCTATAGTGCTTTTCAGAAGAAGTATATGGGAGTCCGATTCAGGATGATAGGATAATCAGTCTAGAAAAGGGGCAAAGAGAGCTCGAAGCAAGGTTTGAAAAGGCTCAAAGAAGCCTCAGTGACCAGATTGCTCAGTCGCAAGCATCGATAGTATCCGACATAACCGCATTATTGGCTAAAAGTCTTGGAAAAAGAGTTGAAGGAGAAACTGTTCAAGAACCAGAGGGTACCCTAGTTCACAGTAAGGTTCAACCAGCTCCGCAAAATCTGACTAGAAGGGTGTATATCGACCCTGCAGGAATGTCAGCTAATCTTCAAGTAGGGGCATCTGAGACTCAACCCCTAGACACTGA
Organism: Hibiscus mutabilis; assembly: GCA_019671005.1. Classification (NCBI taxonomy): domain Eukaryota; kingdom Viridiplantae; phylum Streptophyta; class Magnoliopsida; order Malvales; family Malvaceae; genus Hibiscus; species Hibiscus mutabilis. The sequence goes on along the minus strand of CM033740.1, from coordinate 25,695,875 downwards.
AGCACTCTATGAAGAGGAGGTACCAGACCTGAATTTGGTCGAAAGGATCAGGACAGAGGTAGAGAAAAAGTGGGAAGAAAGGTTTCGCCTCATGGAGGAAAAATTTAAAACTTTACAAGCTATGGAAGAGTCAGGAAATGATGCTAGTGACTTAAGTCTGGTATTCGATCTTGTCCTACCTCCAAAATTTAAAACGTCAGAGTTTGAAAAATACGATGGAACCACGTGTCCTTCCGCGCACATAACAATGTACTGCCGGAAGATGGCGGCCTACCTTAATGATGAGAAGCTACTGATTCACTGTTTCCAAGACAGCCTAACGGGAGCGGCGCTACGGTGGTACACCCAGTTGAGCAAGGTAAATGTCAAGACATGGAAAGATCTGTCAAGAGCATTCATTGAGCAATATAAACATGTAACAGATATGACCCCCAGTAGAATTATGTTGGAAAATATGGGGTAGAAGTCCAACGAAAGTCTACGACAATATGCTCAAAGGTGGCGGGAAGTGGCCGCCCAAATTCAGCCACCCCTCCTGGAACATGAAATTACGCCATTATTCGTTAATACTTTGAAGGGGGCACTTTTCAATCCCCTCATTAATAACACAACACAGAGTTTTGCTGATCTAATTAGGACTAGGGAGTCCCTTGAATTGGTAATTAAGAGTGGTAGAATTGATAGCGGGGAAGGATCTCGGAAATACAACAAGAAGAATGAAGTAAATGCCCCCAACACTTACACCACCCCGAAGAATTTTACAGTCTCACAGCCACAAGCACCTGTGGGAAAAGCACAAAACTCGAATCAAAGAGAGGAGAGAACCTCAAGAAAAGAGAAAGAGAGGAAAACTTTTACTCCCCTACCCGTTCCGTACTCAGAGCTTTACTCCCAGTTGTATGAAGCAGACCTGGTCCGTCCATATTACGTTACTCCTTTCAAACCGCCATTCCCATCTTGGTATAACCCGAACGCACATTGCGACTATCACGGCGGTGCCCCTGGACATCCCACCGAGAACTACCTTGCCTTCAAAAAACTTGTGCAAAGCTTAATTGATTATGGGATATTGAAGTTTGCAGTTTCCTGGGGAGGTTGAATTATATCTCTCGTTTCATTTCCCAATTAACCGATCGATGTGACTCGGTCTTCAGACTTCTTAGAAAGAATAATCCTGGTGTGTGGAATGAGGAATGTCAAGGGGCCCTAGAAAAGATCAAAAGGTACCTGACAAATGCTCCAATTTTAGTCGCGCCAGTACCAGACCGACCATTGATTCTCTACCTGACAGTCTTTGAGAATTCAATGGGATGTGTATTGGGGCAACACGATGAGTTAGGGAAAAGGGAGCAAGCCATCTATTACCTAAGCAGAAAGTTCAATGATTGCGAAACGCGGTACCCGCCAGTTCAGAAGCTGTTTTGTGCTCTAGTTTGGGTTACCAAGCGGCTTAGGCAGTATATGCTGTACCATACTACTTGGTTGATATCCAAACTAGACCCATTGAAGTTCTTAATGGAAGCGCCGACACTAAAGGGAAGGATGGCCCGCTGGCAGATGCTCTTATCCAAATTCGATATTGTATACGTCAACCAGAAAGCCGTAAAAGGGAGTTCCGTAGCAGATTTCCTAGCTAGTCGCGCTTTAGACGACTATGAGGCATTGAACTTTAATTTATCGGATGAAGACTTGATGTGCATTACAACCGAGGAAGAGGTTTCAGATGATAAATCATGGAAGCTTTACTTCGATGGAGCCTCTAACGCCCTGGGACATGGGATAGGAGCCATGCTAATTTCCCCTGAGAATGTCTATTATCCCTTCACCAGTAGATTACAATTCTTCTGCACCAACAATATAGCTGAATACGAAGCATGCGTTATGGGACTAAACTCAGCTATTGAAAGAAAGATTAAGGAACTTCGAGTATTCAGAGATTCATCCTTAGTAATTTACCAGTTGCGTGGGGAATGGGAAACCAGGGACCCGAAATTGGTCAAAAATTATGAATTGATTCAAGAGCTCACCAAGGAGATCGAAAGGGTCAGCTTCAATTACCTTCCCCGAGAAGAAAATCAGATGGCAGACGCCTTGGCGACCCTGGCGTCCATGTTTAAAACAAACACTAGGGCAGAAATGAAGCCCATTAAGATGCAGATGTTTGAAAGGCCTGCTCATTGTTGTAATGTGCAGGAAGAGATTGATGGAAACCCATGGTACTATGACATCTTGCAATATGTCAAGCTTCGAAAGTATCCCGAAAGGGCAAATGACAATGACACAAAAACACTCAGAAAAATGGCAACATGATATGTCCTAGACGGGGAGATCCTATATAAGAGAAGTCATGATCAGACATTGCTGAGATGCATGGATGCCCGGGAGGCGAAAGAGATTTTAGCCGAGGTACACGATGGTCTATGTGGGACGCACGCCAACGGGCTGTCTATAGCCCGGAAAATTATGAGATATGGCTATTTCTGGTTGACCATGGAGGGAGATTGTATCGATTACGCCAGGAAATGCCACAAATGCCAAATTTATGCTGACAAGATTCACGCTCCCCCATCGCCTTTACACACCATGAATTCTTCGTGACCTTTTGCGGCGTGGGGCATGGACGTCATCGGGCAGATTCACCCGAAGGCTTCCAATGGACACCGTTTCATTTTGGTCGCTATAGACTATTTCCCTAAATGGGTAGAGTCAGCATCTTACGCCAACATCACAAGGACTACAGTATGTAAATTCTTAAAGAAGGAGATCAGTTGTCGATACGGTTTGCAGAAAGGGTCATCACCGACAACGCTTCCAATCTGAATAACAAAATGATGACAGACGTGTGCAATCAATTCAAGACAACACACCATAATTCCACAGTCTATCATCCTAAAATGAATGGGGCAGTGGAAGCAGCAAACAATATCATAAAGATATCATAGCAAAGACGATAGATACCTACAGGGATTGGCACGAGAAGCTGCCATTTGCCCTTTTCGCCTATAGGACGTCCATTCGCACATCAACAGGGGCAACACCCTACTCTTTGATGTATGGTACCGAAGCAGTACTCCCCATTGAGGTAGAGATTCCGTCACTCTGGGTTTTAAATGAAGTAAAATTGGAAGAATCTGAATGGGTGAATCCAGACTCGACCAGCTAAATCTCGTTGAAGAAAAGAGACTAAAGGCCATTTGCCATGGTCAAATGTACCAAAAGCGGATGATGCGGGCATACAACAAAAAGGTGTGCCCAAGAGAGTTCAGAGAGGGGGATCTGGTGCTCAAGAAAATCCTCCCGATTAAGAAAGATTCTCGAGGAAAGTGGATGCCCAACTAGGAAGGGCCGTACGTAGTAAAAAAGGCTTTCTCAGGAGGAGCCCTAATCTTAACTGAAATGGATGGAGACGAGCTGAAAAGCCCTGTAAATTCTGATGTTGTTAAGAAATACTACGTTTGAAAAAAAGAAGAACAAAAATGGAGAGCTCAGGGCGTCTTGAAGTAAAGGGAGGACCCGAGTCGAAAACCCGTAAAGGGCAGCTCGGATAAATTGAAAGGTTGGATATCCGAAGAGAATGGTCATCCCCATGAACCCTGTGAAGAGGGAGCTTCAGGCAAAAGATTCTACGCCGGTTGACAGGATCATGTATCATTAATACCGAAGATAATGAGGGATCTTGTATTTCATATTTAGCTTTTCCTCTTCCTCATGTGTGTCATAACTCTCTCAAAGTATCCCAAACCCTTAATCATAATAAAATCATGTTTTTGAGCATCCATTCCTTGCCTTCTTGTTAATTTCATGCAAATAAGCTAACATAGGCTTATGATAAACAAGAAATTTTTGAGCATTACTGTGATTTAATCTTAAAGATGCAGGTGATTAGAGAATGATGTTAACTTTGCCCCCTGTTTGTTCAAGAGAAAGCATGCGAGATAACAAGAGAGATCTTCCAAGTGAAAACCCGAAAGGGCACCCCTTGGAAAAAGAAAAAGAAAAAGGAAAAGAAAGAAAGAAAGAAAAAAAACCTCTAAAGCGAAAACCTAAAAGGGCACTTTAGAACCCCAAATCAGAAATTCAGAAAAGAAAAGTTGGAATGGTTGAACCCGATAGTGAAATGAGATATCGCCGCCAAAAAAGAGGAGAAAGTGAACAACGTAAAGTCAAGGTTGACTGAGGACTAAAGCAGGCCCACCAAGATATTGACACTCATGCATCATGAATAGTTAGACATCCCTAGGATTAGGAGCATGTCAATTCATTTGTCATAGCATTTTGTCTTATCTTAGAAAGATATCTATAGATTCAAAGAGACATCGGTAGCCATCTTGGTGTGAATCCCAAATGTGAAGATGAAGGTTCTATATATGAAAGGCCTATGTTCCCAAACGCCTGCAGAGATAGGTTCTATATAGGAAGAATCCGCCACTGCAGGGTTCCAGAAGCTAAAAGTTCTATATAGGAAGGACTAACGGCTCCAGGGTGAAGGCTAGCAGTTCTATACAGGAAGAACTCCCAACCGAAGGAATTCACCCATGATACACAAGGTTTTATATAGGGAAAACCTATTGTGTTGAAAGCGAAGAGTCCTATATAGGAAGGGCTCCGAGCTTTACTGTCTTAGAGTGAGAGATTCTATATAGGAAGAACCCGTAGCTCTGAGATTTCAGAAGCTAAAAGTTCTATATAGGAAGGACTGACGGCTCCAGGTGAAGACTAGCAGTTCTATATAGGAAGAACTCCCAGCCGAAGGAATTCTCCCATTATACACAAGGTTTTATATAGGGAAAACCTATTGTGTTGAAAGCGAAGAGTCCTATATAGGAAGGGCTCCGAGCATTATTGTCTTAGAGTGAGAGATTCTATATAGGAAGAACCCGTAGCTCCCAGATTTCAGAAGCTAAAAGTTCTATATAGGAAGGAATGACGGCTCCAGGGTGAAGACTAGCAGTTCTATATAGGAAGAACTCCCAGCCGAAGGAATTCACCCATGATACACAAGGTTTTATATAGGGAAAACCTATTGTGTTGAAAGTGAAGAGTCCCATATAGGAAGGGCTCTAAGCTTTACTATCTTAGAGTGAGAGGTTCTATATAGGAAGAACCCGTAGCTCTGAGATTTCAGAAGCTAAAAGTTCTATATAGGAAGGACTGACGGCTCCAGGGTTTGAAGACTAGCGGTTCTATACAGGAGGAACTCCTAGTCGGAAGAATCCATCAACGACGCAAAAGGTTTTATATAGAAAAAACCAGCCGCGTTGGAGGCAAAGAGTTCTATATAGGAAGGACTCCGAGCCTTGCCGTCTTAAGATGAAAAATTCTATATAGGAGGGACTCATAACTTGAGGCTTCACAGCGAAGGGTTCCATATAGGAAGAGCCTGTAGCTCCAAGATCGGAGGGGGAAGAAGTTATATAGAAAGGACTTACGAGCCCGAAGATTCAGCCGAGGAAAAGCAGAGAGTTCCAGAAGAGCACGTGTTTCCGAAGCTACAAATAGGGAAGTCGGATAAAAATGAGTGCTTATGAATCTTTGCTTTGTTCCCATTCCACGAGAACAAGCAAAGATGGGCAACTGTAATCACTCATTTTTATCTAATCTCTAAGTATCATATTAATATATTAGTGCATGATTACATATATGTGTGCGTGTATATGTTATTAATATTACATATATGATATATGTGTGAATGTATGCATGGTGCATATATTTATGTTGTGTATTATGTACCTATTAATATGTGTGTGATTGGTTATATTTATGTTAGGGGTATCATATAATATATGTTGGTATATGTGCATTTATGAGTATGTTTATATATGTTTGCATGTATATATTATTAATATCCTTGTTATTATTGAATGTATACGAATGAGTGTTGCATGAATTGTATGTATTATTATTAAGTGTATTTATGTGTGAATGTATTTCATTACAATCGTATGTATGCGTACGTAAGTATGTATGTGTATGCATTTACTATTATATTAATATATTATTATTAATATATATGGACAAATCTGAAAATAAAAAACCCAATTAAATTATGTGTCCAGATTATTACAAAACCCATAAAATACAAGGCCCGATCGGCCCAAACCCAAAACCCTAACAGGACCCTAATACCTATCAGATATCTAACCCTAATTATTTTGTATTTGCGCAGCCAACCAGGAGCCGTTGGATCAAAATGTTGATCCAACGGCCACGATCAAAGAGGGAAAGTTATCCAGATGACCGCGTGTATTACATGCCCGGACCAGTTGGATGCCACGCGCAGACCCTTCGATATCCCACGCGTGCGTGAATCCCAAGCGCTATAACTCCTCGACTGCTGAGCCCCACGTGTCACGGTCTATAGCCGTTCAACCGATTGAAGTTTTATCTGGACCGTGCATTCTTCAAGCTATCCCGACCGTTAGATCGAATATGATCCAACGGTCGAGAACTCCTCAGGCCAAAGACATCTCCCCCACACTGCCACCATGCTTCCACCATGCTGACCTCCAACCACCGCGTTCAGATATATCAAAATTCACAAAAAAAGAGGATGTCAGTATCATTCCATATCTAAAAAATATATTTTACAGTACTTGCTACCAAACCAAAAAAGAGGGATATATGTATGAAACAAGTAATTTGTAAGGGGTCGAGTTGTAATTAGTGACAGAAAAATAAGAAAGAAGCACAAAGTTTCAGTGGTAACTCCCCTTTCTTTTTCTTACTTCCTTGCATGCATATACAAAAAAAATAGGAGGTGATAACAAAAGGGGGGATGTAGATTTGTTACCTTCGTCGTCAACGGGTCTCCCCTCACCAGTGACAAGCCTCTTCAGCTTTCCAAAGCTGAACATGGTGAAGTGAAGGGAGAGGGAGGTCCCTTTGGTTTCATTTCGGTTAAACATAAACAAAAAAACTTTTTTTTCCATTTCGTATTTGCTTAGATCTAGACAAAAGGGCGAGTCTTAGTGTAAATCTAAGTTCAGATCCGGGTTCGCTTTGAAAAGGGGTTGGTTTTGGGTGTTTCTTTTGGTTCACCAGCGCCGGCTAGCGGCGGCTGGCGACGGAAAGGACGGCGGAGAGTTGTCGGTTTCTGTGTTCATCAAAGGTTTGGGGATGGTTAAGTTGAGAGAAAATGAGAGAGAGAGGTTATTATAAAACAGGTTAAGGGGAAAAATGAGGAAAATTTGAGATCGGGCTAAAAAAGGGGATTTTATAGGCATTTTATTTTGTGAAATGGTAAAATTATGAAATAAATCCCCCCGGGTTTTCGATATTTTCATTTTTGTCTTGCCGCATGGGATATTTACAACTCTAGTCCCCCTTATATTCTAATCTTGCAATCCAACCCCTGAATTAAATTGAATCAGTTTTAAATGGCGAAATTACCTCACCAGTCCCACTGTGTTTTTGAAATTTTCACTTCAAGCCTGCCCCTTGGTCCAATTACAGTTTTAGTCCTTTTAGATTCGGTTCAGTTTGCAATTTCATCCCTAAATCGCACATTATTGCCTTTTAATTTCTGTCTCTTATGTTTATTTTTTTTCATTTCATTCTTGTTCCATATTTAAATGTTCATGTTCGTTTATTATGATCGTATAGGTTGATGTAGCCTTTTTGCCTGCTCATACGTCTCTTGTACATGTTTCGTATTTTCATGTTTATATGTATATGTGTGTTCAGTTTATGGTGATTATGTTTTTATGCTTTTATTTGGTCTGTCGTACCACACTTATTCGATTAATATTTTAGTCGGCTCGTACACAACTTGCTTCGTGTTTTAGGATGTATTGCATGTTCTCTTTGCTTTTAGGTTACGAGTTAGTATGTTTTCTTTGTCATGCATAATACCATGTTCTATATATGTTACAATGTGTTTTATTTTTAATATGTATGTCTTCTTGTGATATATGTTTTTGTTCCCACATGTATTTATTCATGCCTTGTTATTGTGATGTGTTAAATTTGTTCTTATTTACGAGTAGGATTAATATATATGTATGTATGTTTTAGAGTAGTATTTTATTTATGTTAGATTAGTATTCTATTATGTTAATATTTATTGTATTTAAATTATTTGCCATGTTTTATACTTTGCTCACTAAGTTTGCATAATGGAATACATAATGTCAATGCGGTGCCCTTTTATCCGAGCGTAAACGGGGCCAGTATCAGGCGTAGTGATAGTGGTTGGGCATTTACTCTCGGATAACGGGGCCTTTAAAATTTATTCGCAATTATAACTGAATTTTAAACTAATCGTCACTTTAATCCGGAAAGTCTAATATTAATGAAGCGGTAATTATTAAAGTACCAATTTTGGGCGGTGTGGGGGTGCTAATCCTTCCCCGTCCGTAACCGACTCCCGAACCCAATAGTTTTCAACTCTCTGGTTTTATGGTGTCCGACCTACCTCAGTGGCCGGTGGCGACTCCCTTTCTTTAAATAAAATACGGTATTTTTAAAACCCCACGGAATAAATATTTTAATACCCAAAAAACACAAACACTTCGAAAACCTTGTTTTTTTTAGCAAAAAGGACATCGTTACAGAAATGCATATGTGGTATTTGTTACTTGTCATATTGCAAGAATTGTTTTAAAGTTTCCTTGAAAGTATAATATTGAGAATGGCAGTTACGATGCTTTATAGTGTCGAAATCCAACCTTTTGAGTAGGAAGTTATGACGATACCTTACGGTGTCGAAATCCAACCTATGAGTTGGCAGTTACGATGCTTTATAGTGTCGAAATCCAACCTTTTGAGTTGGCAGTTATGACGATACCTTATGGTGTCGAGATCCAACCTTTTGAGTTGGCAGTAACGATGCTCATAATAAAGAATAGTACTTTTATAGTACAAAATTATTACAGAATAGTTACATGACTTACAGTACAGAAATTCCTGTATTACCGAATATGTAATTTAATGACTATCATGTTTTATAAATTATCATGCATTAGACCGTGTGTTATATGTTCTCGTCTTATGCCTCACTAAGTTTCTTACTTAGCGTGTGTTTGATTCACACGTAGGTTAAGGTGGAGTATTTGAAGAGGAGTCGAGCTTGCTGATTAAGCTTCAATCTGCGAAACATCAGTAAGATATTCTAGCTTATGATAATTTCTAGTGGGCATGTAATTATTTATCTGCTAGTAGAGTATGATGCATGAAATTAAACTAAACGATAGAGAATTAATCAGTTTTGATAATGAAATGTATATGGACAAAACAAGATAAGGCATTAGTAATGTGACATGTCTGACTCGTATTCAGTACGAAAAATGGGTGTTACACTTAAGGTTGAAGATGACAATGGAGGTGCTTGCTTGTTCTTAGAGAAAGATGAAGGGAAATAGCAAAGTGTTTCGGTTGTTACTATATCCTTGGGAAAAATGTTTTCATCTCTTCAACCTTTCTTAAATCTACCCGAGAGATTTCCTCTAGCCAAGGGTAAGCTTATTTTTAATTTAATAGAATAATTAATCAACCTCACACACAACCACTCAAAGGGTTCCTCCTAGGATAGGTAAACTATAAACAATGATTTTCATTTCCCAACAAATTGGATAGCAATAACAGTAGCTATCAATTTTATGCCATATTTTCCCTCAACTTTCACAAGGAGTTCATGTGATTATGTCTAAACAAGGAGGTGATTCATTTAAAAATGGAATAATTACGGGAGTGGACCTTCAACTTTCAAACTTTACATTATTCCTCTAAACTTTCAATTTTCACAATTTAGTCACTAAATTGTTTCTAAGAATTCAATTTGGTCCAAAGTCTTTAAATTAACTCAACTTAGAGTCTAATACGATGCCTTTGACCACACGCCTTAAGTTAATAAAATATTTGGACCTTTTCGATATAGATTTTTCGATCACCGGAACCTAATTTCGACTAGACTGGTTTTCGGGGTGTTACAAATAAAAATAAAATAGATTTGATTAAAAAGATTTTTAAGATCCAAAACCATTTTCTTACGTAACTACTTTTGTCCTAATCATTTCTTTCAACTTTCTCAGCAGCCAAACTATCAATTTTACTGTAAAATTCTCAGGAATCATTCCTTTTAGATTTTCTTTTAATTTCCTAATTGATTCCTTTGATTTCTACACCAAATCCTATTTGTTTTCTTGGAGATTTCACTCAAATCTTGCCAATTAAAGGAGAAATCAGCAATTAGAGGTGATTTTTGTTTCTCTCCTCTAATAAAAGGTTCTTTTCTAAAATCCTCATTTTTGTTATGTGTTTGTGATTAAATCATGATTTTAAGGTTTTAATTGAGCTTTCATAAAAAAATTGATTAATCTTGATATGAATATGGTTTTGTGTTGATTCTAATTGATTTAGATCATTTATAAGATATGTTTTAATGTTATAAGAAGAGATTAACAAAAGGAATCCCGAAACTAAGTTAATTGCTAATTTTCTATGTTGTAAATCTTGACGTTGAAAGATTGATTGAGATATATGGTTGATATATTTTTGTTTTTGGATGTTAATTGATGATGTTAAGATGTTAAAATAGTTTGGTTTTGGCTGGGCTTTGTTTAGGTTGAGTTTGGTGATAATTTCGGACGTTTTAAGGAAACATTTGATGGTTTTTAGTGAGGCGAAGTTGTGTTGGTGTGTTGCTGTGTTTGGAGATGCATGGAATGTAACACCCCTTTCTCGATTCGTACATCGGGTACGAGTCGAAAATGTTACGACTTCCTTAATAAAAAATTAGGGTAATTTAAATATTTTAGAAAAACTTCTCAATTGTGACCCATCCTCAAATTTCTCTATCCCAAGCACGCTTAACTTTATTTAAAACTAACATAAATTATTCATTCAAGTTCCAATCATAAATCAATTATGTTAGCATGCAACTCATCACCAAAGGTTATTCTTAACCTTGAATCTTTCCAGAAACACCAATTATCTTGAAACCATAACGAACTTTAAAGGTCAATCAAAACTCAAATAGGTTTAGCAAGTATACATGCCACTATAATAATTAAACCTTAATTAGGATGTCATTACTGTGATTACCTGTTGAGATTTCCAATTTTGATGCAATACTCTTCTCACTCTCATCTTGATTTACCTACGTGTGTACAATCAAACACACGCTAAGTACGAACTTAGTGAGGCAATAAAGGAAGAAATAACAATTATTTAAACTTTAATCAATTTCATGGCTACATTTATATAGCATGATATATGTCAATGCATCAACTTTCACATTGCATTAGTAATTATTTACTATATGCCAATGTCATAAGATTTTCATGCTTGTCTGTTTATCAAAATATGCCTTATATGCATAAATGCATCATGATCACTAGATAAGTATACCTTCATATTAATCACATATAAACATAATATAAACCGGATATAAATTTCTTACCAATATACTTGCCATATGTTCCGAGAGTTCACATACTCCTTAACCTGTTTACCATTTATTATCCATTTATTTATAGCCCAAACTAAACCTTGAGGACCCTAGGTACGCGATTCAAATATGCACCGAAGTGCTAATGTAACACCCCCTACCTGAGTTGGCAGGAAACTGGTTCGGGAGCGTTACCAAGAAGCAATACAAGCAAGAACGAGCAAGGAAAGAGCTAACTCATCCCTATTAGATGAGTTACTTAACTAGCAAGCAACCAAACATTTATTAATTAACATGTAAGTTATCTCATACTTTGTTTACAAGGCATTATAGGTTACCAAAAATTTCACTTTGCATTATCATCATGACCATAAAACATCACATTTCGAAACCTATAAACATACATTATTTCAAATTCATTCGAATAGCCTAAGAGCAACATGCTTCCAATTTCATTTCATTATTTCATAGCTTGATACATACAACAATTCGTACTTAATATACTAGACATGATCATTTGAACGTACCTTGGTTCCAAGCAAGCAATATGCCAACCTTACCTTTCAACATTTACCATTCAAGACAATAGAAATACGTATACACATGGTATGATCATACAAGACTATCATTTATCACAAGCTATTCGAATGGTACAAGGCTAGGTGATCACTTGAACATTTATTATAAACATAACAATATGCGCAACATCATACTTCAATATATAGAACTTAAGTTCATTACTTCATTTACATTATCAACCAAAATCATAGCATGGAAGACCATTCAAGACATATACAAGTTTCCAAATATCCAAAATGCATGCACTAGACACAGTATATACAACTATGTGCCACCAACTAGGGGAGTACAAAACAAGTATGTCCATACTTTAACTATGCTTGTGTCTTGCTTCCAGCTCAAGAATTCAGGCTTCAGGATCAAGCTACGATCGAATCCTTTAACCTGTGGTTGGGAAGGATGAAAACGAGAGTGATAAGTACAAAATTGTACTTAGTGAGGTAGTATCTAGATCTATCCAATTGTTATATCGAGTTAAGTACTAATTAATCAAGAATGATCCTAACTAAGGATTTCAAGGCAATTCGAATAGTACAAGATGCAAGAGGCAATGAATCACAATTCATACCTTATCCATTTCAAGTCAAGATAAGTATTTCGAGTAGTATGCTTTCAAGACAAGAAATTCAAGTAACATGTCTTCAAGACTAGTAATTCAAGTAACATGGATTCAAGACAAGTGATTCAAGTAACATGGTTTCAAGACAAGTGATTCAAGTAACGTGGTTTCAAGACAAGTAATTCAAGTAACATGGTTTCAAGACAAGTAATTCAAGTAACATGGATTCAAGACAAGTGATTCAAGTAACATGGTTTCAAGACAAGTAATTCAAGTAACATGGTTTCAAGACAAGTAATTCAAGTAACATGGGTTCAAGACAAGTAATTCAAGTAACATGGATTCAAGACAAGTAATTCAAGTAACATGGTTTCAAGACAAGTAATTCAAGTAACATGGATTCAAGACAAGTGATTAATCAATTCATATTTATTAGCTCATTTATATTCCTTTAAAACAATCCCTTGGTTTATAGTTTGACTAGGTAATCAAGTCTCCAACCAACTGTCGCCACAAGATGGATCGTGGTACGCAAGATGTACTGTAGTACTGGTCAACCCTCCTACTGTCGCCAAAGACCACAAAAACGTACCCTTCGTCCGTCGCCAAATAGGGGCCTTAGCCCTGGATCGTAATCCACCTTTAAACAATGAGCTCTAGACTCTAAGGCATGCCCTTCTACCTATTCAACTAGCAACCAAGGTTGTTTGATTACACTTTATTTATTCAAGAATTATCAAGCTTATACAAGTTCAAGATCATGTAGTCAAGAATCATTTCAAGCAAGTATAGCAATAATATGCTTTAGCCCTTAGACCAATTGAGCCTTAGCTCTTAAATTTCATTTCACGTTTCATTTATTTCATGTTCAAGACAATTCATTCATGTTCATGGTAGTACCTTTCATGTTTCAAGCAATGCATTTCATGTTCAAGACAGTACACTCAAGTAGTATTCGATAAATCACACCCAAGGAATTAAAAATCAAGCAATTCTAATTGTACAACAAGTTAAGAATATGGACATGATCTTATTTTATCTTATTTCATACTTCCCTTATTAATTATATTCAAGTTAAATTGAGTTCACTATCATGACATATTCAAGCAAGAAAGTAATTCATGCATATTTGGTTAGGACCTAAGTCCTAACCCTACTTGTAAACTACACTCACAATACTCCAAGCTTAGCTAGTCTTGGATCCAAACTCCTTTGTTTCCCGCCTTCGAATGCTCCTCCTTAGACCCTTCTCCAATGTTCCCTTCTCGTTCTAACATTTCATACAAGTGAATCATGGTCAATAAAAGCACATTCATTTATTCAAAACAAAGCAACAATACACAATTCATTCAACATTCATTTCAAAACATCATGGTTGCTGCTGCCTGGTAGCATGTGCACAGTTTACTTAAACATGCATATCTTTCATTCCGTATGTCGGAATTTCAATTGGTTTGCACCGTTGGAAGGCTAACTTAATTTTCCTTCTAACCATATAATCCTTTCATTTTAATTATTTACCAATTAATACAATTTTTTTACTTAAAGACAGGGTAATTACAACACTGGACAGTTTGCACTGTCCCTATTGTTTCATTTCTACAATCCATTCTACAATTCCGAATTCAATTCCGTTTTCTCCTAAGGAATTTATACATATTAAGGTACCATCCATTAAAGTTTCAGCCTTAAATTCCATTTATACAATTTATAGAGATTTTTCAAAGTTACTGCCCAGAACAGGGTATACTGGGCAGATTACTCTAGCTTAAGTTTCTAGCCTCTTTAATCATTTAGACAACACTTATAACATGCCAATTTAACTTATATACATATTCTTACATGTGTAGGTCAGTTTTATTCACTTAGCAAGTGATCAAAACAGGGTAGCTTATATACATTATGTATATTCGACCAAACAGCCCAATTTTCATACTTATTTGATTACATTAACAAAGCTGTCCATGAGTTATAAACAATCCACTATATACATATTCTAATCAATTCACTATATATACATGCACTTATAAACAATCCAACATGATTTCTTATTGTCAAGAATAATTAATTTTTTCATTTAAAGTCATGTAACACATTCGAAACAGCTCCCAAAAAGACTTATTCTCTTCAACAAGATATACATTTAGCTCAATTTAACCATAGAGCATACATATTAAGATTTCATTGAATACACTACTCATTAACATCCATAAAACTCACTTTAAAATCTAATAACACCATTCATACATGCAGTTTTCTAATTTCCATGAATAAACAATACGTTTCCTAACTAGTAGCTTAGTAATCAGTTTAGTCACATTCGACCCAATTGCCAAATTAAAAGATCTATTCAAACATTCAACTAATTTTGACACAATAATGCTCATTTTTAAGCAAAAAAAAAATTCAGCATTTAAATAAGCAACAAACTCACCAACACAAAAGTACATACACATTTTCAATAAATCTACCAAATTTCATTGCATCAAAATTTCTTTTAACATCTTAATCATCAAAGGTGGAAAAGTAAGTTCTTACCTCCTATTACATCTATTCGAAAGGTTCTACCCAAATTTGCACAAAGTTTGATTACCAAGCTTGCTCATCAATTCCAGCTCTCTCTCTCTCTTTTCTCAAGCATGTTTCGGTTAATATCTTAGGAAGAAGGAGATGGTCACTCAAACCATACTTAGCCGGTTCCCTCTCTCATTCCCACATGTTAAAATTCACGATGGACATGTGTAAGGACCACAATCCATAATTTGGTTAGCATGCAAGCCTTCATTAATCTATGTTTCACGTTTTGGTCCAACAAAATGAGCATTCATTATTTCTCTTTTCACATTTATGTCCCAATTCTCTAGTTTGATCTAGAATTATAAATTAGATTACGTTTATTAGATTCTATTAAATGATAACATTCTACTAGGCTAATCTTTGGAGTATTACAGCTAATAGGCATATGGCCGTCCGCACCCTCCGCACATTTATAAGGTTGTGCTAACCATATACTAAGTATCCTTTATATACACAATAGTGCTATCCCGGATACCTGAATATGCAGCGTGCTGCTGGACTCTATGGCATGCCAACTATACCCTGTCCCTCAATGACTTACTTGGGCATAATTTCCTTATTTATTCCATCCATGACAACATATATCAATATAATTGAACATTGGACAGTTCATACCCGAAATAAAATTCATAGTATATCATTATATATAACTAGTGATCCATGCATTTTTGTTCAACCTTTGACATATTTAAAATATGTCAAATATATGATCAATGGCATAAATATCATGCCAATATATAAACTAGGTAGACTTATCACAAGTCTTACCAATGATGTATAAAATATCCATGTATCATGTTATGTATGCATCGCACTCAGCTGGGCCATTTATTAGCATGCCTCACTAAATTCTACTCGATCCTTTCCTTTATAGAACCTTGAACCTTCTTTGATTCGGACTTGACTTCATTAATTACATGAATAAGATAAAATATTTGTTAGATTCAAATCTAACAATACCGTAACCATGTTGTCTAATATAATCATTCGAATATAAAATTTCCAAATATTTTTCCTTTCTTCCTTGTACTATTCAAAAACTCATTATGGTCCTTAGTGACTAATTTGAACTTCCAATAATTCTTCCGAGCTTGCTAACTAACATTTAAATACAAAATGTTTCAAATTCCATTTTCTGACAGTTTGCACTACCTTCAAAAATTTACTTATACCGGACATAATACATACTGGATCTTAATTTCCTTTCTACTGGAGAAACTAGATTCGATAACGGTTCTAACGGTATAAGACACATAAATTAATAAAATCTACAAAATGTATGAAAATTCTTCAAACTCTCGTCACAGAGTTGTCCTGACCGAAACTGCTTTGTAAATTTTATGATCTTCATTCGATTAAAAATTCATATCTTTTAACTCGGAACTTGAAATCAGTTTCCGTTTGTTGCAAACAAAACTAGACGAACAAATCTTTACAACATTATGAAATTCATCATCTAACCATTTTTTATAATTTATGGTGAATTCTTGAAGTCACTGCCAAAATTCAATCTTCTACATAGCTTTCCATAATAAACTTCTAATTTATACTAACTTCTTCTTATTTTTATACTTGTCAATTTTGTCCCGTCACTTGCTTCAAACCACCAATTCATCATATTCTTCATCAAATAATTATTCAAAAATAATTCCCTCTAATTTTCTTTCTTTGCCAAAATAGTCACTAAAATACAAAGGTAAGGATTCAACATCAGTTTAGCATTCTAACATCAATTTCACATCTCCAACATCATTAATTACATAAATACACTCCAATTTCATAAAATTCAGATTCGGTCCCTTAACTTTGAAGCTTTCCGAATTGGTCCCTATATATTTAACTTAGGGTTTTTGTTTCCAAACAACAAATCAAGCTTACTAGATCATTAATCAAACATCACAAACCCTAAGTTAAACTTAAATCCATAAACCCTAATCTTCTCCATACAAACCAAAATATGTAGGGTTTAAATCCTAACTCAATAGCATGATTTTAACATCATATAAGCTTGATTCCAACTTAAATTCAACCATGGAACCATAAAATTTCAAAAGCCCCAATTTTGTTCATAAACCCTAATTTCCTTCTCATGTAAAATTTTCATCAATCAAGCATGTATTCCATGAATTAATAATATCAAAAGATAGAGCTTGAAGAGTAGAACAATTTTGCAATTCGAAAGATTACCTGAAAATCGAGTTTCGGGGCTTGAATCAAACTTGGAAAATTTTCTTCATTCCCCCCCCCCCAAATTTCGAAACTTGAAAGATGATGAAGGCTTCATCTTTTTGGCATTTCAATTTTTAATTGCTCCAATTATCCCACTTGTATTATATAAATGAATTTTAAATTCATCCAAATAGGAAAATTACAAAAGTGTCCTTTTATCCAATGGTTGAGATTGATCTTATCATCAATCAAGAACCAATATTTAATCTTTAATTTTCTTCTTCCAAAAATGGCCTTTGCAACTTCAAATATTTCAAAACTTCCATCCCTGCCAAATAACCAATTTTCCATCCAACTAGTCTTTATTTACTACTCCCCCGTCCCACAAATAATGTCCTTTATTGACTTTTAAAAGTCAAATTTTATAAACTTTGACTATAATTATATTAAATATTTTAAATAATTAAAATTTATAAAATATATATTTAAAATCTACTTGATTATAGGTTTTTAAAATATATATTTTTTATCAATAATAAATTTTAAATAATCACGAGTAAAATTAAAAAAAAATTGACCTAAAAAAATCAATAAGGGACATTATTTGTGGGACAGAGGGAGTAGTTTGTTTCAAAATTGCCATTCCATTATAATCTAACTAATTTAGTTCCTTCTCAACCGGCCACTATTCCATAAATATCATTTTATAATTTTCCATGGCTTATGGAACAACCTCTGAAATTTCAATTCAATCTGATTTCCCAATATTCACAAAATACTTCTACTAAGATTTTACCTTTATCGAGCTATCGGATCTATTCCGAAAATTCTATATTTCCATAATGTTCCTCATATTATCATCCTTAATCCAATGATCTAGATTTAATCTTGAGTTAATAGTTTACCAACTTTGTCCATGTGGTTTTCCAAAATTATGATCTTGCCATTTGTCGTCCAACGGCTCATATTTAGCATAGAAAATCAACTTAAATCCAAGGGTTCATATTCTTCCAACACAAAGAAAATATTTTAGACATGTAAAATGACATAATCAACCTTGGCTTATCATCCTTCAAAATATCCTGGATATTCGATTCGATCCTATTATCCGAATATTTTTCTAAACTTTATCGCTTTCTATCCATTAATACAAACTCTGTACAAAAAATCTGGGTAACACGGAAATTGTCACTCTTGGGGGTAAAATATTCATTTACGGGATCAAAATACATAACTTTTGAAAATTACACTTTGGTCCCTAAACTTTTCCAAAGTTTACACTTTAACCATAAAACTTTCAAAATTTTAATTTTGGTTACTAGCCAAAAATTGGGATATTACAATTCTCCCCCTCAAGAAAATTCATCCTTGAATTTTCAACACATATCTGGTTCAAAAACAATGAGGAAACTGTTTTCTCAAATATTTTTCTCTTTCCCATATCTTTTTTTTACTTCATAATTTCACCAAAGAACTTTAACAAGTGTGATCATCTTATTTCTTAGTCCTTTGACTTCATGTGCCAAAATCTTTTTCGATTCTTCCTCATAAATCAGATCCGTTTGAATCTCTATTCCCTCTGAGATAATGATATGTAATGGATCTGATCGATACTTCTTGAGCATCGATGCATGGAATACATTGTGAATCTTGTCCATTTTCGGAGGTAAGGCTAACCAATAAACCACCGTATCAACTATTTTCACAATCTTAAACGGCCTAATAAATCTCAGACTCAACTTCCCTTTTTGTCCAAACCATAACACCTTCTTCTAAGGTGAAACTTTTTCGGAATACTTTATCCTTAACTTTATATAAATATCTTTTCTTTCAAGATCAGTAGATAATATCCATCATTCTAAAGAAATTCTAGATTGCTTTGAACCATTCTTACTTTATTCTCCATATCCTGAACTGAATCAAATCAGATTCAATCACCTCTTAGTTCTCTTTTCATCCTCATTTGGAATATAAATTATCTCTTGATAACATGAACGTCCTTTAGACTTAACACCGAAATCTTAAATTTTCCCTTTTCACCTTACTGAATTCCTTCCAAAAATATGTAATATCCCAAATTTTTTGTTAGTGACCAAAATGTAAATTTTGAAAGTTTGAGGGTTAAAGTGTAAACTTTGGAAAAGTTCAAGAACCAAAGTGTAATTTTCAAAAGTTGTGTATTCTAATCTTGTAAATGAATATTTTACCCCTAAGAATGACGTTTTCGTGCTTCTCGGATTTTTCGTACGGAGTTTGTATTATTGGCTATAAAGCGATAAAGTTCGGAAGAATATTTGGATAATCGGATTGAATCGAATATCTAAGATATTTTGAAGGATGATAAGACAAGAGTGATTATGTATTTTACATGCCTAAAATATTTTCTTTGTGTTGGAAGAATATGAACCCTTGGATTTAAGTTGATTTTCCATGCTAAATATGAGCCGTTGGATGAAAAATGGCAAGATCGTAATTTTGGAAAATCATAAGGGCAAAGTTGGTAAACTACTAATTCCAGATTAAATTTAGGTCATTGGAAGAAGGATGATGATATGAGGAATATTATGGAAATATAGAATTTTTGGAATAGATCCGATAGCTCGGTAAAGGTAAAATCGTAGTACAAGTATTTTGTGAATATCAGGAAATCAGATTGAATTGAAATTTCAGAGGATGTTCCATAATCCATGGAAAATCATAAAATGGTATTTATGGAATATTGGCCGGTTGAAGGGAAACTAATTTAGTTAGATTTTAATGGAATGGCAATTTTGAAGCAAATTAGTAAATAAAGACTAGTTTGAGGGCAAATTGGTCGGTCATTTGGCAGGGATGGCAATTTTGAAATATTTGAAGTTACAAGGGCTATTTTTGGAAGAAGAAATTTGAAGTTTAAATCTTGGCCCTTGACTGATGATAAAATCAATCTCAACCGTTGGATAAAAGGGCACTTTTGTAATTTCCCTATTTGAATGAATTTCAAATTCATTTATTTATTACAAGTGGCATAATTGAAGAGATTTAAAATCAAAAGGAAAAAGATGAAGCCTTATTCATCTTTCATATTTTTGAAAATATGGGTAGAAAAGGGAGAAAATTTTCAAGCTCGATTCAAGCCCCGAAACTCGATTTTTAGGTTACCTTTCGAACTGCAAAGTTGTTCTACTCTTCAAGCTCTATCTTTTGATGTATTTAATTCATGGAATACATGCTTGATTGATGGAAATTTTACATGAGAAGGAAATTAGGGTTTATGAACAAAATTGGGGCTTTTGAAATTTTATGATTCCATGGTTGAATTTAAGTTGCAATCAAGCTTATATGATGTTAAAATCATGCTATTGAGTTAGGATTTAAACCCTACATATTTTGGTTTGTATGGAGAAGATTAGGGTTTATGGATTTAAGTCTAACTTATGGTTTGTGATGTTGGATTAATGATCTAGTAAGCTTGATTTGTTGTTTGGAAACAAAACCCTAAGTTAAAACTTATAGGGACCAATTCGGCAAGCTTTAAAGTGAAGCGACCAAATCTGAATTTTAAGAATTTGGAGTGTATTTATGTAATTAATGATGTTGGAGATGTGAAATAGATGTTAGAATGCTAAACCGATGTTAAATCGAATTAGGGACCATTTTGACACATTGTCAAAATCAAGTGACCAAATAGGAAAGGAATTCTTGGATGGGGATTAAGTCTGATTTCTAGTTAAAGTAATCGAATTAAGGTAGTAGTGTTGATTTGAGGACTAAATTGCAAAGTTAAGAAGTTTAAATCCTTACCCTTGCATTTTAGTGACTATTTTGGGCAAAGAAAGAAAACTAGAGGGAATTATTTTAAATAATTGTTTGATTAAGAAGATGATAAATTGGTATTTTGAAGCAAGTGATGGGAATAAATTGATAGGTAGAAAAATAAGAAGTTAGTAGAAATTAGAAGTTTATTATGGAAAGCTATGAAGAAGATTAAATTTTGGCAGTAACTTTGAAAATTCACCATAAATTCTGAAAAAATGGTTAGATGATGAATTTTATACCATTGTAAAGATGTGTTTGTCTAGTTTCGTTTCCAACAATCGAAAATTGATTTCGAGTTCCGAGTTAGAAGATATGAATTTTTAATTGAATGAAGGTCAGAAAATTTACAGAGCAGTTTCTGTCAAAACAGCACTATGGCGGGAGTTTGAAGAATTTTCATAATTTTTGTAGATTTTATTAATTTATATGGCTTACACCGTTAGAACCATTATCGAATCTAGCTTTTCCAGTATAAAGTAAATTACGATCCGGTATGTATTCTGTCCGGTATAAGCAAATCTTTGAAGGTAGCGCAAGCAGTCAGAAAATGGAATTTGAAATATTTTGTATTTAAATGTGAGTTAGCAAGCTCGGAAGAATTATTGGAAGTTCAAATTGGTCAATAGGGACCATAATGAGGTTTTAAACAATACAATAAAGAAAGGAAAAATATTTGGAAATTTTATATTGGAATGATTATATTAGACAGCGTGTTTAAGGTATTGTTAAATTTGAATCTAACAAATATTTTATCTTATTCATGTGATTAATGAAATCAAGGCCGAATCAAAGAAGGTTCAAGGTTCTATAAAGGAAAGGATCGAGTAGAATTTAGTGAGGCACGTTAACAAATGGCCCAAGTGAGTGCATACATGTATTTAAATGTATGTTTGTTGACATACATTTTTATAGGGAGACTTGTGATAAGTCAACCTAAAAGGTAAATATTTTTATATAGCATAATATGTTTTGCATGATGCATTATTTTACTGATTTAAAGATCATGAAATATCTTTATGCTTACAAATGGTTTATAGCATGATATATATGACAAGCTACTTATATAGTTTTTAAATGCATGCACAATGTGAATTGTATAGAACATATTAGAGAATTTGATATGTTTTACATGATACAAAATGAATATGGGTTGCTTGCCATTTTGCAGGAATTGAATTTTAAAGTTGCCCTTGGTAGTATAATATTGAGTTGGACAATATAGTGGTATACCATAAGAGTCACACTGTATCTGACACTTCATTGTGTCGACAATATACGACGTCAACAGTTTGCAACACTTCATTGTGTTGATATGGCAACACTTTATTGTGTTGATATGATCGCAACACTTCATTGTGTTGATATGTTCCCGATACTTCATTGTGTCGATAGAAAGGGTAGTACTAAAATGTACACAGCTCGTATATTAGTCACTTGATATTTACCTTGGACTATATGATTACACAATACAACTATATGATCTTATCTACAGATATTCCTGCATTACAGATTATATGATTTAATGATTATCATGTTGTTTTTGAAAGTATCATGCATTACAAAGTATTTTATATATGTTCTTATCTTATGCCTCACTAAGTTCGTACTTAGCGTGTGTTTGATTGTACACACGTAGGTAAATCAAGTTGAGAGTGAGAAGAGCATTGCATCAATATGGGAAAGCTCAACAGGTAATCATAGTAATGACATCCTAATTAAGGTTGGATTTTTATAGTGGCATGTATACTTGTTTAACCTATTTGAGTGTGATTGGCCTTTAAAGTTTGTTCTGGTTTCATGATAATTGGTATTTCTTGAAAGATTCAAAATTAAGAGTAAACTCAGGTGATGAGTTGCATGCTAAGATAATTGATTTATGATTGGAACTCGAGCAAATAATTTAAGTCAATTTTAAATAAAGTTAAGCGTGCTTGGGCTAGAGAAATTTTAGGATAGGTGACCATTGGGAAGTTTTCTGAAAATATTAAATTACCCTAATTTTTGGATTAAAGAAGTTGTAACATTTCCGACTTGTACCCAGTGTACGGATACAAGAAAGGGGTGTTACATTTATTAGTATCAGAGCTACAGGTTTAGCCGGTTCTGGAGTTAAACAAAGTATGGTAAAGGTCAAAGTGTATACATGCCACTAGGATATCATAATTACTGATGATTTTACTTGTTGGAATGGATGCAATTGTTTACTTTATTATAATAATAATGTTAAATTCCAAGGTGTGAGGGTAAAAGAATTGTGTCAGGTATTTAGGCGAGTGAATCAATATGATTTTCACAAGAGTGATAAGGTTAATGATAATATTCTACCCTCAGATTAGCATGGTACATAGGCACCAGAGTAACATGATGTGTATGTTCTGGATTAAGATTTTTCTTCCAGACATTAGATTTGATCATGAATCAGCCTGCTTAGGCACTGATTGCAAAAGAAATGAGAGTTCTGACACACTAGATTTTCAAAGAGACATTGATGGAGATCCTATGATTCTTAATCTACGGTTTAAGGATATAAAGTTTAGATCAGAGGAGACTAAAAAGAAAAGGTATTATCTGATCTTAAAAGGATTAAACCCGTATTTGATAAAGTAATGTTACGGTACATACTTAAAAGTCTGTTAGATAGAAGTTCTTTCTTTGTGTGTTCCATAACAAAGTTTATCCTACAGATGTAACATAGTTTCCTGCATTTTAATTAGGGCAATTGGATTGTTTACGGGTATAAGTGCAAGTTTCATAAACTGAGTTGAATTGTTTCTAAATTGATTCCTACAGACAGAAGGAGAGCCTATTATGACAGTTCATAGAGGGTTAGAGGTCAGGTACAAAGAAGTACTGACTGCCCTATGAATTTAAAAATTTTATGAAGCATTAAATTATGCTGAATGCAATGGAAAGAGTTCAGAATGAGAAAATATCTAAATAGAGGTTATAGCTCGTAAAGAGGAATAGTGAATTATTATTCATTTCGCCACTTCTAAAAAGTGGTGAGGATTTTCGGCAAAAATACAAAGCTGAATTTATTACATAGTTCTGCTGAGAGATCAAGACAAGGAAAATTAGGAACTCTCTGACATTTATAATTATGTTGGAGATTCAAGAAAACCACAAAACCAATCATGTGAGTGTGGTAATAATGGGTATGTATGAGCATACATAGTTTTTATTGGAATTTGTTATCAATATGAAAATGATTTAACTTATGTTATGGATACCGAGCATCAAGGGTAAGCTGGGAGAGTGTTCTTATTGTTTATGAGTTTTAAATGGGTTGCCCAAAAGGAGCCATCAAGCTTGATGCTAAATCAAGAGGCTAAGTTTAGGATTGGATTTAATCCAATATTGAACTTATATTGATTACACTCTACAGAATGGCTCTTACTAGATGGAGAAAGCTAAACATCTAGTTGCAAGAGTCATTAGATGAAGGTTTTATACGATTTGGTATATCACTTGAGGAAACTTCAGTGATGTTAGTTAAAGAAGCAGTAATGTTCCTCTAAGGTTAAATTACGATTATATTATTACCAATAAAGGAAGATTTGATAGTAGCACTAGTATTAGTGCAATATGAATCTAGTAAGGATTCTACCTTACTCAATATTATGTCCCATAATAGGTTGGGATGTGTAGTTATGTAAAAAGGCTAAAACAACAATTGATGTATTTAGCCAAAAGTCACTCTTTGCCTTATAAGCATTAAATGCTTAATTATTTCTGAAGGAAAATAGAGTATCGAATACACAACTTCAGCTCAAGACTACTTTGAAAAATCGGGTCAAAGATTTACAGATGAAAGATAAGATATACCTGGAAAGAATTCAGTATGGTCAAAAGGGAAAATTAAAGGTATCGATGTTAGATTTAAAGGATGTTCATGTTATCAATGAAGTGATTTATATTCCCGATGATGATGAAAAGAGAACTAAGAGGTGATTGAATCTGATTAGATTCAGTTCAGGATGTGGAGAATCAAGTATGAATGGTTCGAAGTAATTTAGAATTTCTTTAGAATGGTGGGTATTATCTGCTGATCTTGAAAGAAAATATATTTATATAAAATTAAGGATAAAGTATTCTGTAAAAGTTTCACCTTGGAAGAAGGTGTTATGGTTTGGACCAAAAAGAGAAGCTAAGTTCGAGATTCTTTGGGTCATATAAGATTGTAATAAGGGTTGGTCTAGTGGCTTATTAGTTAGCCTTACCTCTGGAAATGGACAAGATTCATAATGTATTTAATGTATTGATCAATTAGATCCTTTACATATCATTACCTCGGAGGGAATAGAGATTCAAACGGATTTGATTTATGAGGAAGAATCGGTAAAGATATTGGCACATGGAGTCAAAGGATTAAGAAATAAAATGGTCTTGCTTATTAAAGTTCTTTGATGAAATTATGAAGTCAAAAAGTGACTTGGGAAAGAGAAAAAGATATGAGAAAACAATTTCCTCAATTTTTGAACCAGATATGTGTTGAAAATTTGAGGATGAATTTTCTTAAGGGGGAGAATTGTAATATCCCAAAATTTTGGTTAGTGACCAAAATGTAAATTTTGAAAGTTTATGGGTTAAAGTGTAAACTTTGGAAAAGTTTAGGGACCAAATTGTAATTTTCAAAAGTTGAGTATTTTAACCCCGCAAATGAATAGTTTACCCCCAAGAATGACATTTTCGTGTTGCCTGGATTTTTCGTACGAAGTTTGTATTATTGGCTATAAAGCGATAAAGTTTGGAAGAATATTCGGATAATCAAATATCTAGGATATTTTGAAGGATGATAAGCCAAGGTTGATTATGTCATTTTACATGCCTAAGATATTTTCTTTGTGTTGGAAAAATATGAACACTTGGATTTAAGTTGATTTTCCATGCTAAATATGAGTTGTTGGATGAAAAATGGCAAGATCATAATTTTGGGAAATCATAAGGGCAAAGTTGGTAAACTACTAATTCCAGATTAAATTTAGGTCATTGGATGAAGGATGATGATATGAGGAATATTATGGAAATATAGAATTTTCAGAATAGATCCGATAGCTTGGTAAAGGTAAAATCGTAGCAGAAGTATTTTGTAAATATCAGGAAATCAGATTGAATTGAAATTTCAGAAGCTATTCCATAATCCATGGAAAACCATAAAATGATATTTATGGAATAGTGGCCGACTGAAGATAAACTAATTTAGTTAGATTTTAATAGAATGACAATTTTGAAGCAAATTAGTAAATAAAGACTAGTTAGAGGGCAAATTGGTCATTTGGCAGGGATGACAATTTTGAAATCTTGGTCCTTGATTCATGATAAAATCAATCTCAATCGTTGGATAAAAAGGCATTTTTATAATTTCCCAATTTGAATGAATTTAAAATTCATTTATATATTATAAGTGGCATAATTGAAGAGATTTAAAATTAAAAGGAAAAAGATGAAGCCTTCTTCATCTTTCATATTTTCGAAAATATGGGTAGAAAAGGGAGAAAATTTTCAAGCTCGATTCAAGCCCCGAAACTCGATTTTTAGGTAACCTTTCGAACTGCAAAGTTGTTCTACTCTTCAAGCTCTATCTTTTGATGTATTTAATTCATGGCATACATGCTTGATTGGTGGAAATTTTACATGAGAAGAAAATTAGAGTTTATGAACAAAATTGGGGCTTCTGAAATTTTATGATTCCATGGTTGAATTTAAGTTGGAATCAAGCTTATATGATGTTAAAATCATGTTATTGAGTTAGGATTTAATCCCTACATATTTTGGTTTGTATGGAGAAGATTAGGTTTTATGGATTTAAGTCTAACTTAGGGTTTGTGATGTTGGATTAATGATCTAGTAAGCTTGATTTGTTGTTTGGAAGCAAAACCCTAAGTTAAAACTTATAGGGACCAATTTGGCAAGCTTCAAAGTTAAGGGACCAAATATGATTTTTATGAATTTGGAGTGTATTTATGTAATTAATGATGTTGGAGATGCGAAATTGATGTTAGAATGCTAAACCCATGTTGAATCGAATTAGGGACCATTTTGACAAATTGTCAAAATCAAGTGACCAAATAGGAAACGAATTCTTGGAAGGGATTAAATGTTATTTTTAGTTAAAATAATCGAATTAAGGTAGTTGTGTTGATTTGAGGACTAAATTGGAAAGTTAAGAAGTTTAAATCCTTACCTTTGCATTTTAGTGACTATTTTGGGCAAAGAAAGAAAACTAGAGGGAATTATTTTTAATAATTATTTGATGAAGAAGATGATGAATTGGTAGTTTGAAGCAAGTGATGGGACTAAATTGATAGGTAGAAAAATAAGAAGAAGTTAGTAGAAATTAGAAGTTTATTATGGAAAGCTATGAAGAAGATTGAATTTTGGTAGTGACTTTGAAAATTCACCATAAATTCTATAAAATGGTTAGACGATGAATTTTATACCTTTGTAAAGTTGTGTTAGTCTAGTTTTGTTTCCAACAAACAAAAATTGATTTCGAGTTTCGAGTTAGAAGATATGAATTTTTAATCGAATGAAGGTCAGAAAAATTTACATAGCAGTTTCTGTCAAAGCAGCACTGTGACGGGAGTTTGAAGAATTTTCATAATTTTTTTAGATTTTATTAATTTATGTGGATTATACCATTAGAACCGTTACCGAATCTAGTTTTTCCATTATAAAGGAAATTAAGATCCGGTATGTATTATGCCCGGTATAAGCAAATCTTTGAAGGTAGCGCAAACAGTCAGAAAATGGAATTTGAAATATTTTGTATTTAAATGTGAGTTAGCAAGCTCGAAAGAATTATTGGAAGTTCAAATTGGTCACTAGGGACCATAATGAGCTTTTGAACAATACAAGGAAGGAAGAAAAAATATTTGGAAATTTTATATTCGAATGATTATATTAGATAGCGTGTTTAAGGTATTGTTAGATTTGAATCTAACAAATATTTTATCTTATTCATGTGATTAATAAATCAAGGCCGAATCAAAGAAGGTTTGAGGTTCTATAAAGGAAAGGAACGAGTAGAATTTAGTGAGGCATGCTAACAAATGACCTAGGTGTGTGCATACATGTATTTAAATGTATGTTTTTTGACATGAATTTTTATAGGGAGACTTGTGATAAGTCAACCTAAAAGGTAAATATTTTTATATAGCATAATATGTTTTGCGTGATACATTATTTTACTAATTTAAAGATCGTGGAATATCTTTATGCTTACAAATGGTTTATATCATGATATATATGACAAGCTACTTATATAGTTTTTAAATGGCATACACATTGTGAATTGCATAGAACATATTGGAGTATGAACTACTCTAATATGATATGTTTTATATGATAAAATTGGATATGGGTTGCTTGCCATTTTGCAGGAATTGATTTTTAGTATAATGTTGAGTTGGACAATATAGTGGTATACCATAAGAGTCACACTGTATCTGACACTTCATTGTGTCGACAGTATACGACGTCATAAGTTTGCAACACTTCATTGTGTTGATATGGAAACACTTTATTGTGTTGATATGATCGTAACACTTCATTGTGTTGATATGTTCCTGATACTTCATTGTGTCAATAGAAAGGATAGTACTAAAATGTACACGACTCGTATATTAGTCACTTGATATTTACCTTGGGCTATATGATTACATAGTACAACTATATGATCTTATCTACATATATTCCTGCATTACATATTATATGATTTAATGATTATCATGTTGTTTTTGAAAGTATCTTGCATTACAAAGTATTTTATATATGTTCTTATCTTCTGCCTCACTAAGTTTGTACTTAGCCTGTGTTTGATTGTACACACGTAGGTAAATCAAGTTGAGAGTGTGAAGAGCAATGCAATAATATGGGAAAGCTCAACAGGTTATCACAGTAATGACATCCTAATTAAGGTTGGATTTTTTAGTGGCATGTATACTTATTTAACCTATTTGAGTGTGATTGGCCTTTAAAGTTCTTTCTGGTTTCATGATAATTGGTATTTCTGGAAGGATTCAAAATTAAGAGTAAACTCAGGTGATGAGTTGCATGCTAAGATAATTGATTTATGATTGGAACTCGAACAAATAATTTAAGACAATTTTAAATAAAGTTAAGTGTGCTTGGGCTAGAGAAATTTTAGGATGGGTAACCATCGAGAAGTTTTCTGAAAATGTTAAATTACCCTATTTTTGGATTAAAGAAGTTGTAACATTTCCGACTCGTGCCCGGTGTAGAGATACGTGAAAGGGGTGTTACAACATATCTTATCTTTCATCTGTAAATCTTTGATCCGATTTGTCAAAGTAGATTTGAGCTGAAGTTATGTAATCAATATTCTATTTTCTACCAAAGATAACTGGGCATTTAATGCTTATATGCCAGAGAATGACTTTTGGTAAGTACATCAACTAGTATATTAGCCTTATTACTTCAATACACATCCCAACCTATTATGGGACGTATTTTTGAATAAGGTAGAATCCTTACTAGATTCATACTGCACTAATACTAGTGCTAGTATCAAAACTTCTTTTACTGGTAATAATATAATCGTAATTTAATCTTAGAGGAATATTACTGCATCTTTAACTAACCTCACTAGAGCTTCCCAGTATGATATACCGAGTCGTATAAAACCTCAATCTAATGACCCTTGCAACTAGGTCTTTAGCTTTCTCAATCTAGTAAGAGTCATTCTCTAGAGTATAATCAATATAGGTCCAATATTGGATTAAATCTAATCCTAAACTTAGCCTCTCGATTAAGCATCAATCCTAACGGCTCCTCTTGGGCAACCCATTTAAATCTCACAAATAATAGGAATACTCTCCCAACTTACCCTTGATGCTCGGTATCCATAGCATAAGTTAAATAATTTTCACATTAGTAACAAATTCCAGTAAAAACTATGCATGCTCATGCATGTCAATTATCACAACACTCATATGATTGGTTTTGTGGTTTTCTTAACATTAATTATAAATGTCAGAGAGTTCTTAATTTTCCTTGTCCCGATCTCTTAGCGGAACTATGTAATAAATGATTTACTGTTCCTCTTTATGAGCTGTGACCTCTATTTAGATATTTTCTCATTATGAACCCTTTGCATTGCATTTGGCATAATTTACTACTTCATGAAATTTTAAAATACATAGGGTAGTCAGTACTTCTTTGTACCTGACCTCTAGTGCTCTATGAGCTCTCATAACAGGCTTTTTTTCTGTCTGTAGGAAATAGTTTAGAAGCAAAGTAGCTCAGTTTATTAAACTTGCACTCATATTCGTAATATTCCAATTGCCCAAATTAAGATGCAAGAACTCCATTGCATCTCTAAGATAAACTGTGTTGCGAAACCCTCAAAGAAAGAACTTCTAGCTAACAGACTTTTAAGTATGTATCGTAACATTACTTTACCAAACACGAGTCTAATCCTTTCAGATGAAATACTACTTTATTTTTAGTCTCCTTTGATCATCAATACAGAGTTCCTTCAACCTAACCTTCATATCTTTAAACTATAGATTAACAATCATAGGATCTCCATCAATGTCTCTCTGAAAATCTAGTGTGTCAAAACTCTTAATTCTTTTGCAATCGGTGCCTAAGAAGGCCGATTCATGATCGCATCTGATGTCGGAAGAAAAACTTTTAATCCAGAACATGCATATCATGTTACTCTGGTGCCTCTGCACCATGCTAAGCTGAGAGTAGAATATTATCATTAATCTTATCATGCTTATGAATCTTTTATTGATCCACTCGTCTAAATACCTGACACAATTCTTTTTCCCTCACACATTAAAATTTAACATTATTATCATAATGAAGTAAGCAATTGCATCCATTCAAACAAGCAAAATCATCAGTAATCCTAACATCCTAGTGGCATGTATACACTTTTGACCTTTACCATACTTCGTTTAACTCCAAAACCGTCTAAACCTATAGCTCTGATACCAATAAATGTAACACCCCTTTCCCGTATCCATACACTGGGTATGAGTCAAAAATGTTACGACTTCTTTAATAAAAAATTAGGGTAATTTAAAATTTTTAGAAAAACTTCTCAATGGTCTCCTATCCTCAAATTTCTCTAGCCCATGCACGATTAACTTTATTTAAAACGACAAATTATTTATTCGAGTTCCAATCATAAATCAATTATCTTATCATGCAACTCATCACCAAAGGTTATTCTTAACCTTGAATCTTTCCAGAAATGCCAATTATCTTGAAACCATAACGAACTTTAAAGTCCAATCGCAACTCAAATATGTTTAGCAAGTATACATGCCACTATAATAATTAAACCTTAATTAGGATGTCATTATTGTGATTACCTGTTAAGCTTTCCAATTTTGATGCAATACTCTTCTCATTCTCATCTTGATTTACCTACATGTGTACATTCAAACACGTGCTAAGTACAAACTTAGTGAGGCAATAAAGGAAGTATTAACAATTATTTAAACTTTATTCAATTTCATGGCTACATTTATGTAGCATGATATATGCCAATGAATCAACTTTCACATTGCATTAGTAATTTTTTACTATATGCCAATGTCATAAGATTTTCATGCTTGTCCGTTTATCATAATATGCCTTATATGCATAAATGCATCATGATCACTAGATAAGTATACCTTCATATTAATCATATATCAACATAATATAAACCGGATATAAATTTCTTACCAATATACTTGCCATATGTTCCGAGAGTTTACATACTCCCTAACCTGTTTACCATTTATTATCCTTTTATTTATAGACTAAACTAAACCTTGAGGACCCTGGGTACGCAAGTCAAATATGCACCGAAGTGCTAATAGACATAAGGTCGTCCCCACCATCCGCACATTTATAAGGTTGTGCTAACTATCCGCACGTTTATAAGGTCGTGCTAACCATACACTAAGTGTCCTTTATTTACACTATAGTGCTATCCCGGATACCCGAATATGCAGCATGCTGCTAGACTCTATGGCATGCCAACTATACTTTGTCCCTCAATGACTTACTTGGGCATAATTTTCGTATTTTTTCCATCCATGGCAACATATATCAATATAATTGAACATTGGACAGTTC
The DNA here is from genome assembly GCA_019671005.1 of Hibiscus mutabilis. Classification (NCBI taxonomy): domain Eukaryota; kingdom Viridiplantae; phylum Streptophyta; class Magnoliopsida; order Malvales; family Malvaceae; genus Hibiscus; species Hibiscus mutabilis. Next base: position 25,663,704 of record CM033740.1, on the reverse strand, counting down.
ATACCCGAAATGACATTCATAGTATACCATTATATATAACTAGTGATCCATGCATTTGTGTTCAACCTTTGACATATTTAAAATATGTCAAATATATGATCAATGACATAAATATCATGCCAATATATAAACCAGGTAGACTTATCGCAAGTCTTACCAATGATGTATAAAACATCCATGTATCATGTTTTGTATGCATTGCACTCACCTGGGCCATTTATTAGCATGCCTCACTAAATTCTACTCTATCCTTTCCTTTATAGAACCTCGAACCTTCTTTGGTTTGGACTTGACTTCATTAATTACATGAATAAGATAAAATATTTGCTAGATTCAAATCTAACAATACCTTAACCATGTTGTCTAATATAATCATTCGAATATAAACTTTCCAAATAATTTTCCTTTCTTCCTTGTACTGTTCAAAAACTCATTATGGTCCTTAGTGACCAATTTGAACTTCCAATAATTCTTCCGAGCTTGCTAACTAACTTCCAAATACAAAATGTTTCAAATTCTATTTTCTGACAGGTTGCACTACCATCAAAGATTTACTTATACTGGGCAAAATACATACTGGATCTTAATTTTCTTTCTACTGGAGAAACTAGATTCGATAACGGTTCTAACGGTATAAGCCACATAAATTAATAAAATCTACAAAAATTATGAAAATTCTTTAAACTCCCGTCACAGAGTTGTCGTGACCGAAACTGCTCTGTAAATTTTATGATCTTCCTTCGATTAAAAATTCATATCTTTTAACTCGAAACTCGAAATCAGTTTCCGTTTGTTGAAATCGAAACTAGAAAAACAAATCTTTAAAACGGTATAAAATTCATCATCTAACCATTTTTTTAAATTTATGGTGAATTTTCGAAGTCACTGCCAAAATTCAATCTTCTAAGTAGCTTTCCATAATAAACTTCTAATTTATACTAACTTCTTCTTATTTTTATACTTGTCAATTTAGTCCCATCACTTGCTTCAAACCACCAATTCATCATCTTCTTCATCAAATAATTATTCAAAAATAATTCCCTCTAATTTTCTTTCTTTGCCAAAATAGTCACTAAAATGCAAAGGTAAGGATTCAACATCGGTTTAGCATTCTAACATCAATTTCACATCTCCAACATCATTAATTACATAAATACACTCCAATTTCATAAAATTCAGATTCGGTCCCTTAACTTTGACGCTTGCCGAATTGGTCCCTATATATTTAACTTAGGGTTTTGCTTCTAAACAACAAATCAAGCTTACTAGATCATTAATCAAACATTACAAACCCTAAGTTAAACTTAAATCCATAAACACTAATCTTCTCCATACAAACCAAAATATGTAGGGTTTAAATCCTAACTCAATAACATGATTTTAACATCATATAAGCTTGATTCCAACTTAATTCAACCATGGAATCATAAAATTTCAAAAGCCCCAATTTTGTTCATAAACCCTAATTTCCTTCTCATGTAAAATTTTCATCAATCAAGCATGTATTCCATGAATTAATAATATCAAAAGGTAGAGCTTGGAGAGTATAACAACTTTGCAGTTTGAAAGATTACTTGAAAATCGAGTTTCGGGGCTTGAATCAAACTTGGAAAATTTTCTTCCTTTTTCCCCCAAATTTCAAAAGTTGAAAGATGATGAAGGCTTCATCTTTTTGGCCTTTCAATTTTGAATTTCTCCAATTATGCCACTTGTATTATATAAATGAATTTTAAATTCATTTAAATATGAAAATTACAAAAGTGCCCTTTTATCCAACGGTTGAGATTGATCTTATCATCAATCAAGAGCCAAGATTTAATATTTAATATTTAATTTTCTTCTTCCAAAAATGGCCTTTGTAACTTCAAATATTTCAAAATTTCCATCTCTGTCAAATGACCAATTTGCCCTCCAACTAGTCTTTATTTACAAGTTTGTTTCAAAATTGCCATTCCATTATAATCTAATTAAATTAGTTCCTTCTCAACCGGCCACTTCCATAAATATCATTTTATAATTTTCCATGGCTTATCGAACAACCTCTAAAATTTCAATTCAATCCGATTTCCCAATATTTACAAAATACTCCAACTACGATTTTACCTTTACCGAGCTATCGGATCTATTCTGAAAATTCTATATTTCCATAATGTTCTTCATATCATCATCCTTTATCCAATGATCTAGATTTAATCTTGAGTTAATAGTTTACCAACTTTGTCCTTGTGATTTTCCAAAATTATGATCTTGCCTTTTTTCATCCAACGGCTCATATTTAGCATGGAAAATCAACTTAAATCCAAGGGTTAATATTCTTCCAACACAAATAAAATATCTTAGACGTGTAAAATGACATAATCAACTTTGGCTTATCATTCTTCAAAATATCCTGGATATTCGATTCGATCCTATTATCCAAATATTTTTCTAAACTTTATCGTTTTATAGCCATTAATACAAACTCCGTACGAAAAATCCGGGTAACACGGAAATGTCACTCTTGGGGGTAAAATATTCATTTACAGGATCAAAATACATAACTTTTAAAAATTACACTTTGGCCCCTAAACTTTTCCAAAGTTTACACTTTAACCACAAAACTTTCAAAATTTTCATTTTGGTCACTAGCCAAAAATTAGGATATTACATGGAAATTTGTTAATCCTCTATTTTTGTGTGGGTAAAATAGGGGAGACGGATCCTTCATCCTTTGGAGAGGTTCTGGAGGCTTCGGTAGCTTGATTTCGCTTTGGCTAGTGGAACATTGTGTTGTCGGTGAGTGGAAACGTGGTTTACTGCTTTTAAAAGGTTTGAATATGGTTTTTTGGGAGTTTAGATTAAGTTTGAAACACTTGTCTAAGCTCGGAAGTAAGTATTGGATGTTCTCGCTCTCGTTTTCAGTTTTGCAAAATACAATCTCATGCACTTGATTATGATGTGGTTTACCTACTGTTATATGCATGTTTTAGAAATAAAAGATGTTGCAAATGATCATATGTGATGATTATTGATTATGAAAAATGGTTTATGAAAAGAGTTTTGAGAATACTAGAATACATGGTTTATTGTATTGGAAATTGATTTGATTTGTTGCATATCTAAAATAGTGAGGCAATGGGGTTTTCTAGAGTATATTGGCAAGTGGCTATAATTAAAAGTTATCAGATATAGTTGGCTAGCCATAGGGTTTAAAGTGCACTATAGTAAGTTGTCTCATGTGTGTTGAGGAGTCAAGAGTGTGTCATGCTCCACCATGAGAACAGCAGCGGTCGAGGGGTCAAGAGTGTGCCAATTCTCCCACTAGTGGATTTATACATCATAACCGTTTAAGGGTAGTAGTACCATGCTCTTGTTTGAGGATGTATGTGAATTGGTCGAAGGAACCACTTGGGAAATTTGTGTATCCGTTGTGTTTTTATAAATAGATTGAAATGATTTTTGGGTCACTTGAATGCCAATATATGATATAATATATCATGAGAAATATATTATGTTTTGCATAATATGGTTTATACATGTGATGCTCTTTATGCTTGCTATTTTGGGGTTTTAGCATGAGAAAGCTTAAATTGAGGTTTATGCTAGAAATCCATGATACATGTGTTGCAATTGTTTAAAAGTGCACATTTGTAAAGATTATAGAAGCATGAGATGTTTTGGCATGAGCTTTAATACTTATTTGGAAACAAAATGGTTTTAAACGCATTGACGAGTGTTTTGGGTAAGCTTGTAAGCTTACACTCTATTTTCTCATCAATGCAGAGAAGTAAGCATTTTTGGACAGCGAGCAAGCAAGAGGCAATCCAAGGGCGAAGCAATTTCAAGTATAGTTTTATAAATACTATGTAGTAATAAGAGGCAATGTGACCAAGTTGTAATTGGGAGGGTTGTTTTGGTTACTACCTGGTTTGGACAAGTTTCATTTGATGTTTTGGACTTGTATGACGTCTTAAGTCTTGCTTTGAGGGGTTGGGATATGGTTTGCAGACTTGGGTAGAGATCATGCCTATAGGACCTTTGCTCGGTTTTGCTATGATGTGAATGATCCTATACCAAGCCTATTTGATTGTGGAAATGCTGCTAGACTTGTTATATGACGTTTGTGTAATGTTTGAGGGGCATGTTAGATTGAGCCAAAGTGTCATATGTTCGACCAAGAGGTCATTACAGGCCAGCCCGTACCGGTACAGGTCCTCAGGGATCAGTACGTCGGGCCTGTCTCAGCTCAAATCTATGCAAAATTGCACAGGCGTATCGGTACGCCTTGTAGCTGTATCGATATGCATAGCTAAAAATTATAACTTGACGGGCAACTATATCGGTACACCCTTTGGTTACTGGAATCCTCTATTTTTGATATCGAACAACCGTATCGGTATGCTTGAGGACCGTAGCAATACCTTTTTATAAAATAAACCCATATCAGTACTAGAAAGCAGCGTATTGGTGCCCAGTTAGTTAATTCTGGTAATATTCTTTCTGAAGTTTGAATCCTTACAGTTTAGTCCCTGATTCTTGATCATGCAATTAAATGAGTTTGGATAATTATTTTAAGTTGAGATTTAACCAGAATGCATTTGATCTGATGAATTGAGGTTTGGTAATTTGCAATTAATTAAGTTCTTCAAGTTTTCTAATATTGCAATTTGGTCCTTGAAGTGCTGTCTTGTCTAATCGAATGTTAATTTGACGCCCAATTTAATTGTATCTTTTACCGCTGCAAGCATGATCACCTTAGGACTTAATTATGCATTTAGATAAGATAAATGAAAAAATAGACCATTTTCTAAGTAATTCATTCGAGTTTTTCTTGGCAAACCCAATGTTGCTCGCTCAGTTTGTTCTGGCGTTTAGGTCGGGTCAAGGGGGTTACATTTGGTGGTATCAGAGCCAGGTTATGATTGTTGGGAGGTAGGTTATGGTTGTTTGGTGTATTGTTGTTGTATGATTCTGTTGTATAGCATGTACAGTGTATGATTTTTGTGTGTTTATGTTTGAAATGTGCTATGTTGGGGTAAAAGCTTAGGGACACATTGCCTTATTACTATAAGTGTAAAATGATTTTTGCTTTGAAACACGAGCAACTTGGATTCTTGCTTCAACCTGGCCTAATTGTTTTGTTTTGTTGCATTATCATGCTTTAGACTTATATTTTTGAGAAATGGGATCGAGACGAGAGACGAGAGCTTATATGGGTAGTGTTGTGGATAGGCATAACGATGAGTTACCTCCTCCTCCATCGATTTCTCCTGTTGGTGCTGGAGTTGAGGATGGTGTGCCTCAAGCATTGCAAGGACTAGTTTTCGGGGATATGACACCATTGATCCAGGCGATGACTGGAGCATTTCAGGCAACTATGGCTGGAGTGCAAGTACTTGCACCAGCACCTGCAGCAGTTGTTAATGCGGGACTTCCGTTGGAGTGTTTACATAGTTTGGGAGGTACCGAGTTTAGGGGTTTAGCTCCAGAGGTAGCTGAGGAGTGGTTTGCCACTACTGAAAGGATTCTTGGACAGATAGAGTGTACGAATATTTGTAAGTTAGGCTGTATAGTATCTTTGCGTCAAGGAGATGCTTATAGCTGGTGGACAACTTGTATCGTAGGTATGGTACCTACAGATGTGATGTGGGAGTTCTTTTGTATTGCTTTCTGGAAGAAGTATCTGGGTGCTCGATACCAAGATAAAAAGAAGTGAAAGTTTATTGTGTTGGTATAAGGGAGTATGTTTGTTCCAAAATAGGAGGTTCAATTTGTTCGGTTGAGCTAGTATGCACCTGAGCTAGTTCCCGATGAGCGATAATGATGTGATCGTTTCTGATATAGACTGGTTAAGGAAGTGACGACTTATATGCTGGCTACAGATTACACCAAGTTTGATGTCTTGGTTTCTCGAGCTAGGATATATAGAGCAAAGTCTAGGATTATCCTCACGTTCAAGGAGTTCTAGTGTTGGGAAAAAATTGTCGAGTCGGATGCTGGTAGAGATTAGTATAAAAAGCATTGGGATAGTCGGTATCTCCCTGATTAGAAACATGGTGGGAGTAGTGCTGGGCGTGGACAACACAGTTAGAGCACCTTTGTTCGAGCACTTGAGTGTGGGCGATATGGTAGGAGACATTCATGGGAATGTTGGGGTACCCTTGGTACATATTGGAACTGTGGTTCACGAGATCACATTAGGCGTGATTATCCACAGATGGCTAGGGATGGATAGGCTCATGCGCCTACTGTTTTACCACAGATAGGCTGTGGGCGCGGTCGAGGTAATTTTTAGCCTAGGGAGAAAGGTCAATGGAAAGTTGCTCATGCTGTGGTGGTTCAACCTAAGGGTGGTGGACTAGTGAAGATCTATGCACTTTGTGTGGGAAGCAATGACAGATATATGATTGTATGTTGCTAAGATCAATGAGTAAGTGTTATTCATTAGGATCGTGGTTGTTAGGGTTTGGAATATTATGTGTTAATTGTTAACATATTCAATATGGAGTTTAGGGCTGGTAACATTTTGCACTGGAACAAAAGTTGTTCCAAACAAAAAACCTTAGGGATTAAAAATCCCGGGAACACAAATCTGTTGATAAAACTTACCAACTTGTGAGGTTTTCCCCACAGGGACTATAAGTACAATTTTAAATTTCACCCTTTAACCCTACGAAGGCAAAAAAGATCATAGACATATATCAGTAATTTTTAATAATCCAGATAAAGCAAGTTTATGTTATATTGGATATGCACGGTATTTGGAATGCATGGTTATAGCCCAATAGGCCATTTAGTTTGATTCATAAGGCTTTATAAATCGGCATGCTTCTCGTGCCTCTCTCTACTTCTATTGTAATTCTCTTCTCATCTTACTCATTCGTATGTAAAGCGAGTTCCTAAAATTGTAATCTATACGAAAAAGCATGGACTAGAGGAATAGAAGGATGGGATAATAGAAAGATGCTTGATAAGTGATTTTATCCTTAGAATAATTTGGTTCTCCCATTGGCTTTGGACGAGCCACCTTAGGATATGGGCTATAACTATTGCATTTATATTTACTACTTTTCATGCATGTGATAAAATGAATGTATGAGATACATGCTAGACAATTGATAAGATCAAATGTTAAATGGTAAGATAATATTCACAAAACCCCTCAATAAAATATTAAGTCACTTATTGCCTCCCAATATTAACCCTCGTTAAAGTCTAATCGATACAATGCAGGTTCTGCTAAAGCGAGGTACTTGTATCTATCTTGGCAAAACGTGAAGAATAAGCAAATGATATCCGATGGTTGTAATATTGGTTAGAGACTTAACTATGTTACTTTAATAGTATTAGAAACCTAAAGGCTAGTTATTTGGATAATCATAAGATGATTATGAGCACGAGTTGTTCATCAAATGAAGGAGTTACATGAGATGTAATTAGCAAATGTTGCTTAACCTAAATAAACCATAATATTAAAAGAAACCCAAAGCTGACTTAATGGAATATGAAATTTGGATCATTGCCCACTAGAAAAACATTATAAAAAGCATTTTTGACCTTAATATTTGAGGGTTATTAATTTATATAAGTAGTGGGAGTAGAAAATCCTTTTATAAACAAACTTGGTAAACGTACTCAAAATTCATATATTTTGCTGTAGACTTATTATGAAAAATACAAATTCATTACCATTGCGATCTGTTCTTGAGAATGACAAGTTGAATGACGTGAACTTCCTTAATAGGTCACTGGAAGAAAAATGTTTTCATTGTAATAAGACATGTCACTAGAAGAAAAACTACTCCATTTATCTTGAAAAAGTCAAATGAAAGTGGAGCGTCTGCCTCGAATAGTTATGTTATTGATATTAATTTATCAACACCTACTTCTTGGTATTGGATACCGATTGTGGTTCTCATATTTGTACATCTGTACAAGGATTACAAAATAGTAGAAATCTAAGAAAAGGAGATGTGGACCTACAGGTTGGTAATGGAGCAAGAGTTGCTGCATTATCTATAGGAACATATACTTTATTGTTGCCTAGTGGACTTAATTTATGTTTAGAGGATTGCTATTCTGTGCCTAGTTTGACTAAAAACATCATTTTGGTTTCTTGTTTAGACAAGATTGTATTTTAGATAATTATTAAGAATAATTGTTGTTTTTTTATCTCGATAATGTTTTCTATGGCGAGGCACAATTAATAAATGGCATCTATATTTTGGATTAAGATAATTCCATTTACAACATAAATACAAAAAGATCAAAAACAAATGACTCTAATCAAACTTATCTTTGGCATTGTCGCTTGGGTCACATAAGTGCAAAATGCGTTTCAAAACTTCATAAAGATGGATTTTTGGATTCATTTGTTTTCGAACAACTTGATGTATGCGAGCCTTGCTTACTGGAAAGATGATCAAAACTCTTTTTAATGGTAAAAATGAGCGAGCAAGTGATTTATTGGATTAACACATAGTGATGGATGTGGACTAATGAATACACAAGCTAGAAGAGGGTTTCAATACTTCATTACTTTCACTGATGACTTTAGTAGATAAGGGTACATTTACCTAATGCATCATAAATCTGAAGTCCTTGAAAAGTTTAAGGAATTTGAAAATGAAGTACAAAACCAACTAGGAAAAAACATTAAGGCCCTTTGATCAGATCGAGGAGGAGAATACTTAAGCTTAGAGTTTGATGACCTTCTTAAGGAATGAGAGATTGCCTCACAACTTACACCTCTTGGTACTCTACGATGGAATAGAGTTTCTAAAAGGAGAAATCGAACATTGTTAGACATGGTTCGATCAATGATGAGTCACGTTGATCTTCTATTTTCTTTATAGGGACATGTACTAGAAAAAGCTACTTTCACAGTAAATTGTGTTCCATCTAAATTGGTTCAAAAGACACCATATGAGATATGGACCGGGAATCGTCATAGAATGTCTTTAATGAAATTTTGGGGATGCGAAACTTATGTTAAACATCAAATGCATATAAAGCTCAAACCCAAATTTCAAAAATGTAATTTTTTAGGTTATCTTAAAGAAACTAAAGGATATTATTTTTTTCAATCCTACCGAGAACAAAGTGTTTGTTGCTCGAACAAGAATCTTCCTAGAGACAATTTGTTTTCAGAAAATGAAGTGGAGAAATATTGAACTCAATGAAATTCAAGATCAACCACTGATGACTGAACCAAAGATTGAACAACAATAAGTTTCGCAAGTTGTTGAGGAACATTCAACTATTTTAGAAACACAACCACTTCGAAGATCTTTAAGAAAGCGCAATGCGCCTGAGATTATGGATTTCTTGTCACATTCTATGGTGATGTTCTCCTAATGGATCAAGATGAGCCTAGGACTTATCAAGAAACAGTGACGGGCACAAACTTTGAGAAATGGCTAGAGGCCATAAAATTCGAGATGGATTCCATGTCAGAAAACCAAGTTTAGAGCTTGGTTGACCCACCTGAATGGGTTATTGGTGCAACTGGGTTTTCAAAAAGAAAACCGACATGGATGGTAATGTGAAACATACAAAGGGCAATTTTTCGCTAAGAGTTTTCGTCAAATCCATGGTATAGACTATGATGAAACATTCTCTCCTGTTCCTATGTTTAAATCCATCTGGATCTTACTTACGATAGCTACATTTTATGATTATAAGATCTATCAAATGGATGTTAAAATCGCTTTCCTTAATGGAAAACTAGATTAGGATGTGTACATGACACAACATGAAGGTTTTGTCGATCCAAAAGATGCCAAAAAATATGCCAGCTACAAAGGTCCATGTATGGATTGGAGCAAGATTCTTGAAGTTGGAATCTTCATTTTAATGATGCAATCAAAGAGTATGGTGTTACCAAAAATGAAGATGAGCCATGTGCTTTTAGGAAAATTATTAGGAGCACTATCATATTCTTGGTACTATATGTGGATAACGTACAGATAATAGGAAATGACATACCTAGCTTATAGTCTATAAAGACTTGGTTAGGAAAATGTTTTTCAGTGAAAGACTTGGGTGATTCAACATACATATTAGGAGTCAAGATCTATAGAGATAGATAGAGATGACTCCTAGGATTGAGTCAAATACATACATATATAAAGTAATGAAAAGATTCAGTATGGAAGAATCAAAAAGGGGGTTCTTACCTATGAGACATGGAATTTCACTCTCAAAGGAAATGTATCCTTCAACACCTCAAGAAAGAGAGCGCATGAGTAAGATTCCATATGGCTCAACAATTGGATATATCATGTATGCCATGCTATGTACTCATCCAAATATATCATACGCTTTAAGTATGACAAGTCGGTATTAGGTAGATCTTTGTGAAGGATACTAGGTTGCAGTTATAAACACCCTTAAGTACTTAAGAAGAACTAAGGATACATTCCTTATATATGAAGGTAAGGAAGAGCTAAATATAAAAGGTTATGTTGATGCTAGCTTTCAAACCGATAAGGATGATTCACGATCAGAATCGGGTTTTGTGTTCTGCCTTAATAGAGGCGCTGTAAGCTGGAAAAGTTCAATGTAAGATATAGTAGCTCGTTCTACAATAGAAGCCAAGTATATTACAGCAAGTGATGCTGCGAAAAAGGTTGTTTGGATCAAGAAGTTCATATCTGAACTAGGGGTTGTGCAAAGCATATCAAATTCTATAGATCTACGTTGATCGAAACACATACTTAGGCGTTACCATCTTATTCAAGAAATAATATATCGAGGAGATGTAGAAATATGTAGAGTACCAACAGATGATAACATTGCTGATCTACTGATAAAGCCTCTAACACAGTAGAAGCATGATCGTCACACTAAGTCACTTGGTATTAGATACATGAGTGATTGGTCTTAGTGCTAGTGGGAGATTGTTAGAGTATGCCCAAAGACCAACCATAAGATGATTGGAAATGATATTTGTTTTACCTTGTTTATGAATATAGTGGCATTGCCATTATTATTTCCAGTTACTATTATACGTGCATAAATAAACTAAATTATAATAAAGTCCTTAGAATAATATGGATATTCTTCAATATTCTTAGTCGAGTATTATTGTAGGCATGGACAACAATAATGCATTAAGACTAATATGTAGTTGATTGATGACAAAGTGTTGTTATTGACATGGATATGTGAAAATTAATACAGAAGTATGTGTTAGAGAACGACATATTGGACTGACCCGCTATGAGCATGTTTCTTTGATCATTATGTGACGTCAAAACATTTCTCATAGTGATAACTACATGTATGATCCTTGGACTTGAGATCATCATTATTTCTACATCGCGAGTGACATATTTTGATATAGTCAAACGTGTGTCGTAACTAACTACACTATATAGATTGATATTGGATATGTCATAATCTATGTAGTGGGATATGGTTGATCAAGATAGGATTTGTCCCTCCTACATGATAGGAGTAATATCGTAGGCCACTTGATCAATTGAGACTAGAAATGCATGGCTATGCTCGAATAAGTTGATATGAGATATCATAGTCATTCTTGACAAACTTAATGCAAACAGCTAACCATGCCCTCAAAAGACAGGGTAATTTGAAACTTTTTAAGAGATTCAAAGATCTAACTTAATATTCTTATCATATACAAATATGTATGCACATACCATGGACTATACGCAAAGATCACTGATTCTTAGAACGCCTCTATCTTCTAAGTTCTTCAAATCACAAATGATACATGCATGAGCGGGGTCAAATTACTAATATTGGACAAGAAGCTGAATTTGTTCGATGTAAACAATAAAATCCAAAACAATGCACGCATAGGAGGTCAAAAATGATGCATCTTGGACAAGAAATTGAATATGTTTGTAAAGTCTGGAAAGTCATCCAACTTGCGACGAATTTTCAGATGGGATACAAGCATTTCTTAGTCAGGTTGTTTTCTAAAATATTTTCCGTAATTTAGTTACCTTTCCAACGCATCTTGAAACGTGTCAATCGGACATCAGGAACTCAAGATACGTCCAATTTACTGAAGATTGCGCATGCAGAAAACTGGATACGGGATTATTACGGGATTTTGTAAAATTCAGCCCAAAAGCTAACATATAAGGCTTTGGACGAATTAAACTTAGCCCAATATATTTATTATCATTTAAATTGATGTTTTTAGGGTTTTATATACTTTAGGAACCAGCCACCCAGCCCTTATCAGCTTATCACTTGCCTTATCTCCCTATTCATTGCCACACAAGCACAAGGAGTTTAAAGGCTGCTATTTTTTATTGTTTTTAATTAGATTAGGTTTTCCTTGTTTTAGTAGAAGTTAAATTACTTTGTCTATCCTTCACCTATAAAAGGATGAAGCCTCCATCATTGTAAGGGAGATTTTCTTTGATTTATGAAATATTTAGTGAGTTTGTTTTTGCAAGTGCTGATTACTTGTGCCTTCGAAGTCTTCTTCAACATAAGTTTGACGAGTTCTTGTGAGGGAGATCATCTTCACACTATTGCTTGCCTAGATAATCACGTCTAGGAGGGTGGGTTAGAGCCGCTTGAGGTTGCTTGCTTAGATAATAGAGTTTAAGAGGGTGTCGAGGACAAAACAACATCAACAATTCGCAAATCTATCTTCAACCTTCACACCATCTTCCATAATTCCATAAACAAAGCTGGAGTTTTCAGATTTGTTTTACCTATCTTTTTCTTAATCTTTTTATTTATATTCTTATTTCTTATCATCTAATCCTTCATCTTGTCTTTTTTTTCTTTAAATTTCCAACCTCGAATCTGAAATTTTCAAGAAAAGCCCTTCTTTTTTCTCTTGAATTTTCAGATCTGCCCATACTTTTCTTGATTGAGCCTAGAGCTCCTAGTTCTTGCAACAACTTGATTGAAGGCTTCCAAATCCAAGATTGCGCTACTCTATCAACAAAGTTTTTACTTTGTTTCAACTAACATATAAGATTCATTTTCATACATACACATTATTAATCTTAACTCAATTATAAGCTTACATTCGTCTAATCATTAAACTAGCAATTCGAACTACACCATTTTTATTTAGTCTACTGAAGATATCAATAAATATTAGATGGACTATACAAGTGTGACTATTCCATGACTTGTGTTCAATCTAGATATTAAGGATAAAATGATGTAATACATAAAAAGAGTTAATCATGAAGAGGTTATGTCGAATCATGATTTCTTTGTAACTTAGATGACAATAACATATTTCTAGATGTCACTCTTTATTTGTAATATTAGAAATGTTCTAATATTTACTACTAACGTTATAAGAACCTATAAGGCCACAACCAGAGTTGAAATGAGCATATATTAAACGAATTATATCTGTACAAATTCGTTGTACACGAATTTAGTTAAATTAATATATATTTGATATATATAAAATTTAACTATTCGATAAATATTAAAAGATAATAATTATTATAATTGTGACTCTTTTAATATATAAATAATATAATTTGATTTAAATTAATATTTATTGAAATCCTAATTAAAGTTGAATTAGGACTATATATATATATTAATATATATACATATTGAAATCCTAATTAAGTTGAATAGGGATTATACATATATATATTAATATATATATTGAAATCCTGATTAAGTTGAATTGGGATTATATATATATTAATATAGATATATATTGAAATCCTAATTAAGTTGAATTGTGTTTATATATTTAATATATATATTGAAATCCTAATTAAATTGAATTGGGATTATATATATTTAATATATATATTGAAATCCTAATAAAAGTTAAATTAGGATTATATATATTAATATATATTGAAATCCTAATATGAGTAGAATTAGGATTGCAAACGCTATATAAAGGCATGAGAGATCTAGCAGTCATTCATGCTTTTGGAAAAACCCTTTAAATAGTTTAGAGAGTTTTATATGCTCGTTTCAATTAGGTGAACTAAGAAAAGGTCAGAGCGTTATCGTTGTGGCTTAGGAATCAACATCGTAGAATCGTGATTGGATATTAATCTTCTCCAAATTTAGAATTCTAGATTTTAAACAAGTTATTCTTCACCCTTATTCACCTCTATCTGTTCCTCGTGCATGGATCTTTGGTGGTGATCACCGGATAATTTTATGCTGTGCATTGGAGTGTACCAGTGTGACCTAACAAAAACTTCACCACTGGACAAAGCCGAGAATAACGGTGAGCCGATTGAGGAGTCGAGGAAATTACAGAAATTGATCATGTACCAACTCCACCACCACTAGTAATGTGAGGTAGTAAATGGCTCAAGCAAACGGCCCAAAGAACGCTGCGTATTCAACGTGATGACCTCTCCGATTAACTCATTTGCATTTCATTTTTTTTCGTTTGTTTATTTTTGCATGCATTGAGGAAAATGCTTCTCTCGAATTTAGGGGGTTGCCTTGTTTCGATTTTGTTTGTCTCATTATAGTTTGCATATATTACTTGCCATGAAAAATACATGTTTAATTGCTAGAACCTGCTGTGGTATCCTGTGATTAGTTAATTGCCATGACATTTAGTTGAAAGAACCTTAGACTTTAGGATTGACATAGAATTAACTTGGAAATTTTCTATGATGCTTTTAGTACTTACACTATTGTGACTTGTCGATCTAGGGAGACCAGTAAACGTTAGGTTATTAAAAATGGAAAAATTGTGCTAGAGGTGCCCATCTGTCTCTAGCTAAGAAAATTTAATGGAAAAAAATTATTAGAGGTGCCTATTTGGCTCTAGCCAAAAAACGAAATTTCTAAAGGTGCCTAATTGGCTCTAGTTAAATAAATTGCCTCGATAATATATTAGAAACTGAGGTTTGCTGGGAATCCTGTTGATTGACTTGTACACAACTCTACACACACTTGCATCGGCATTATAGTTAATTTTTTAGTGACTTTCTATGCTTTCCAAAGCTCGAAAGGTAATTGATTCTTTATTTCCACGGTTTTAAGGATTGAAGACAGATTCAAAATTTGTTGTTTGGTGAATGCCTTGGTAGGTAATTGTTGTTAGTTCATGCATTGATTGAGGATAAGCAATAGTTCGAGTTTGTGGTGTGTTAAGTGTGAAAAAGTACTATATTTTATACTTTTTTTACTTAGATTATTGTTTAGACTCAGTCCCACTTAGTTGCATTTGTAGTTCATAGTCCTTCCGTTCATTGTGCTTGGCCTTGCGTTTTGCTGTTTTTGTGGAGAAATCGCTGCTGTTTTGTTCTTTTTTGTGTAGGAACGAATTGTCGACCTATTGCATGGCGCTGCCAGGGCAAGTCAGAGATAAATATAAGATTTTTTAAGAATTATCTCTTATCCTTATCAAATAGGATAAAGCCCAGATTTAAATCAAGAGCTGATGTAAGTAAAGATAAAAAGATTATCCCTTCTAATTCGAAATTCAAATGGATATTTCCACCTCTATATAAACGTATTGCATCAACAACAACATAATAGAGGAGGATCAGACTGAAAGGGAGATCGCAAGAAGGAGGATCGATTCGAGGAGGAGTTTAACTCCTTCAAACTTTAATTTCTTTTTTATCTTTTGATTAAACTGATGTCTAGGTTTAATTCTTTATTGATTTCTTCCAACCCAGACCTGAACTAAATTAATTGTTTTGGGTTATTGGGTTTATGATGTTTGTGAATGAATATTTTGTTTTGGTTTTTAATTCAATATTTGGTGTATATCCATTTCTTGGTTCTTTATCTAATTTCAAGTGAACTCAAGAGCGAGAGTTTAATGAATCTATTTATCTAGGCTCGGGAGAGCTAGATTAACAAAATGATTAGATACGGTTTCCATTTAAATAGTCTTGGTGGAAACTAATTCGCCTTAGGGATAAAGAGTGAATTTCAACGAGTAATAAGAGTTCACTGATCGATGATGTCCACCCAAGGTTATCATAGAGATGTATTACCGAGGCATGCATAATCATCAATTCTTCGATTAGGGATAATTTGAAGGCATTGAAGACCACTCTATTGAACATTCGAAGGGTAATTAATTGCCACAATAATTTGACCGGTAACTATATCTTTAGAGTCAACAACCCAACCTACTATATCAAATCGGTTTCCACTTTCATTTATTTAAATTCCTTTAGACTTGGTTTATTTTACTTGCTTATTATAAGTCTTTATCACCATCAACAACACCGTAGCGTTTGATGGTGAGTACGTACTCGAGGATGCTCTTTGCTCCTCGCACAACACGTTAGTGTTTTTCTCAGCACCGAAGTGCCTATATTAGGACGCAGCTGCAAAATGACTCTATGGATATCCAATTATACCAAAGACTTCACACTAGTACTTGGGCAATTTATTTCCTTATAGTTCAATCATCATTGTTTATATAATAGGGCAATTCACATCCCATATTTCATCTTCAATATCCAATTCATCAAAACTATCAACCATAATTCGATAATGGGCATTTCATACCCAAAATCTGAAATTTTATCTTAGATAAATCATTATTCCATATCCATGTATCACATATGCCATTTAATATTTATTTGGTCAACATACATTTTTATTATTATCAAAGTTGACTTATTGCAAGTCTTCTTCACATCACATATATATATATATATAAACAGATAAAAATGCATTCATTCATCTAACATATATAATAAATAAATAAAATACACTCACCTGGGCCATTTATTAGCACGCCTCACCAAATTCTACTCGATCCTTTCCTTCATAGTACCTTGAATCTTCTTTTGATTCGGATTTGACTTGGTTAACCACATGAATATAAACAAACATTTGTTAAATTCACTTGAAATGATATTTCAATCAAGCTATCTAATCATTTAACATAAAAAATTTCCATAATTTTCCTTCTTTCCTTATACTGTCCAAAAATTCATTTTGGTCCTTAATGACCATTTTGAACTTCCAATAATTCTTCCAAGTTTGTTATCAAACATTTAGATACAAAATGTATCCAATTCTATTTCCTGACAGCTTACGCTATCTTCAAAGATTTACTTATATCGAGCAGAATACATACTGGATCTTAATGCCCTGTAAACTTAAGAAACTAGATTCAATAACGGTTCTAATGGTATAAGCCACATAAATTAATAAAATCTACAAAAATTATGAAAATTCTTCAAACTCCATACACAGAGCTGCCCTGACCAAAAACTTCTCTATAAATGTTTTGACCTTTATTCGATTAAAAATTCATATCCTTTAACTCGGAACTTGAAACCAGTTTTCGTTTGTTGGAGGCGAAACTAAACGAACAAATATTTACATCGATATAAAATTCATTATCTAAACATTTTTTTAGAATTTATGGTGAATTTTCGAAGTCACTGCCAAAATTAAATCTTCTACATAGCTTTCCATAATTAACTTCTTATTTTTCTGCTTGTCAATTTAGTCCCATCACTTACTTCAAACCACCAATTCATCTTCTTCTTCATCAAATAATTATTCAAATAATTCCCTCAAATTTTCTTTCTTTGCTAAAATAATCACTAAAATGCAAAGGTAAGGATTAAAACTTCTTAACTTTGCAATTTAGTCCTCAAATCAACATTACTACCTTAATTCTATTATTTTAACTAAAAAAATCAGATTTAAACCCCATCCAATAATTCATTTCCTATTTGGTCACTTGATTTTGACAAATGGTCACTAATTCGATTTAACATCGGTTTAGCATTCCAACATCATTAGTTACATAAATACACTCAAATTTTCATAAAATTCAAATTCGGTCCCTTAACTTTGAAGCTTGCTGAATTGGTCCCTTAACTTATCTAGGCTCACTTTTCATCCAAACAACATTCTATAACATGCTCAAATTAATTTTCGCAACATATATTCTTCATTTCCAAGAATTTACATTTAAAGCCCCAAATTCTTCCTATATGGCAAATTGGGTGTCTAAACTTTTCAAGGACTTTATTTTATTCCAAATGCCATAATTAAACTTCTAAATTCATAATCTCTTCTAATCCATCACTAGGATAATTTTCACAATATTTTCCCTAATTTATCAAACATGCCAAAATAGTCACTTAGAAGATTAATTAAGGATTTTTCATTCTAACATCAAAATCAAACTTCCAATATCATCAATCTTTCATTTCATCATAAATTTCAAAACCCTAAATAAAATCCCAAATTTTTAGGGTTAGGGTTCTTAACTTAATCATAAAATTAAATGCAATCCAAGCTTAATTTCAATAAAACAACATTGAATTCATGTAATTCAAGTCCTAATTTCAACTTAGCACATCAATTCCCTAATTCTTTCTCATCAATAATTCAAGTAGTTCTTCACAACATCATGTAATATTGCTACCAAAATGTAGAGAATTGAATGTATAACAAATTATTCTAAAGGATCATACCTTGAATTTTACTTTAATGCCTTCAAAATGCCTAGGGAAAATTTTGTAAATTGTTCCCTCTTTTCTCTCTTGCATTTCGAAATGTAGGAAGAAGATGAACAAATTTTTGTTCATCTTTTTCCTTATTTATGCCATGTGTATTAATTAAATGAATTTAAATTCATTTAATTTTTTGATTCCAAATAGCCCTCCAAATAAAACTTATTTTCTAATTTGCCATTATGTAAAAATAGAACCAAGTCTAGTTAGAATCCAACTAGAAATATTAAAATATTCATAAAAATAATATTTTATGAATTTTCCATGGCTTATGGAACTGTCTTTAAAATTTCAATTCGATTTGATTACCCGATAATCACCTACTACGATTTTCCATTTTTTTATACTATCTGGTAAAATCTGAAATTCTCATAATTCTGACTTCCATAAATAAATATTTTTGACCTAAAAATATTCTATAATTTTGTAAAAATCAAAATCTTGAAATTTTGACTCGGTCCAATATATTAATAATTTATTGAAATCTTAAAAGATAAAAATCTCTTAAAAATCCTTTATCTGATATCTAAACGAAAAATATTAACTCGAGCTAATTTCTTTTTATCAATCTCAATTACTGACATGAGACCTTCCCAATAGGTCACCATCCTATGTCCTGAGCACGCTTAAGTTTGCAGTTCGATCTAAATTCAATATCTTATACTGCATATACATGATCTGTTTAATCCATATACATGATAAAATAATTACTGATAAATTCTTCAACACTAGGAAATGACTTTTATAACCTTTTTCTATCATATGGTAAAGTTTCATAATTTTTCAGTTCGATCTGGGTATCCAAATTCTACTTAAACTTTGACTACGATTTTCCAAATAATCGAAATACCGGATCATACCAGTAATTCCTCAATCGATCCACACTTATAGGTTCTCTATATATTTATAAAATAAAACACCTAACTTTTGGGAAATTACAACTTTGGTCCTTCTTTTTTTTATATTTCCACTTATATCACCCAAGTTTTAAAACTTATCATTTTGGTCACTAAACTTTAACCTTGAATTCCCATTCCAATTTTCCTTGGATTTTAGCCAAATTTTGTGAGTATTCTATTTTACTCAGTCTCTATCACATGACACCTTAAAACCTCAGAAACTTCTTTTCTACAGTCCATAATTGTAAAAAATCCTAACTTCTGCATTTTTGTCATTTTAGTCACTAAGTAAGCTTTTAAGTCCTTATCTTAGTACTAAAAGACCCTAAATTAACATAGCAAAATTTGGGGTATTACAATAACGGTGTTGTATCTTAGGAACCCTTTTGATCACGATTGATCTAGCAACCTCCATTGCAGGCTCTAAACGACTCTCTAAGAAGCGATTATCTTGACAACTCGAAGTGTGAAGATGAAATTCATCACGAAAACTAAGAGAACGTGTTGAAGAACAGCTTCGAAGGCACAAATATCAACAATTGCAAAAATATACTCTAAAAAGCATGTGCATTCAAGATGTTCAAGTTGTGTTTTACAATAGAAGAGGCTGCCCCCTTATATAGTCTATGGAGACACCAACATTCCTTAAGAGATAACTAATCAATCCCTAAAAATTAGCACATGGATAACTATTTAAAAGGGATTTCTAAAATCAGCACATAAATAGCTAAATTAAAAAGCAAACTCTAAATTAAACATATGAAAATCTAGAAAGGATCTCCTATAATCAACGTATGAATAGCTAATTAAAAGAATTTTTATGGAATAACTTAAAACACTAATAATTTTGGTCAAAGCTTATTAATCTAGCTTTGAATTAATTTATTTATTAAAAGGTCTAATGGGCCTCTTAGGCATGTGGATCAATTTGTAATAGAAACGTGGATTTTCTTCATGTGTTGGACGTTGAACCCATTCAACTCAATAATTGGGGCCTAAATGTGTGCTTGTGAGAAGGAGTAGTGACCCAAAAATGCTCGAATCCCACTCAATAGATTGTTGCAAATTGATTGACATTCCAAACTTATAAAATAGTTTCAACTTCTTGTCCAAGATGATTAATTTCTCCCTCTCATCCTCATATCAGAATCAAATAAAAAAAGAGAAAGAAAATACGAGTCATCGACGATCAACAATCAACGCCAAAGATGATGTCGTTGTCGATTAGGTAAAGAATAAAAACAAGAACAAGTATGCGTCTAGGGTTTGAACCAACCATAGCAATTAGTTGGATTCTAATATAACTCTATATTGGTTGAAGGTTACTTAATGTCTAAGTTTATTCATTAAGTAAAGTATTTGTAGGAATCACGTGGAATAAGTATTTTGGTGATAACAAAATAAGTAATATATTGTATATCTTATTAACCTTTAAATATATGAGAGAGATTAACTTAATATGAAATTTTTATATAAGAGGCAGATTTTAAAGTAAACTGGTGCTCAGGGATGGAGTGAAAATTAAAGATTAAGAGAGCAAAACAAAAATGTCTGAAAGTGAGACACAAATTCATAAATATGTTTCTAATATATATATATAAGGTAAAAAATTGTGCGTGAGGGTGCAAAAACCCTCTCACATTATACACAGCTCCGTCATTACTGGTGTGTTGAACTATGTTGAATATATCTGTTGCATGATTTAAGTTCTACGCAATGGTGCAAGTATACACGTCACAAGTAATAGTAAAATATTAAGATCGTCTCCATAGGGATTGGTGAAATTTGACTCTTAGATTCTCACACTGAAAAGGAATGAAATTTGTGATGATAGGTGGTGATAATAAAATAATTAAACTAAGATGACTAGTCTAAGGAAAATAAATAAACAAGAGAAGAAACCAAGTGATAGAGTAGGTTGGGTTATTGAGCGCGATGATGTAGTTGCCGATAGAATTATTGTGGCAATTAATTGCCCTTTCGGTATTTGACAGAGTTGTCTTCGGTGCCTTCTAGTTTTCCCTAACAAAAGAACTGGCGATAGAACAAGCTTCGATAATGCATCCCTGCATTAACCTTGGGTAGACTTCGTCGATTAGTAAACTCCTTTTAATCTCTAAAATTCTATCCTTATCCCTAAGGTGAATTAGCTTCCACCAATGGTTGTTTCAATAGAAACCCGTATCCAAATTATTTTGTGAACCTAACTCTCCCGAGCTTAGATAAATGAATTCACATCAAGAATCTATCCCTAGGCTACTTGAATCGCAACGTAAAACAAGTATTTGGATAAATATCAAAATTAAATTAATAACCATTAAATTCATGCGATCACAAACATTAAATACTCAATAACCCAAGAAAATTTAATTAATTCATAGCTGGATTGAAATAAATCACAAACATAAATGACCCAGACATTGAAATAATTGAAAGACGAAAGAGAAAATAAATCTTCATTCTTTGAACTCCTCCTTGGCCGATCCTATTATAGATCTCGATCCCTCGATCCAGCTTGGTGAATTTTGATGATGCGATCCATTTAAATAGAAAAGGGAAGACACCATTTGAATCGACAAGATTATCTCTTTATCTTTAGCTGCAGTAGTTCTTGAATTTAAATCTAGGTAATTATCCAAAGTGACCACAATAAGGCTTAGAGATAATGATCTTATCGCAACATGCCCTAGAAACCGCTCGACAACTAGCTTGGCAATTCGTCCTGCACAAAGAGAACAAAAACTACAACAATTTCTCCACAAAATAGCAAAATGCAAGGCCAAGCCCAATAAATGGAAGAACTACGAGTTTATGCATGAAAAACTAAAGATACATTTAAATGGGCCTAAGTCTGAACAATAGTATGAAGCGATGGTTTTCATGGGATTACACCCCAATTGGTGTAGATCTAATCTGAAGCATCATATTTCCCCTTCTATAATCACCAAGATCTGACCGTCATATCATTGTCTTGTTTTAGTATATCTTTCCGATGTCTTCTCTGCTTCTCCTCACTGTTTGGTTTTTCTTTTGATGTCTCTATCATTAGAGTTCTCAAATTGTCGTTTAGAAAGCTGCATATCGATAGTGTTGGTTTGATTGTTCTTTGTTGGATGTCTACTATCGGGTTCGTCGTGGGTCTTTGCTGAGGATTTTTGTTAAGTGTGTAAAAGTACTATATTTTCTAACCTTTTTACTCATATCATTGTTTATACTTAGGCCCACTTAGTTGCATTTGTAGTA